>CAWUFW010004106.1:1139159-1626555 GCA_963921515.1 Calotriton arnoldi
AACAATGGCCACACAGGGCTGTAATGAAGGAGCAGGGGCATGGACTTGTACAATGTATGGCAAGGGGGTGCAGGCGCAGCAAGCTTGGGTGGGAGCAGGCCAGGTCCTGCGTCTAACCTCCCCACCAGGCATTGCGATGGGCATTTTACTTAACATAAAAAATATTAGAAATTCACTGAAAAAAACAAAGGTTACAGGGACATTATAGTGAGGAAAAAGAATTTTAAAAAAACTAAAAAAAAGGTCTTCCCTGAACAGGAAACAAGCATCCCGGGACTGGTTTCGGGGTAACACCCCTCATCAGCCAGGCTAGCTTGAATCCAGTGGCAAAGTGAGCAAGGGACCCATGTCTGGGCATACCCTGCCAACTTGAGGCGAACAAAGCAAACACAAGGAGTTGATGGGCGGAGGGCTGAAACTTTTCAGACACTCGTCCCCAGTCACAGATCTGGGTTCAATCAATCAATCAATCAATCAATCAATCAATCAATCAATCAGGGAATTGGACGAGTCTGGTGGCGGTGTTCTGTATTGTTTGGAGTTTGCGGAGTAGGGACTTGTTGATGCCGGCGTAGAGTGCGTTTCCATAGTCCAGTCTGCTGGTGATGAGTGCGTGGGTGACTGTCTTCCTTGACTCAGGGGGGATCCACTTGAAGGTCTTGCGGAGGATGCGGAGGGTGTTGTAGCAGCTGGAGGTGACGGTGTTGACCTGTCGGTTCATGGTGAGTGATGAGTCGAGTACGATGCCGAGGTTCTTGACGTGGTCTGAGGGGGTAGGTGGGCTTCCGAGGGTGGTCGGCCACCAGGTGCTGTCCCATGCAGAAGGGGTGGTACAGAGGACGAGGACTTCTGACTTCTCGGCGTTGAGCTTCAGGCAGCTGTTGGTCATCCAGACTGCGACGTCTTGCATTCCTTTCTGGAAGTTGAGTTTGGCAGTGGCGGGGTCTTTGGTGAGGGAGAGGATGAGCTGGGTGTCGTCGGCGCAGGATACGATGTTGAGGCCGTGTTGTCGGACGATGGCTGCGAGGGGGGCCATGTAGATGTTGAAGAGGATGGGGCTCAGTGATGAACCCTGTGGGACTCTGCAGGTGATTTTCCTGGGGTCGGAGAGGAAGGGTGGGAGTCTGATCCTTTGGCTTCTTCCGGTGAGGAATGATCGGATCCAGTCCAGGGCTGTTCCTTGTATGCCTGCGTCTTGTAGTCTGGCGACTAATGTGCGGTGGGAGACGGTGTCGAAGGCCGCTGATAGGTCGAGTAGGATGCGGGCTGCGGAGTGGCCTTGGTCCAAGAGGATGCAGATGTCGTCTGTGGCGGTGAGTAGGGCGGTCTCTGTGCTGTGGTTGCTTCGGAATCCGGATTGGGATGGGTCGAGGACGGCGTTCTCTTCAATGAATCGTGTCAGTTTCCTGTTGACTGTTTTCTCTGCAACTTTGGCTGCGAAGGGGAGGAGCGAGATGGGCCGATAGTTCTTGAGGTCGGTGGGGTCAGCTGTGGGCTTCTTGAGCAGGGGTCTGACTTCTGCGCGGTTCCAGTCGTCTGGGAAGGTACCTGTTTTGAAGGTGGTGTTGATGGTGCGTTGTAGTTCGGGTGCGATGGCGGCTGCGGCTCTGTGGTAGATGTGAGGGGGGCAGGGGGCAGTGGGGGCCCCCGAGTGGGTGCTTTTCATGGTCGAGGCGGTGTCCTCGGCCGTGATCGGTGTCCAGTTGGAGATGGTCGGCTGGCTGGTGTTTCTGGGGGGCAGGGGGACGTCTGTGGTGCCTGGTGGATGGTCGATGAAGTTGTCGTAGAGGTTTTTGATCTTGAGGTGGAAATAGGTTCCAAGCTTGTCGCAGAGGTCTTGGGATGGGGTGATGTCTGTGGCTTCGCTGCGTGGGTTGGTGAATTCTTGAATGACACTGAAAAGTTCCTTGGAGTTGGTGGAGTTGGCCAGGGTTGAATCCATCATCATTCTTTAGCTCACTTCGCCACCCCAGTTCAGACCCAGCCATATGCAAATCAGTCATGACTCTGTTCCTCATGGGAACAGACCAGCCCAAACTGCCAAGCTAGGTCTTCCCTGGACCGGAAACTAACATCCTGGGCCCGGTTTCGGGGTAACACCCCTCATCAGCCAGTCTAGCTTGAATCCAGTGGCAAAGTGAGCAAGGGACCCATGTCTGGACATACCATGACAACTTAGGGCGAAAAAAGCAAACACAAGGCAATGATGGACGAAGCGGTGAAACTTTTCAGACACTCACCCCCAGTCACAGAACTGGGTTGAATGAATCATGGTTCTTTAGCTCACTTTGCCATCCCAGTTAAGACCCAGCCATATGCAAATCAGTCATGACCCTGTTCCTCATGGGAACAGACCAGCCTGAGCTGCCAAGCCAGGTCATCCCTGGACCGGAAACAAGCATCCTGGGACCGGTTTTGGGGTAACACCCCATATCAGCCAGGCTAGCTTGAATCCAGTGGCAAAGTGAGCAAGGGACTCACGTCAGGGTATACCCTGCCAACTTAGGGCGAACAAAGCAAACACAAGGAGATGATGGACGGAGCGCTGAAACTTTTCAGACACTCGCCCCCAGTCACAGATCTGGGTTGAATCCATCATCGTTCTTTAGTTCACTTTGCCACCCCAGTTCAGACTCAGCTATATGCAAATCAGTCATTACCCTGTTCCTCATGGGAACAGACCAGCCCGAACTGCCAAGCCAGGTCTTCCCTGGACCAGAAACAAGCATCCTGGGACCAGTTTCGGGGTAACACCCCTCATCAGCCAGGTTAGCTTGAATCCAGTGGCAAAGTGAGCAAGGGACCCACGCCTGGGCATACCCTGCCAACTTGAGGCGAACAAAGCAAACACAAGGAGATGATGGATGTAGGGCTGAAACTTTTCAGACACTCACCCCCAGTAACAGATCGGGGTTGAATCCATCATCGTTCTTTAGCTCACTTCACCACCCCAGTTCAGACCCAGCCATATGCAAATCAGTCATGACTCTGTTCCTCATGGGAACAGACCAGCCCATACTGCCAAGCCAGGTCTTCCCTGGACCGGAAACTAACATCCTGGGACCGGTTTCGGGGTAAAACCCCTCATCAGCCAGGCCAGCTTGAATCCTGTGGCAAAGTGAGCAAGGGACCCATGTCTGGGCATACCATGACAACTTAGGGCGTAAAAAGCAAACACAAGGAGATGATGGACAGAGTGGTGAAACTATTCAGACACTCACCCCCAATCACAGAACTGGATTGAATCCATCATCGTTCTTTAGCTCACTTTGCCATCCCAGTTAAGACCCAGCCATATGCAAATCAGTCATGACCCTGTTCCTCATGGGAACAGACCAGCCTGAACTGCCAGGCCAGGTCTTCCTTGGACCGGAAACAAGCATCCTGGGACCGGTTTTGGGGTAAAACCCCTCTTCAGCCAGGCTAGCTTGAATCCAGTGGCAAAGTGAGCAAGGGACTCACGTCTGGGTATACCCTGCCAACTTAGGGCGAACAAAGCAAACACAAGGAGATGATGGACGGAGCGCTGAAACTTTTCAGACACTCACCCCCAGTCACAGATCTGGGTTGAATCCATCATCGTTCTTTAGCTCACTTCGCCACCCCAGTTCAGACTCAGATATATGCAAATCAGTCATGACCCTGTTCCTCATGGGAACAGACCAGCCTGAACTGCCAAGCCAGGTCTTCCCTGGACCAGAAACAAGCATCCTGGGACCAGTTTCGGGGTAACACCCCTCATCAGCCAGGCTAGCTTGAATCCAGTGGCAAAGTGAGCAAGGGACCCAAGTCTGGGTATACCCTGCCAAATTAGGGCAAACAAAGCAAACACAAGGAGATGATGGACGGAGGACTGAAACTTTTCAGACACTGACCCCCAGTCACAGATCTGGGTTGAATCCATCATTGTTCTTTAGCTCACTTCGCCACCCCAGTTCAGACCCAGCCCTATGCAAATCAGTCATGACCCTGCTCCTCATGGGAGCAAACCAGCCCGAACTGCCAAGCCAGGCCTTCTCTGGACTGTAAAAAAGCATTCTTGGACCGGTTTCGCGGTATCACTCTTCATCAGCCAGGCTAGCTTGAATCCAGTGGCAAAGTGAGCAAGGGACCCATGTCTTGGCATACCCGACCAGCTTAGTACGATCAAAGCAAACACAAGGAGATAATGGACGGGGCGCTGAATCTTTTTAGAAACCCACCCCCAGTCACAGATCTGGGTTGAATCCATCATCGTTCTTTAGCTCACTTCGCCACCCTAGTTCAGACCCAGCCATATGCAAGTCAGTCATGACCCTGTTCCTCATGGGAACAGACCAGCCTGAACTGCCAAGCCAGGTCTTCCTCGACCAGAAACAAACATCCTGGGACCGGTTTTGGGGTAACTCCCCTCATCAGCCAGGCTAGCTTGAATCCAGTGGCTAAGTGAGCAAGGGACCCACATCTGGGCATACCCTGCCAACTTAGGGTCAACAAAGCAAACACAAGGAGATGATGGATGGAGCACTGAAACTTTTAAGACACTCACCCCCAGTCACAGATCTGGGTTGAATCCATCACTGTACCAACACAGCATCGTAAAGTTCCAGCAAGGGGCCTGCCATGATGAGGGGTGTTTGGAGTGGAGAGGGCAATAATTGTTTACGGACAAACATCAATGGAGGACTGTGAAAACAGTGACTTTGTGTGTAATACGTGCCGGAATTAACATCATAGAAATAATTGGAGTATTTCAAACGGCATGCAAGAACATTGTATACAAATTTATTGTTGTATGCAGACAATTTGATGTACACAAAGTCTAAAGTTTTGTAATTTTGTATTCATACAGACAATGACAGTCCTCTCTCTATGGCCCTGGAAACCTTCCAATGAGAACCAAGCCCCGAGCACTTAAGGTGTCTAATTGACCACTCCCCGCTGCTTACCTGCATTGAGAAAGGCATAACTGCCGAAACGCATACGAGTGGTAACTTTAATAAAACTGTGGAGAAATGAGACACCTGGAGCCTTGCTTGGTGGTGTTGAATTCACACAGATGATCTTGAGCTGTGTCGGAGCCTGCACCGAATTGGGAGCGGGCGTTTGTGGTCATATTGTATCCAAGCTGCCGGTGCTGGAATACAACACGCCCTCTCTTTCAGATGCACCGCATTGCTTGTGTCATGGGAGGATTGTATGATGGTACACACCGCAGAGCCCCCCCATCAGTGATAACTTGGTTGGCGTGTGTGCCTAGTATGAGTACGCTGGGCAGTGCAGAGGGCTTATCTGTATTTTGTTGCTGCTATTGGGGAGAGAGGAGAGCGGTATTCTACCCATAACGGACACTTGCGTTTTAGAATCCACGTCACCAGACATGGACTCTGCCCCAGCTGGAATGACAAGATGCACCTGCTGGCATGAGTCGGGGCTTTATTATGAGTTTAGGGGGAGGTCACTGTACCAACACCTACGGACACAGCATCGTAAAGTTCCAGCAAGGGGCCTGCCACGACGAGGGGTGTTTGGAGTGGAGAGGGCAATAATTGTTTACGGCCAAACATCAATGGAGGGCTGTGAAAACAGTGACTTTATGTGCAATACGTGCCGGCATTAACATCTTTCATAGAAATATTTGGAATATTTCAAACGGCATGCAAGAACATTGTATACAAATTTATTGTGGTATGCAGACATTTTGATGTACATAAAGTCTAAAGTTTTGTAATTTTGTATTCATACAGACAACGACAATCCTCTCTCTATGGCCCTGGAAATCTTCCAATGAGAACCATGCCCTGAGCACTTAAGCTGTCTAATTGAACAATCCCGCTGCTTACCTGCATTGAGAAAAGCATAACTACCGAAATGCGTCTGCGTGGTACCTTTAATAAAACGGTGGAGAAATGAGACATCTGGAGCCTTGCATGGTGGTGTTGGATTCACATGGATGATCTTGGGCTGTGTCGGAGCCCGCACCGAATTGGGAGCGGGCATTTGTGGTCATATATATATATAAATATAAATAAATATATATACTTATATATATATAAGTGTGCTTACAAACAGCTTGATACGCAGCAGTTTTGGGAGAAAACGAATCTCAACAACTGAAGAGCTTACAGCAGTATCAAGAATAAATAAACATGTCAGACGACACGCTACGTGAAAGGGAGGCGGCTGCCCAAGAATTATTTGACAATTTACCTATAGTCAACGACGATAGAAGAATCAAAGGACTTTCAGTTCTGTCAAAGGAGAATGACGTTAAAACCTTGTTAAAAAGTTTGGAGAAACAAATGAAAAATGAGATGATAAAATGGTGGGAGCAAAAGTCACTACAAAAATATCAAGAAGTAGGTCGTATACCTCATGGTCTGCGCATTATGATAGCCCCTAGCGTTGAGAACCCGAACCCTAATATGTTAAGAGAGTGGGCTGAGAGCAATGTTGAAGCATCCATGCACCTGGTACAGATTTTAATCAAGTATGCACAAATTGATCGAGAAGCTATTCTAAAGGAAATTGACAGCATTAATATGGAACTGGATACATCGGATTTAAAGGATCTAATCACTAAAAGCCGAAGTGAAATCAAGGACAGTTTAAAAAAGCAGGAAGATACCATAAAAACAAGGAAAGCATTTAAATTTGCGCGAGATAAGGCAGATTATGAAGCAGGTCAAATTTTTACTCTCTCCAGGAAATATTATTTCATTAGACGATCGCATCTCACCAATTCTAACCTAGTGAAGCAAAATACAAGAGTTGAAAATCAAACAAGTGAGCCTCCATTCGCATCGGCCTCTGACCTCAGCTCAGTCCAGAGTGAGACAGAATCTGAGGACGAAAATATGCCAGGCAATAGCATGAGAGGAGATCTTGGCAAATTAACCCTAGCAGAAGAATTTGATTTTTTTAGACGGAACCGCCGTCAAACGCTGAGGCCGCAGAACCCTAAACAACAACAAGACAAAGGAGAAACCAGAGATGACGTGTAAGGAGGAAATGCTGCAAACGCAGAAAGCAAAAAACAGTTGACCAACAGATGGAGGAGAAAGTAAAAACAGTAGACAACACTGTCATTAACCTGTCTAATGTGGAACTGAACCAAGCTGAACTGCAACTCTTATCTTTAGGCTTAACATTCTGCCCGGAAAGTAACTTCAACTATACTCAAACTAGAGCTGATGTTTTCAAGTTAATTAGAAAACTCAAATTAACACAATACTTTGCCATTAAAAAACGTAAGGACGACCAAACACAAACTAGACATAGTATCATTAATAACAACGAAGAGTTACAAGTATCGTATATTCCAAAGCTGCGAACCTTGGAGGAGTTGTCCATTGAAAGTGGCAATGACGATATGAGGATTTCCACTCAAACCTTATTGAAAAATATGGATATTAATACACCTCCCACGGCTTTGAGTCCTTTCAGACCAACTTCCACTTTCGTCCCCATGATGCCTCAAGATGCAATCGACATATTCCATGACCGGACGGTGGAAGAGCTTAAAAGGTTCCATTATAAAACCCTACGAATGTGCAAAAAAAGAAAATATCAAGAAAAACAATACAGGACTCTAATGAACAAGTTACAATCCAACAATGAGATAGTGATCAACAAATCCGACAAAGGAGGCAATGTAGTTTTGTGGCCCAAAAGTGAGTACATTAAAGAAGCTATTAACCATCTCAATGATTCATCTTGCTACAAAAGGTCCAACTTGCAACATTTCAAGCTAGTCAAAGATGCACTAAAAAAAGACCTAATAAAATGGAAAAATGATGGACTCATTACCAAAGATGAATATCTGTTTTTATTCAATGAATTTCCTGTGCTGCCTGTCATATATTTTATTCCTAAAATTCATAAACAGGTATCCCAAATTCCAGGCAGACCGATTATATCAGCTAATAATGGTCTCTTGGAAAATATGTCTCGATACTTAGATTTTTTTCTCCAAGATTTTGTTGTGACACTTCCATCCTATATCAGAGACACTGGTGACTTTCTTAAGAAATTGGATAAGGTGTGCTGGTCAGAGGATTTCATCCTCATTACTTTAGACATTACGTCTTTATACACCAGTATCAACCACATGGATGGCCTTAAAGCAGTTGAATATTTCCTGCGCAAAAGATCGAATAATTTGTTCAAGCATAATGCCATGTTATTAGAAATGATCAACTGGTGTCTGATGAACAACTATTTTTTATTTGGAAAAGTGTTTCCAACAATTAAGGGGTGTGGCTATGGGAGCCTGGTCTCTCCCAGTTATGCATGCTTGCACGTGGGCTGGTGGGAGGAGCAGGTACTCAAGGTAGTCCACAAAACATCATGGGAAACTCATGTGGTCCGATGGATGCGATACATCGATGATGTATTTGTAGTTTGGAATGGTCCAACAGACAGTGCAACAGCGTTTGTTAACAATATTACTGCTAATGAGTTGAACCTTGAATTCAATGCCCTTATACACCATCAATGTATTGATTTCCTAGATGTACATGTATATGCAGCAGGCAACAAACTGGAATCTACATTACACCGAAAAGGCAGAGCATGCAATTCAACATTACATGCCTCCAGTTTCCATCCAAAACACCTCATTAAGAGCATCCCCTATGGAGACTTTCTTAGGCTGCATAGGATCTGTAGTTCAGATTCTGATCTATTATGTTGCCAACAAGAAACCAAAAAAGATTCTATGCCCAAGAGTATGATAGTAAAACTATAGAAAATGCTCTGGCCAAATCGAATGAAATCACCAGAGAAAGCATGCTTTCAGAAACTTTGAACACAAGTATACATACACAGGATTCCACAAGTCCAGAGCCAGATGGTAATGTGGAAGTGAGACATATGAAATTCGTACTTGTATATCACAACATAAAACCACCAAGAAAGGAAAATAAGGTCTATCATTAACAATCAATGGCCCATAATAATGACAGATGCTATACTAGGCCAACGACTCACTAAAAGACTAACTCTTACATTCAGACGGGCTCAATCCATGAAAACAGAGTTAGTTAAAAGTAGCCCGGAGGTTTGTAGCAATAAATACAATACACACAATAAAACCAACTGGCTCTTACCCAAGAATGGTTTTTATAAGTGCAGTTCATGCAGAGCTTGCCGCTTTGGGGTCAATAAAGTAGATTACATGTCAGCATTCAGCCCCAAACCCATTGCTCTTAAGGGTGTGTACAATTGTCGGCCAGATCATGCCATATATGTCCTTGAATGCACCTGTGGGCTCCGTTATGTTGGAAGCACCAAATTACAGGGGCATCAGAGAATACTCCAACATATAAGGGCAATAGTCAATTCAGATCACACCTACCTAGTGGCCAGACATTTTAAACAGGAACACAACAACGATCTTACCAGTTTAAAATATTTTGTCATAGGAGCTGCGCCACCATTGAGAAGAGGGGGTAACAGAGAAAAGATGCTCCGCCGACTTTAATCTAGATTCATATTGGAACTAGATTCCTAGGCACCGAAATGCCTCAATAACTGTGAAGAGTTACATAACTTTTCATGTACGCTGTTTTACATCCATTGAGGCAATTATCTTAGAATTCACTTTTAACCTGAGATAAATGAATTCCTCAGTCCTTTTTTTCCTTACGTTAAGACAAACTATCGTTGGGTGACAGTGGCATTAGATGTCAGGTACTATTTATAGAAACATCTTTGTACAGTAATTTCGTATGGTACTAGCCGTCCCTGTTAAAATGGATATTTGTATATATACATTCTGCACATCACAGAGCACTTTATACACATCAAGCGCTTTAACTATTTTTGCACTTTTAATCTTGTTATTAGACTTGTGTATTTGGTCCCAATTATATACTATTACAGTGAGTTTTATCATTGCGTTCTTAAAGGTTTATATGAATACTATCAATTCTATTAATGTTATGATTATTATTGTGAACCCATGTGCTGAACCCATTAGTAACCTTTTGCAATAGAATAAGTGAGATTATCAGGAAGCACACATGTGTTTAGATTTATATTAATATACGATTCTCTAAAGTATATCTGCTTTTGTTCAAGAAATGTATAAGAGGCAAGATGCATTCATGCTTATAGAATAACGTTTCATGTATTTTTTAAGCTCATTGGGAATGTCGTAACCAACACTTCCATATGTTCTCCAATTCCAGTATGCTAAGTGAAGGCTGTACATTGGTTCCTAAAATAGCGGCATGAACAGCATTATTTTGATAGATTATCTCTTAGAATTTATACTATGTTATAATTTATAGAACACCTAGCATCATTTTATGCAATATATATCTAGAACAGTATTGTATCATGGATCTGTTTTCCTGGGCCAGTTCACAGTGTCAATCACATGACATGATTAGTATTTTTACTATGTTTACTCCGACTGTGTATACTTAAGGAGACCTTAATACAGTGTCACTGACCATGTCATGAGTGATGTAATATGTGACGTCATCAGCAGTGCACTCCGGGGGGGCGAGTTATAGTTAGCTCAACTGACTATAACGGCCGAATTGCTCTGGTTTTGTATGAGTGAAAAGTCCAACTAACTATAACGTCCCTGTAACCTGTGTTTTTTTCAGTGAATTTCTAAGGTTTTTTAAATGCTTATTCCTTACTATAACGTCCCTGAAACCTATGTTTTTTTCAGTGAATTTCAAAGGTTTTTTAAATGCTAATTACTAACTATAATGTCCCTGAAACCTATGGTTTTTTCAGTGAATTTCAAAGGTTTTTTAAATGCTAGTTTATAACTATAACGTAGTAGTCGCGTTTGTAGAGTGGTGCAGAAAGGGGGCTGGGCCTCCGACCAGCGATCAGGAATTCTGCTGAGTAGGACTTGCAGGAGGTACTAGGAGGGTTTCTTGGCCCTCACAGTCCCTCAGGAGTAAAGTGGACTTCATTCCCCAATCCATAGTGTGCCAGGAGGTGCGTTTGCAGAGTGGTGGAGAAAGGAGAGCGTGGCCACCGAAGACCTCTTAGCAATACCACTGTGTGGGACTTACTGGAGGTAACAGGAGGGGTAGTTGGCCCACAAGGACATCCTTGGAGGCCAACTACCCCTCCTATTACCTCCAATAAGTCCCACACAGCAGCATTGGTAAGTTCTCATAGCAGGCCACACCCCCTTTGCCCACCATCCTGCAAACGCGCTCCCTGGCGCACTCTTGGATGGGGATTAAAGTCCCCCTCGATGCTGGGAGTCCTTAGGGGCCAACTAGCCTACCTGACACCTCCAGTAAGCCCCAGATAGTGGGATTGCTGAGAGGTGGACACAGGCCACGCCCCCTTTCTGCACCACTCTGCAAACCCGCCTACTGGCGCATTCTTGGTTGGGGGATGAAGTCCCCTTGCCTCCTGACGGTCCCTGGGGGCCAACTAGCCCTCCTGTTATCTCTAGTAAGCCCCACACAGCTGGATTGCTGAGAGGTGGTCCGAGGCCATGCCCCCTTTTTACACCACTCTGCAAATGTGCCTCCTGGCGAACTGCTGCTCGGGGGATGAAGTACTCTTTAGTCCTGAGGTCCTCATATATATATATATGCATTGCGATGTAGAGGCTGCTTCTCCCATGCAGCAGTGCAGCATACATCCTGTGGGTTGATGAATGGCTGATTCTCATGCACCACCTAAAGACTTCACTGAGGAACCATTCTTACATCAAGCTGTCATGCAACACTGAGCCACCAGCCACCAGGCAGCAGCTAAGAGGCCTACATGACCATCTGACCATATAGGCCTCAGTGCCCCTCACTGCAGCAAACATTTCAACACAGGACAGGAGTCCCTAGAGCAACCTCTGAGCCAGTGATCAGGCCAGATTGGCCTCCACTCATCACCCTTCACCAGCGACTGGCCATTAGACTACTCCTGTCAAGCCTGGTACGAGGAGACACCATGCTCCAGGCCTAATAATCTCTTACCTTCCTGAGTCCATTATATGCACCCTGCAAATCAAGTTATTGGTCCTCTTCACAAATACATGGAATTCTGGATCACCACAATACCCACCTAACTCTGGCACATATATGAAATATCACTCAGTGGCAGCCTCTGGGGAGAAGAGATGACCAAAAAGCAGCATGCATAAGCTAGACAGTGAATACTTTCTGAGTCCGAGTAGATGAGAATGTCATTCATTTAGAATATTATACATCCAGAACTCTGTGTGCTGTTTACTAGGAAGTGCACTGGAGCATTGCAAAGACTGATGGACTTTACCTCATCCTCAAATAAGTCATATCATGCTTGAAAATGTCTCCACTCAACTTTTGTGCAGGTGTGGAAGACATGATAAGTGTCCTGCAAGACAAGCTTGGTATAGATAAGCATGACCTTACTTGATCTAAAAAAAGAGAGACAAGATTTAATGCATACTGCATGCTGAATGTGATTCAGGAGTCTGCCGTCTATGTGGCTCTGAGTTTGCCATTTGTGTTTGGTATAAAAAATAGAGGTGAGGCACCAGGTCATTTTGCAAGATGTTATTTTGCAGTTATTCGTTAAGATGAGTGTTTTTAGGTTTGGGAAAGGACAGAACTACAACTTATGGCATCAGATGGAACCATATTTATTTAGCAGGTAAAAAATAGCAATTTGGTGGTGCAGTCTTGACATGTACCTTATCCAATAAGTTCATAAGAACTAATATTGCAAAGCAAGTTAAATAAAATCAGATTCCAGGGTATATTAATTCTTTTTGAATTGGTATGGGGCCTATTCATAAAGCAAGCTCGACCTATTGTCGAGCATAGCAATTGCCTGAACAATTTTATGTAAGGCCAGCACAATCATATACAAACTGGCCATATTTCCAGAATAAGATATTGTTATGCTATGTTTTGTCATAGGAATCTTGTAGAGCGCACATTCACCATGAGGTCTCTTGGCGCTGGTAGCAGAAGACAACAACTAGCATCTGGGTTAGGCATAGGCTTGTCGGAACAACCACATTTTAAAAAGTTTCCTGAAACTCACATAGTTGGATGCTGATCTGATGTCCAAGGGGAGAGTTTTCCAGATGAGGGGGGCTGATACGGAAAATCTGGCCCCTCCTTACCTATATTGCCTCATCTCTCTATCGAACTTTGTTAGTGGATATTGGACACCACCTTTTTTAATAGGTTCTGATTTGGTAACAGGGTTTTTTTGTACCCTAGACAGTTATGGAGTAACAACAGATCCATATTCAGTTTTTTTATATCATAAATATGCCTTTGTAAAGTGATGGTCTAAGCTAAGAACCAAGTTTATTAGATCTCCACAAGCCTATGCATTTGATTCTACATGTGAAATAGTATTGAAATAGTATTTATTAGATCTTCAGATACATCATAATAAAATATTGCTAATCACTTCTGTTTTATTCCATCCTGACTCAGTATGGATTTGTTTGAAAGTGGACACATAAGCTATTTCCCTTCTGTTCTGTGTGATGTCTATTAACACAGTATCAATTGGTTGTGTGATTGCTTGTTGGTTAAGGTGAAGCAAAATTTAGATAGGTAGTTATTCCAAACATACAGTTTCTGGCTGTTCCTTTATACTAAAGGGATGGTCGAGAGCCTATATCCCTGGCCAGGTAAGCCTCTAGTGAGGCCCTTTTAGACAGTGTGTCAGGAGAATGTATAGGTCTGCACTCAATTGGAGCTGGATCTGATTGAAGAAAATATTATATTTCTGGTTGCAGCTATATTTCTCAGCACTGCAAGGGGCAAATTATGTGCTGGACGTACCATGACTGGTACTATCAGCAGGAGAGGTGGCAGTGGAGGACATGGAGAGATTATTGGTGGGAGAAGGGCAAAGGACTTTGAAGCAGATAGTGTTTGAGGTTGAGTTAATGGTACCACCTTGTTACCAAGGGATGCCAGTCTCTGCCCAAGAATCATCACTTAAATATTCAAGGTACCCATAGCATTGGAGATATCCACGTTAAAGGCAGCTACGGGATCCATGCTAAATATGTGGGGTGGTTCCAATGGAATTTCCATAAACTCACTGTCTGAGTCATCTACACGGAAGAAGCACAAAGTACCATTTATCACCACTGTCTCCCACCTCACACTGGCATTAATCTCTTCTAATTATTTAAAATGTCAATGGATACCCAAAGGAAAGGACTTTAGAGGGCAAGACAGAGCAGGACTTCTATAAGAGTGCAACAAAGAATACAGATTTTTTAATAGCTTTGATCCTATCCCTATATGTGGGGAAAGCCAAACGAAAAATAAAAGGTTTGCATGGTCATCTCAATAGTAATCAAAGAAGCAAGGATCCAAAAACATAAGAAACTAAATAATACCTCAAAACTAAATTATGCTCTTTCAGAAGCATATTATCCAGCTGGCAATAAAACAATAATATGTATATGATATATATAACAGCACTTCTGCTGCAAGGTTTTCACTGCATTCTCAAAAAGTACCTCTGCATAACCCAATTTGTCTACAAAGTTTCAGGCAGTCTCTTTGGATTGATTCTGCAAGTGTTAGCACTACATGGTAATAAGATGAGCCTCTCAAGTCTGCTGTTGATCCTATCTTGTTCTCAATTGGCATAATTCCTAGCAAAAGATGCCCTCACCTGCACCTATCAGAAAGTCTGCATTCCGGCCTATTTTTGCCACTTCTGTCAGTGTTCTCTAGCAACTGTAAATGGAATTTCGATGCATTTATCAAACCAGATATTGGGGAGCTTCACCTTATCTAGGCTGCTCTCACCAAGATCATCTGCTAGTAGGTTGCAATTCACCACCCACAGGCATAAAAGCACGGTACACAATTGTTAAGTAAACAATGGGTCACAACAAAATACTGATTTTGTCCAAATATAACCAATATAGTTTTGATCAATACAAATGATTGCAAATACTTGACACATTGTACCCTGAATGACCCAATGCTATTACCAACATAGATGCGTAACATTTTATACGTTGTCAATAACCTCTGACCATGAACAACATCTTGCCACCAGGAGTACCCCATGTTTTATGCAGAATGAAGTGCACAAAGATCCCAGATGCCTGTAAGGCAGAGACTCTTGTGGACTTGGCCATAACCTTTTAAGGCAGAGATCAACTGACTCTTCTGAATATCTTCCTCACTCAGCCAAGAAACCTTCCCGGGCACTCTCACAATAGAAAAGATCCTCATCCTGCTGAACGAATCCACCCAGCACCCTGATAACGTTGCCAGCTAATCCATGTCACCCACCTCCATTTTTATCAGAAAAATCATAAAAAATTCTGTCTCTAAGTAACTATTGGAGCAGATCATCAACACTAACATTATAAAGGCAAATAAGTCGAGCTTCAGATCATGTTGCAGCACAGAGACAGCTAGTCTGTCAGGAGTCGATGATGCCCTACTCATGCCTGCAAGAGATGACCTTTGTGTCCTGCTCTACCTCTGTGCAGTTGGTCCAAAAACAGTGATTACACTTGGGTCTCTACTGCACAATTGCTTCCCTCTAACAAACCACCACCGATTCATCCTAATTGCAACCTCAAGATCCCAGAAACTTTCTGTCACTGGGAAGTACAGCAAGGATCCATCCTCTCCCTCATCGTCTTGAACTTCTAAATGGAACCTTTCAAGTCCATACTTGGAACAACATCAAGACCCATCAATACGTTGTACCTCCAAATCTCCTCAACTCAAGGCATTCAGTGACTAAAATCTTACCTTAAGCTTGTTCAGACTTTATGTCAAGCATCTCCGTAAAGCTCAACCCAACAAACTAAATTCCTCCTGTTTACTCCAGGAACCAACTAACTTCAGATGCAAGCTGGCTCTCTGCAATAAACCTAAATGGATTCCCAGACCTGCTGCTACACAGTGCAAATTTCTTGGATAAACATCTGACACAGCCATCAGCCTCACCAAATACATCATCAACAGACTAAGACAGCTTAGAACTAGTGTTTTTTTCCCTCCAAAACCAGCTTCATAAAAGCACTGAAAGTCTTGATCCCCATCATCTGGATGGAGGGAATGCTCTGCTCAATGCCCTTGCCCACACCACTTTGGAACCCCATAAATGTATTCTACATGTGCAACATGCCTCATCAAGAGCTAGAAAAGTTTGACCTCCTCACTCCAACAACCTTTTTTGCTAATGTTCAGTGGTATTCCTTACCATGAGCATCACTGCATATTAGCACCTAGAACCCTGAGCGTTCATTGCATTTCCTGCAGCAAATACCTCATCCCCAAACAATATTTTGGAGTGCCCTTTCTCACTTCATTATGAGCTTTTAACCCCAACATTTAAATGATTGACGCCCCAGTTGAACTGTATCTCTCTTCAGTAATTCAGTCCCTGTTTGCTTCTGCCATGTATCTAAAGTGGTTGATGCACCTTTTGCACTGTATACCTGGTGACCTGTACTCCACAATATCTGAGTGATTGACACCCACGTTGACATGTACCCATGTGGAATGAGTTGCTCCCTAGTGAACTGTAGTATGTTTACTTGAGAGATTGGTGCCCCTGCTAAAATGTGCCACTGCTCATTAAGTCATTCTTTGACTGATTGCACTTCTTCTTAGTAGCTAGGTGACCAGTGTCTCTGATAAACCCTCCATGTTGAGTCGTCGATCTGTCATGCCAAATTCACCTACCTCATTTCATCCCACCCCAATGCATTTGGATCTGCCTTACTAGATTTTCTCTGCTAATTTCCATCTGCAGACACTTGCACCACGCCCAAAGTAAACCGTTCCACCTAGACAGAACACCAAATATACCTAATACATCAACAATTGGCAACCACCCACACAAACAGTCTGAATTGGTTTTGGGATGCCAGGTATGCCTGCAATAAGATTGCCTTTATCATGGACCATTTTGACTTCCATCTCTTCCTTCACTTTACTGTTATCACCAAAACCTAAAGTCTACACTCACTGCCCTCCACACCAACCACACCACTGTCACACTTACAACTATTATCTCTTGTGAATGTGTCAGATTGGCATTAGACTAAATAAATCCCTCAGCACTAGTCCAAATTCACCCTCAGAGACCAGGCCTTCCTTCCTGGAACAGACTCTAACCAATCATTCTGCATATTATCTAGCTGTACCTAAAATATAATATACTGTTCCCCAGGAGCCCTTGGAGCATTCTTTACCACCTTAGAGACAATCCTGGACTCTCTATAATCGCTGCTCATTTCATTGCCCTTGACTACCAGCAATAAGTTCTCTCCTAACATCTATTACTGAAGCAACCCTCAGGCCTCATTTTCATATCAACTTCTTACCCACTCGTCTCTATCATTGATCTCTCTCTTTTTGACGATGACCAAATCTGCATGACTTTTTACACTCCCAGTCTCCCCTACAACCAAGACCCCATATCTAAATAGAGTTTTTGCCTTAATCAATCTCCTTTTACTTCATTTACATCCACCACTACGTTTGGCCTTAGATTGACTCCTACCACCTAATCCACTCTTAACAATGCATTTTGGTTCTCTTTTGGCTATCCCTGGATAGAACTTTAACCACAGTACCTCAGGCCCCATACTAGTCTCCATCCGCATTCTCCCCCACAAGACTCATATGCCAATTCACCTCAATAGCTGAAGGAAGACTCATACCCCTGAATTTTCGGAAACCTACAGCCGAACTCTGAACATCATCACTACTTCCCAGGCATTAACGAAAATTTACCTATTGCCATTAACTCGTGTTCACAGAGCTCGGCTGAGTGTTATTTCTAGCATGGTGTTCAGAGTCTATGACTCCTTACCTGAAAAATAAGGGTTCAAGTCATTTTCTTACCATGCCCACTTGTTTGCTTCGATGTATGTTCGATCACAGCATATTTCAAGGATATCCGCAGAATTTGAAAACTTGCAAAACTATAATACAGTGTCACTTGAAGACCAGCGGTTAAGGTCTCTGACTCAAAATCAAGGGTTCAAGTGCTGCTGCCACAATGGTTAAAAGATCAATTAAAAGCAGATGCTTTATTACTTTTCATCGTGCAACAATATGTCAACTGTTTTTGTTTGTTAGAGTGAGCAAAGCCACATAAGGAAAATATTTTTAACAAGCCAGCATTTTTACTGACTATCTCTAAGAAAATATTTTTAATATACGCCATGCCCTTAATAACCAATTAACTTTCTTCTCTCTCCCTCTGTTCTTCTTTTTTTCTTTCCACTTCTCCTCTTCTGTAAATGATGTATTTGTCAGTAAACAATCATCTATCAGGCCCATTGAATTCTATTCTCAAACTGTATTCTCTAAGAAAGTTTTCACCCAGCTCAATAGGTGTTTAATTTAGGGTTAGCTGTGAAGGTCTCTGACTCTTTTAAAAAAAATTTTTTTTTATTAGAACAGGAATAAAAGCAGAAAAAAACATATGGCGTCACAGGATAAATAAGAAGAGACGGAAATGATAGTTATCCAATAGATAACAACAGACACTACATTACATGAAATTACATTGATAGATCTAGGTTAATACCAGCTATACAAGTACTCAATAAAAATCTGAGAGGAATAAAAATAGTGAGGTGAATATGAGATGTATTCCTCAGTACCCCGTACTAACCTATGATCCCCTAGTCTACCAGCCATTAACTAACTCCTGGTAATTCCCCGGGAACACCAATACATATGTACATTACTGATTATTACTGTATAATTAGCCGCTAATCGATACAATAGCTACATCAAACTAGCATAGAAACTATTTAAAGTGCATGTGCGGCTAGCAGCAGATATTTTAATCAAATACTGAAATTGACTGACATCTAAACAATGGCTACAACAGCCTAGCGTAAAAAGACACACTATTCAAGCTGCATATACGAGTAGCAGCAGCTATTTTTTAATAAAGTGCTGAAATTAACTAATATCTAGACGATACCTACATCAGATTTTGCAAACCGATATCAAAACTATATAAAGTGCATATACGGCTAACAGCAGCTACTAAATAAAATGCAGAGATTAGCTCCTTAGAGCGCCCGGCTCTTACAATCTACTTTACTCCACTACACAATAAGTAGAGAAGTTCTGCCAGATAGCTGTGAATCTCACAGTAGCTCCTACACGTTTTGCATAGGCCTCCTCAAATTTGAAAGTCCTGCGCATTTTATTAACCCAATGATCAGTCCTAGGTTGCTTATCAGTTTTCCAATTTTGCAGGACAAGTGACCTAGCGACTGCTATAGAAATTAGTATAAAATACTGCTGGTATTTCGTTAACCATTTTACCTCCCCCGATGAACCAAATAAAACCAACATAGATAATGGGGCAATTGTCAAAGACAGCAATTGAGAAATCTTGATAAAAATGTCTTTCCAAAATTGCTGTAAATTGTTACATTCATAAAATATGTGTACCCAGCCCCCGTCACCCTGTTTATTGCATCTAAAACATTGGTTTGGATTAGTTGAAAACATCTTATGCAATCTCAGAGGGGTATAATATGCTAACCATCTAGATGAAAAATTAATTCTCTTAAAATTAGCGCCTTTCAGTGCTTTATTTGATAACTCACTGAGCTGCTGCCATTCTTTGCATTAAACTTGCAACCCGTCTCTAAGTGAATTTTCTGGAGCTCTTTCATAAAAATCTCTGCACTATGAGCCTTCTGATGTAATAGTCGATACCACAATCCCACCCCCACCATTTTATTTGCCATCTGCCTAGTGATTTCACGTGCAGCCTCACCCAACATAGTATATTTGTTTTTGAGAAAGTTGACGAGCTGAAGAAAACTCATCGAAAAGGCGGTAGTTAGTGTGCAAGATTGCAATCGCACCGTTTCCCAAGTAATTAATGTCTCATGATTATAAAAATCCTCAAGCTGACCGAAACCTAGTTCTTGCCATATTTGGTAAAGCCCACTAGGCAATGTAAGACCTCCTACTGCACAGTCTTGAATAGGGGTATAAGCATGAAATGCTGGAATATCTCGTAATTTTAAAAAAAGCTGAGTTCTTGCTGCTAATGCCAGTATCACCTTGTATCTGGTCTTTTTAGGAGGTTTCGCTAGTCGTAGAAAAGTGGGAGGTTTTATGGGACTTTCCTTCAACATATGTATTAAAAAAAAGTTGTCAAAAACTGAGTTTTCCTCTCCTAATTGTGATAGTAAATTAATCAAGGAAGCCTGGTAGTAAGTTACAAAATGTGGCAGTGCTAATCCTCCCCATGCTACATCCACTTGTAATGTAGCTAGCTTAACCCGGGGATGTTTATTATTCCATACAAACTTCTGGATCATTTCGTCCAGTTCTTTAAAATAGGAACTTGGGATTTTCAAGTGAAGATTACTAAAAAGAAACAAAAACAATGGGAGCACCGACATTTTAGCCATAGAGATCCGTCCTATCAATGATAAGTGGAGCAGTGAAGGTCTCTGACTCTTAACTAGAATTTTAAGGGTTCCAATCCCACTGTCACTAAGGCAATCAAAGGATGTTTCAAGGATCTCGCAAAGGAACAAAACTTTAATGGGTGTCATCATTTTTAGGTGTCTATTTTTATTATTGGTTCATGTGAGTTAACCAACACTAACAAATATTCAAATATTTTAAAGATAAGCAATATTTTTGGCACTCTCACAGGAAATATTTTATGAAGTAAACCATGTCTCAAACAAAAAGTAACCTTCCTTGCTCTCACTCTCGTTTTGTCTCTCTCTATCTATCTGCTATTCACTAAATGATGTTGTTACCTGCTAGCAATCACCAATGCAGGCTCATTGCATAATATTTTCTGTGGCTGCTGAGAGTCTGTTTAAGTGCAATCTGCTTCAAGGATCTCTCCTTTAATGAAAAGTCAATGGCTTCCATACTGTAAAGATTTAAACACTTTTTTGGTAATGAAAGAAGAGTTAGCTTTCAGTCACCTATGAAGACTCATTGAACGAATTTATATGTCACAGCTATGCATTCATCCAATTCAATAGACAGCAACGCATGGCTTTGCGACAAAGATCTCTGACTCACAAAGTCAAGGGTTTGAGGCTTTTTGTCACAATCATTGTGTGACTTACTGAAGAACTATTTAAAAAGTGTTTAAAGGATCCCTCAAATTCGTGAAAGTAATAATCTTCATATTGCAGCATGTCAATATTTTTGTTTGTTAATTGGAGAAGAGTAGGAAAAATGTTTTTTATGATAAGCAAATATTTTTATTGGTAGTCTCTAAATCAGTATTTCCCAAAGTGTGGCTTGTGACTCACGAAAGTCCAAGCAATAAGTAAAGTATTTGAATTCTATATTTATCTTGTTACATTTGCTGCATTTCAAATACAGAGGTTGAATGTCAAGCTATACCTTCTGACAAATTGCTGCCTATTTTCTTAACATGGAGATTGGTGTTTACAAACTTCTCACTTTGCACAGGGAGTGTGAATGGAAAGGCTGTAGAATGTCATTTTTTGTAACACACAGCAAAATGTAAAATGTACACATTCAAAATTCGGAAAACAAAAATGAAGCACATTTTTTGTAATTCTGAAGTGTGATTGACGCTAACATTTTATTAGAATCAAACAAATCAAGATGCTTTGCTTGGTGATGCACACATGATAAATATTCACTGAAACCTGATTTCCACACATTAACAATTGTGCAAATTTAGTGACCATTTCAATGGAAAATGTGCTGTATATTAATGTAAGTGCGCTACCACATGATGCTTTAGTTACATTACATAAATCGCCTGTCTCAAGTTCATTAAAGCTAAACGGGTCGTAAAATTTTGTTTTTTTAAAAGATTGGGTGGTGATTCTAAAATGTTTGGGAAGCACTGCTCTAAGGATATTTGTGTATGTATTCCATGCCCTAGATAACAATTTAGGAACCAAATGTATAAATTACTGTTAGTAAAAGACTGGTTATTATTTGCAACCAGTATTTTGTTACCAGTGAAACAATTTTATGAACCAACCTGTTTACTAATATGTTGGTTTGTAAAATTGCCATTTAGAGTGGGTCGTAATATGAATGTTAATGAGGTAGATTGAAAATAGCGACTCACTCTGATTGGTGGCCATCACATGGATGGTGGCCTGTTGGGGTCAGCAGACCACCATGTCTGTGATTGCTTTTCAATAATGTAAACTTATTTTTTAATGAAGCCTATTTTTCTAAAAGGAAATGGGTCTAAGTTTTAAAAAGAAAAAGTTCTTTTAAAAAGTTTGATTGATGTGGCCAAGCGAGCCAACATGGCGGACGCCTTGTAAAGAGCTTTGGCCCACCACATCCAGTATCCGGCATAATCCTTCTTAGTTCCCCATATTTGTAGCCCCGACTTACTCTGGAAGACACTGGAGGTGGTGTACAAGAGGATTCCCGGACGTGCGGCCATGCATCCGCTTCGAGGGGCGCTGACGAGTCCCTGCAGCGATATCGGGCAAAGCGCCCGGTGCTGCGGGAGTGCCCGGACCTGGTTCAGGGGTCCGGCGGCACTGCGGCGGCCCGATCCGTGACTCCTGGTGACAGAGGAGCGGCAAATTTCGAGGCGGGCTGAGGTTGGGCCCCAGAGAACAATGGCAGAGGACCTCCGGTTTGGCCTGACTGCTGAGGCTGCGGGGAGACACCGAACACATGGCGGCACGTGGTGAGTCTCTGTACCCCAGGGGGGCCGCCTTTGGTGTTGCCGAGGACCTGACGACCCGACCTGAGGTGGAGGCAGGACAGCTCGCTGCTCGCCAGCCCATATACTGAACCCGGGCCTGGCGGTTGCGGCTGGGTGCTGCCCCTCCCCCCTTCTCATCCTGGTCGGGTTACCCCGTGAGACAGACCGGCGCAGATTAGTCCTTCAAGGGGGCTCCAGTACAGAATCGGCCCGTTCCCACCGCACGCTGTGGCCCGGGTGTGTGATAATCCTACTGCAGCAATAGACATTCGGGCCCGGAAGTGGCTGCAGAACACTCCGGGGTTGTGCCCCGGGGCGGAAAGGCCCCCTCCTCCCCAGAGGTGGACGATAGGGCCTGGGTGAGGGGCAGTCGCAGTGCGGGCGTGTCCTGCATAGAGACACCCCGGGATGCGTGGGAGCTCTCAGGGTGTCACTGGCGAAGTATTGAGGCGTCCTGAAGCTGGATACCGAGAGCTAATTGGACATTAGCGTGCTCTGGTTGTTGGCAGAGCTCACGGTGAGTGCCACCAAGATTCAATAACGAAAGCACTAAAAAGGTGGTCCCTCATATCGCGGTGCCCAGTGTCAGCCCCCAGGTTGACCAGACCTCATTGTGGCCCCGGGAGATACACAACGGTTGTCGTTGCAGTGGCTGTGGAGAGAAGAGAGGCCCTGGGCTGGCTGGGCTACCTGGAGCCTACCTAGACGCGCTATACAATCAGGATCATCTCGGCAGATACCCAGAGTGTGTGGACCCCTTGGCTTGTTGTGTACTTGACCGGTGGGGTGGGTGGGCACCGGGTGTTGGCGGTCCGGTGGGTGTGCTCCTCTTAGAGGGACCACTTGCAGTCAGTCTGTGAGTGGCGGAAGCGGCCGTGGTAGTCCCGGTGCGGCTTGCTGCGTTGGATAGACTGGTTCAGTGAGGACCGGCTCCCGGGACCTCCCAACCCCACTCCTGCAGGACAGTGCCGATTGGACACAACCGTGTCCACAGTCGCTGTGGCCACCATGGCTAAGGACAAAGTACCCACATCCTCGGCTAAACAGAGCACGCTGGATCAATTCATGACTGCCCCCCCCCCAGCGCCAAGCTCTGCCTTTTGGCGTCCTCCCTAGGTTGGTCCGACGTCTGGAGGGTGTATCACCCAACAGCTGCAGAGTACACCTTCCTCTCATCCACACATGGCTCCCTCTCGCAGCTGGACTACATCTTTCTCCCATCGCGGTATATTGATGTGGCTGCATCTACCTCTATTCTTTCAGTGGGCCTTTCCAATCCCTCCCCGGTGACCCTTAAGCTCCACATGGGACCTTTGCAGTCCCGCCCCCACTGGCAGATGTCGCCGTGGCATCTGAGAAACCCGAAATACACGACAACCCTCCACCAAGCTATCACTGAGTATCTCTCCTCCAATACTGGGTCCACTACCTCCGCTGTAGTGCTGTGGGAAGCCCTCAAGCCCACAATAAAGGGGCGTCAACATAAGCTATCATACAGGAGTAAAGCGGCTACGTTTAGCCCAGATCATAGAATTAGAGACGCGACAACGGGGATTAGAAGAGGCAATGCATCAGGGTGGTGGCACGTTAGCCCACAGACAGCTCCTTCTGATACAACAACAGATCCAGCAGCTGCTTACTAATGAAGCTCAATTGGCGTGAGTGGCGACGCAGCATCGAATATATCAGTGGGGAGACAAATCGAGCAAGACCCTTCATCGGTTATGCCAGGTTCACAATGCCCGACCCCTACGCCTTTACTCCGGGGATTCAATGGTACCCTCCATACATGCCCTCACACGGTGGTTCAGGCATTCGCCACATACTATATTGACCTTTAACAGCACAGGGCAAGTCTATCCCCAGATTTGGTACAAGAATTCCTGCGGGACATATACCCAAAGCAACTATTAGATGAGGTGCGTGACCAGATTGACGCCCCCATTACTTTAAAGGAGCTTACTACGGCTCTTCATGATATTCACCCAGGTCGGTCCCCAGATCCCAATGGTTTCCCTAGTGAGTTTTTCCGAGGTTGTATCTCCCAGACGGGCCCACCTCTCTTAGAGGCACTGCAGGAGTCCTTGGAACTGGGGATTCTTCCGCCAGACTGGCAGCATGCGGAGATCGTGGTTTTCCTCAAGTCAGGTCGCCCTCCGGAAAACCCATTGTCATATCGCCCCATTTCGCTACTAAACTTCGAAGAAAAACTCTTAGGTAAGATCCTGGCCAACCAGCTTTTACCTCACATCACTGAAGTGGTCCACCCCGACCAGTCCGGCTTCATGCCACAAAGCTCCACACGTCATAACATCAGACTAGTACACAATGCCCTTGCCATGGTTTGAGGCTGGGACGCCCCGCGGCGATCCTTCTTGCTGACATTGATAAGGCCTTTGATTCACTAGACTGGGAGTACCTATTCCTCCTTTTACTGGCCTTAAATTTCGGCCCCCGTGTTATCTCCTACATCCGCCTCCTTTACACAGATTTATCTGCTTCTATACGCATTGCCGGTGCGGTGTCAGACCCATTTCCCATTCACAGGGGTACACGTCAGGGGTGCCCTCTGTCCCTACTCCTATTTGCGCTTGCTATCGAGCCCTTAGCGAATTAGGTGCGACAGGACCCGTTGGTTTGGGGATTTCAGTGGTCCGAGGGAGCTTCGGATAGGATTGCGTTGTATGCGGATGATGTCCTTTTCTTTCTCACTGACCTGGGATCCTCGGGTCCCCGGATACTGCAGATCCTAAGGGTGTTTGGGGAAACTTCGGGCCTTTGCACAAACCCATCCAAATCCACCCTATATCCGATTTGCGGAAACCAGGGGCGAGGTACATGGGCCACTCAACTGACGCAGGCATCTGAAGGCTTTACATACCTGGGTGTGTTTATATCAGCTGATCCAGTGAAGTCCTGGGCTCACAACATACAACCCCTTCTGCCCAAGGTCAGAGGCGAGGTGCAGGCCTGGTCCCCCTACCTTTGTCCCTCTATGGTCGGTCAGCAATCTTTAAAATGGTCTCACTGCCACGAATTTTATACTGGCTCCAGAACTACCCATACGACACCCCCCAATCATGGTTCGCACAAGTCAACTCACTACTCAATACGTTCTTATGGGATGGAGGGGCTGTACATGTCGCACTGCGGACGTGTACCCAGTCCACCTACTGTGGTGGGATCGCGGCATCCGATATCTTCACCTACTATGCCGCCTCCCATCTCCTCAATATAAATGACTGGTGGTACTGCTCCCAAACAGATCCAGCCTATGCTGTCGAAACAATAATACGGGGGGACCGCGCGTTGCTTGACATGGTATATAGCCGCTGTCGGCTAGACCACTTGCCCCCAGCCACAAAAGTCGTTATTCGGCTGTGGAGGCGAGTTATCAGCCAGATGGGGTGGGCTGGGTGACTAACACAAACAACCCCGTTGTGGCGGGGTGTAGATCTTCACCAAGTAGCGTTGATGCCAAGCTTTCGGTCATAGGCCCTTATAGGCATATCCATACTTGGGAACGTCATGAAGGGGTTGGTTTTAAAATCCTTTCAACAACTACAGGAAGACTTTCACCTTCATCAAAACCAATTCTATAAATACCTCCAATTAAGACATGCCCTCTCCCCATACATAGCAACACTGACTGAACTCCAGGAATTCCACCCACTAGAAGGGCGACTGCTAATGGGGGATATTGGTGCCCACAAAATCAGGCAGATATACCAAACTATAATCACACATAATAGCACAACATTAGACACATTCCGACAAAACTGGATCAGCGACATTCCAGATCTAACAGATGACGATTGGATGGAGGTGCTGGCGAGCCCCCATAATACGACGATTGCGTCTCGTTATCGCCTGAATCAGTTCAAATTTCTACACAGGCCTACTACACTCGTCACCGCCTTTGGCGCATGGAAGCAATACCGTCATCGGAGTGTTTGAGGTGTACACGGGAGATGGGTACCTTCCTACATACAGTGTGGACTTGCCCAGTTCTCCAACTCTACTGGGGTAAAATACTGGCCTGCCTGGGTGAAGTGCTTTTATGGACGATTCCGTTTGATCCCAAAATCATGTTATTGCATAGTACAGACTGCATAGGAGGCAACAGGTATAAAACACATTTGCTTTTTACTGGACTCACACTTGCTAAGCGGGATATCGCTCAATTCTGGAAGAGTAGCTCCTCGCATCCTCTCGGGAAGTGGAAAAAAGCTCTGGATTGGTGTATGGGGATGGAGCTAGCTGTGTTCAAGGCTAGAGGATGCCCACTGAAACATCGAAAGATCTGGCAGCGATGGGCAGCCTACAGGGGTATTGAATTACCTGAGGTGGAATCCATAGATACTTTAACCCCTTCGATGCGCGTGACGGGCTCAGCTCGTCATGCTGCGCGGTAGCGCTGTGCGCATGACGAGCTGAGCTCGTCACGACCACACCCGCGATCGGAATGTCCAGCACACGAGCGGAATTCCGATCGCGGTCAAGGGGTTAATACAACAAGAATAATTATGTAACTAGGAATCGGGTGGTGTGAGGGGGGGTGCGATTCCGAAAGCCTCGTCCAGTCATGTTCTTATAAGTTTTTTCTTATGATTTTGTTTTGTATTAATATTCTGGTACACTTCATTGAGCAGAAATGTATACATTGATATTCTGGCCAGTGGCCTATACTGTACCACTATAAAACGGAATAAAATTTGTTCTGAAAAAAAAAAAGTTTGTTTGAGAGTTGGCAGTGGTCCCATGGACAACAGCCTACTCTCCAATCAACTATTTTTTTATAACATTCACAGAGAGGAAGGGGTCCCAACAGGATCAATTCCCTTATGCAAATGGCTTAGCACCCTAACTCTGAAGTCAGCAACTTTGACTGGATTTGGGTCACTAAACATTGATACTTGTTATACAGATTTGGTATTTGGAGGGGATGCCTAAAATACACCAGTAACTGTCATTTGTTTTTTGTTTTTTTTAACACAGATTTTATTGAGTTTTCAGTTTTACTGAGGTATACATAGCATTTCTTCATTAAGACATTAGTCAGACAGTAACATACAGTATTTGTAATTACAGGTTTTCATAACTATAAACCTACATACATATCATCTTGAGGTTATCCGTTTGCATATATACGCCATTTACATGAATGTTGTGATGATACTTGACGTACGTTTCACATGATTAAGTTGTATGATGTCTAAAATTTCAAATGTCAAATGTCTCGTCTACCGTCTTCCGATCAAACAATAAATCTGTTTCAAGTACAAATAAACAACCAGTACACTGTCATTTGTAACCTAGTGGATATGGTCTCTCTTATTCTGAAAATAATGGGTTTAAGATTTGCTATGACCAGGAACATATGCTTGTTTGGAGCACTGTTGCGTCACTTTAACTTTAAATGATCATTCCAGTCATGTGAAGTCAACCACATTCTTATTGTACCCATATTTGTTTTAGTAATACGGCAAATGCTAGGTTGAAGTCACCAATTGAGCTCCATTAATTTGAATTCCATTTTCAGAACATGCCACAATTTTCTAAACCAGAAGTTCCACAAAAGATCACTTGTGGCCTTGTGGTTAAAGGGCTATGGCTAATCCTGCCGGTTAAAGTCTAGCTGCTGCTATGGGCCTGTTTCTGCTTGAACCTGTTCAGATGGTGTTGCAAATAAGTAGACCTTTAGAAATTCTGTTTTTTGCAAAACTGTATCAAATGTTTTTGTTAATGGGCGAAGAGTAACAGTGGAATATTTTAATGATAAAATATATTTTTGATAGGAGTCTCTTTGGAAATACTTTTGAAGTATTCCATGCTACAAATAATAAACTCTGTCTCTTTCAATCTGCACTTTTCTCTCTCATCTTTCTCTCTGCCCATCTCTATCTTTCACTACTACCTAGTCTTTAAATTATGTAGTTAACAGCTTGCAGTCCTCATTGAGATCTATCTAGTGCATTACAGGGTGACTTGTGGCTTAGTGGTTAAGGGCTCTGACTATCACTATGAAGGTTAATGTTTCAAGTCCCTTTGCCATCATGGCCATGTGGAACTATTTTTCATAAATGCACCATGCCTCAAATAACAATTAGCTTTACACACTCTTTCCTTCTCTCTATCTCTTTAGAATGGTATGTCACAGGTACATATTAAAGCAGTGCAAGAGAGCATCACTCATACAACCACATTTTGTGATAATGGAGGAAGCTTTAGATTGCAGTTACTGAATTGCATTTTCAGAGCTGTATTTCCACCCACCTCAACAGAGTGACACTCATGGCTTAGTGATTAATATTTCTGAGTCTCAACGTTAAAGTCAAAAGTAGAAGTCCAGCTGCCTCTTTGGTTTTGTTGGAAGGTGTTTCAAGGATCTGCAAATAAATACAACTTTAATAATGGTTCTGTTGCAACAACATAACAATTTGGTGTGTTAATAGTAGAAGAGTTATAATAGAAAAATAATACTTTAATGATGCATATTTTTGTTGGTAGTCTCTCAGCAAACATTTTAAAGAATAGTTTATCTCAAATATCAAACTAACTTTACTCTCACTCTTCCTCTCTGTCTGTTTGTGTCTGTTTATCTGTCTGCCTCCCCTTCTCTCTATATATATTCTATTTTCTAAATGATGTAGTTGTCAACATGCAATCTGTAGCTTCCTCCCCTGCCTGGGTACCCGCTAATGACTACGCCTTATATACAATCAGAACTCTTCAATAAGTCTTCATGGTGCTTTGATCACACATCCCGACCGTGTCTTCGGAAACTGGGGACAGGCAGTCGAATTGTCCATGATCTGCTTTGGCTATGTAGGAACAGCAGCAGTCATGGGGTCTCCAATTGTCCTTTGAGACCCAGAGCCTCATTTACAATATTTTGATGCACGGCAGCGCAGCAAGCTCTCCTGCTGCCCTGCTGTGTGTCAAAATAAAAGGGCAGGAGTGCGCTGAATCTACAAGATATGGCGCATTCCTGTCCTTCTCCACTGCGCCGGTGCACAAACAGCAGCCGTGAACCAGTGTGGATACCCTTGCATGATTTTGCAAGGGTGGATGTGCTGAGGGGATACCTTCCTGTGCAAAAACAATCAATAAAGGCATATTCCTCTTTCTGTGCATGCTGCCGAATGCAGCACGCATAGGAAGAGGAAAAAACAATAAGAAATAAAAGTATTTCTCCTCATTGCGCCTCTTTACGCCTTTTCCTGTGGAGGCGTAGGATTCTGACGCATTCCCAGGTTTACAAAATGTTGTAAATCTGGGAATGCGTCAAGTTCAATGGATGTTGCATGGTAACACCCACAGCAACAGCCATGGAATGCCCCTTTCACGCAGAGTTATGCGTGAAAGGGAAACATATTTACAAGATCATGAGGGCAGGGTGACTTTACATATATGGGGAATCCCATCGCGCTACCCGTGCGTCAATAAAAGTGACACACCTGTGGTGCAATGGGGTTGTAAATAAGCCCCCCAGTCTCTCCATTGACATCAGTGCCTGACTAGCGATGAGCTGCATGTCGTAAATGCAAGGAATCTCGCATTGGGCAGTCACCATGTGTCCATTGCTGGTCACAACATGAATTGGCTCAACATGGAAGAGAGCAACAGATTTCCATTTTCTAGGCTGACAGACAAGCACTTGATCTCCTCTAGTGAACGTAATGTTCTTTGCATGTCAGTGCTTGTCCGCATAGGCCATAATGTTTCTTTTATGACCCAAATCTCTTATACGGTTTCTTCCTCAGCACTTGATTGTCTGTTGGTCCATTGATGTAACTTGGTCATCATGGCTCTCCCAAACATCAAGGTTGCAGGGCTTTCAAACAGTAAGCTCAGAGAGTAGAATTTAAGACAGTTTTAAGGTCAAGCTTTTCCAATACAGCACGCTGAACAGCTTTCTCGAGAGTTCTCATGAAACGTTCGACAGGGCCATTGCCCCTGTAGGGCCCTCTTAGTTTCCTCACCCCCATACTTTTCATGGTTGGCTCACTCCCATGAAAACTGTGGCGGTGAGGAAACTCGTGATATGCTTGGCTGTGCTGCAGCAGCACTGTCAGCAGATTGCAGGCCTCAGACCGCTGCAGGACTGCCAGGGATCACAGATCCCTGGCGGCAGCAGCAGTCTCATGGTTGTCCAACCGCCCGGCTCGTAATATGGCGGTTGGACCACCGGTGCGGCGGTAGCCCCACTGCCACCATAGGTAACTCATAATCAGGCCCTTAGTCTTTTGTATGGGCGGTAACCAATATGCACAGAAATGGTTGTAATGGACCTTCAACTCTCCTCAAATTCCAACTGATGATATCCTTTATTCAAATCAAGGCGAGAAATGACCTTTGCACCATTCAATTGGGTTATCATGTCAGCAATGTGAGGACCTGGATGTTGTTCTTGTTCAACTGCCTTGTTCGCTTGATGCATGCCAACGCAGATGTGTACAGGTCCTTCACTATCTTTTTTGGGCACTACCACTAAGGGAGAAAGCCAGGGCACTGGACCAGCGGAACATTCAATGATACCATGTTTGAGCAATGATTCAAGTTCCTTTTCAACAGCTTCCTGTAAATAAAATGCATTTCATCTGTATCTTTAAGCAATAGGACGGATGTCCTCATTAATGTGTAATTGTACTTTCATAGTCTTGAGTTTTCCTAACCCATGAAACAATGAAGGGAACTGATTGACTATTTCATGATGAGCATTCATGTTATAGTTCACTGATATCGGTCCCATATCAGCAGCTGTGCTAAAGCCGAGTAATCAGGCACTTGACGCTGTTCGTTGAAGTATATGAATGGGTGCTTCTACTTTCATTTTCTTGTGTTTCATGCTTCAAATGAACCTTGACTTTTTAATGGCGTTGAAGCAACTCATGTATACACTTTAGTTTTCAATGGTTTAAGTAGTGGCAATGGAGATAGTTCATTGTATTTCTCCTTAGGCATTATGTTTATGACACACCACTGTCAATAACAAAAGGCATTGAGCAACCGTTTACGTTTAGTGTAATCTTGGATAATGTTTGAATGTCTTTGGTGCTTTTTCATGGCGACTTTTCTGTGACCTGTATTTTTCTTCACAAGCGGCCAGTCCAACATGCATACCTTTCTCTGAAATAAAACATCGAAATTGCACAACCATTGTCTTCACTTTCACTTGACATTGATACTAAAGAACTGTTTGACGATGATTTAGATGATGATTGACTTTGGTGTTATTTTGCCTCAATTGGTGTGATCGCTTGGCCTTGCAGGTGTGCACCGAGCGTCGCTATTGAAGCGTTTGTGCAGCCATTTTGTCTTTGCGCCATGACAGACTTATGTTCTCCTTTGCCTTGCAAACCGTTACAAAATGGTTTTCCTTCCCACAGCCTTTGCAAACCTGTCCCATGACGAGGCATTTACCTTCATGTGAAAACAAGAATCTATACCTGAAGCACAAATTCTTCCTCCGTGGAGACATCACTCTGTGTCCCTCTGCCTTGTGCTTTTTACGTTCATGCTGACTCACTCTGGGCACCTCTTGCCTTCATGTTAGTAGCTTGTAAATCAGCACGGTCTTCAGCTCTGGCAGCCATGAGAACTGACTCCAAACTAAGAGTTTCTCTCAGCATTTGCCGTCTGAATGAACCTGACAGACATCCGCCAATAACTCTGAGGCGTATAGCTACCTCAACATTATACTCATTGAACTTACAATGTTTGATGAGAGCATCCAATTTCTCAACAAATTCTTCGATGGTTTCACCATCTTTCTGTTGTTCCTGATTGAAAATGTACCTTTTGTAATCTACATTTGGAATTGGATTGAAATTCATATTCAAGGCTTCTTTGATTTGACAGTATGTAATTTCGTCAACTCACTGCATTTTCTTTATGACTTCTTTTACACTTTCACCAGCTAAATTCTTAAGGTATTTGATAATATTCTTGTTATCTGTTTCTTCTAGCGCATCAATGAAATCATCAAACGTCTCTATCCAAGCAGTCCATCTGTCGCCAATATTCAGCTTTTCGGTGGTATCGAATGGTTGTGGTAGTATCAGGATGGTCGCAGCATTATAACCATTTGTGTGATTGGCTGACACTGAGAGTGGAGGTCTCTCCAACATAGTCTCCTATCTGCTAGGATCAGCTTAATTCATGCCATCTCTAAGACCCTGTGCTGTCCTGCACTCTGGGTCATCTTGGCCAGTCAGTGGAACTGTGACCTCTCTCTTGGTTTCAATGGGAACTCTTCACTTTTCCGGAGACCTCTGGAGTTGTTCTGAGCCGCCACCCAGCAACTTTGATGGCGTGCTGCTTCGGGTATGGACAGCTCCTTAAACACAACTCAGGCACTTCTTCTGAGGGCTACTCCGCCCAACGTTGTGGTATGATCATTCTCTTTACTCATTTCTGGTAAGCAGATGACTGTTTCTTGCATTTGAACAGCTTTGCTTGTAAGCATCTCTTTGTATTGCCGGACACCTGGTTGATCTCTGCCCCGTAATGCTTCTGTTCGCAACGTTATCACTCCGTATGATATATAGATTTAGGATGCATAGTAGCGCAGGCCGATTATGGCCTTACCAGCAGGTTCTTTGCCAACGATATGTAGACTTCTCAGTGAAGCTTTCATTATCTTCAAATGTTTTACGCAGGCTGGAGTTACGCTTTGACTTATGCAAGCGTCAATTCTGCACTTCGAAGGAGGCACATGTGGCACGCACATGCAGTCTACTAGACCACGGCCAATCACCTCGAAAGCACTATCGATCTTCGGGTTACATATCCCCTATCTCATCACCAGTAGTAGCGTCCTCCCCAGCCTGGGTACCCACTAATGACTATGCAGCACACCAAACTTAGTATAACACGTCTTTATTCTTCTGCGTGTAACCGCGAACTCAAAATTCATAACCTGCATTCACTTCACTACGCTCTAACGCTTATGTCACAGTTCTACGGAGTCCATCAGGAGCCAAAAGGGTTCCGTCATAGCTAACTTCCACGACACTACACAATCATCTATGACACATCATTGAATTCTATTTTCAACAGATTTGTCATGCACATGTTTTCACAAAGTTAAAAAAGTGTCGCTTGCAGCCTAGTGGATAAGTGCAGTTTGAACTTCAAAGTTTGGGTCTTATTCTCTCAAAGTCCATGTGTTTGCTTGAAGGACTGTTCAATCCGAAGGTGTTTCAATGCTTTCTTAAGTTAGTGATATGTTAAACATTTTCATATTACAACAACGTTCAATTATTTTCTTTGTTCATGGCAGAAAAATATTAGGAAAAAATAATTTAAATAATATGAAAATATTTTTGTTTGCAGTATTTCAGGAAATATTTTTGGTGTACCAGGTCTCAAATACCAAGTAAATGGCCCTTTCTTTTACCCCACCTCATATTCTCGAAATTATGTCGTTTTTTGTTTGCAATCACATGCAAAGCTTTATAAAATTCTATTTTTGAATAGTATGTCATAGGTAAGGTTTTTCTCAGCTTGCACTTACATCAGCTGTTACCTTGTGATAAAGATTTCTGACTCATGGTTTGAAGGTTATGGGTTCAAATCTTGCTGTTACTATGGTCATACGTCTTCTTGGGTGCCTAACCAATCACCAAGTCTTTCAAAGATTTCTCTAATATTGTGAAGTCATTACCTCTCCTATTCCAAGTGTAAAGTAAATGCCTCTTCTATTGCAACAATGCAACCATGTTTTTTGGTGATATGAGATGATCTAAATTGCAGTAACCCTCGGAAATTAACTGAATTCTATTTTATAATTTTATGACATGGGTAAAGTTTCACCCAGTGCAAAACATTGCTTGTTGTACCCTAGTGGTTAACCTTATTGATGTTCATTCTAGAGGTGGGTGGTTTCTCCTGGTGCTATAGTCATGTGTCTGCTTGAGTGTCTCTGAGAAGATGTTTCCTGAATCTTTCAAAATGACCGCCAAAATGACCGCCAAGCCAGCGCTCATTTCAAAAGTATTGGCAGGAACCGCCATCACAGCGATTCCTGTCAGTGCTTTGCTAAGTTTGACACATGGCTCTGTCAACATGATGGCGCCATCCATCAAACATATTTTATTTTGTCATTTTCAAAAAGAAAATCGTGAAGCGGGTTTTCTTTTCTTTTAAATAAACAATGAAATACAAAAAATGCTACCCTTGCCATGGGAGTTCTCTCCCATGGCGAGGGGGCATTAGACAATTTTCACTGTCCCTTACCACCAGGGTTTTCCTCGCAGTGGCAGACAGTGAAAACTGACCTGAATGTCCACCCATCTAAATCTGGTGGTGGATAAAGTGGTCAAACTCCGATGGCCCTTACTCCCTCACGCCATTGTAGGGGTGTAACTAAGGTGGAGACAGAGAAGTCTCTGCCGTGGTTACACCAATTAATTACATCGGGGCCTTTATTTTGGCAGTAAGGATATTCCGTCGTCTTTGCGACGGAATATCTTTAACGTCAAGATATAAACCAGGCCCTTAGTTGAAAAGACACAGTTTTCATAAGATTCATGAGGGCAATTGATGGTGAGTTATAATATTTTCTATTTTTGTACCATAACAGGAGAGGGAAGGTCAATGCACTTGAGTACATCAGTGAATATAAATATGTGTATATATATCCAGCGGAACAGTTGGATTTTCACCAGGAACTAGGATTACTACAGATGTCCACGCGACAAGGGGGAGGAAATCAAGGAAGAGGGATCCAAGGAAAAGACAAAGTAGAACCAGGAGAGGCAAAAGGAAGGGGAAGGAGCAAAGGGAGAGGGAGAATTTAATAACAAATCCCAGGAAATGAAAAACTGAAGAAATTGAACCATTCAATATGAGATCAACTGTGATCAATTTATCAAAAACTCCCCTCAGTACTAATCAGGAAATAATTTTAAATTTAGGCCTCACCTTTTGCCCCACAGCAATTCCGGATTTTACAGATACATGAATAGAATTGTACAAATACATTAGGAAGTTGAAACATACATGCATACTTCCAAATGAAATCTAAGGGAACAACAACTGGGAGAACCCAAAAACAGAGATTTCCTCCTTCAAACTAAGTGATGTACCTGCTCTCTTAGAAATCCAAGACCTGGTGAATTGACCAAATGAAAGAACAGGGAGCCATGTAACAATGGAAGAACCAACTAGAGAGGTAGTAAGAAGCACTGAAAGACCTATCAAAGAACTACAACTAACATTGAGAGATTGCACCAAATGGGCTTCATCATGGATGAATCAGACCCGGGTAGATGCAAAAGAAAATCCAAATTCTGTTCACAATTACCTGTGGGCAACAAAATTGATCTTTCCCATGTACTAAGTATTGATGAGTTAAATAAATTGCGAGAGAAATGGTGCAATCATAAAGATTGTGGGAACTTCTCTAATAAGGACTAGCAAGACATAAAGTTGTTAAAAAAATCTCTCCCTTATCATAAAACCATCCGACAAGGGGGGCAATGTAGTTCTGATGCACCGTGGAGCATACTTGAAGGAGGCTAAGAGACAACTTAATAATGTAGAACATTACCAACGTCTCACACAAAATCCTATGAAGGAAATGGAAAAGGAATTCGATCAGAAACTCTGTACATGACATAAAATGAAAATGTTGGAATGGGAAGAGTACACCTATCTAAAAACTGAGTATGCCAGAGTAGCTACTTTTTACTTTCTACCAAAAGTTAAAAAAAATATGGAAATTCCACCTGGTAGACTGATAGTGAGCTCTATAGGCTTACTATTGGAGAACTGTTCATGATTCTTGTATTTATTTCTACAACCGTATATAACATCTTTACCCTCGTACCTAAGGGACTCAACTGATTTCTGACAATAATTAGAGGGTATACCATGGAAACATGAGTCTGTCATGCTAACTCTAGATGTAGCTTCTCTTTGTACATCTATTAATCATCATGATGGCATTGCAGCTTGTAAATACTTCTTGAAAGACAGACCGATCGAATATCTTGAGCACACTCAAATGATGATTGACATGCTGGAATATGGATTAACCCACAATGTGTTTATCTTTAATAGACACTTTCACCTTCAACTACAAGGTACAGCTATGGGCACCTCCTTCACCCCCACCTACACTAATCTTTTCATGGGGTGGTGGGAGAAGGAGGTGGCCTCGGTGGAAGATAACAATATCTACATGGAGAGGGTGATACTGTGATGCCATTTCATAGATGATTTATTCATCCTATGGGATGGAGAAATATCATTATTGGAGGATTTTGTCAAAACATTGAATGATATTAAAGTGAACATCAAACTCACTTCCACAATAAGTAAAACTCATTGTGAATTTCTTGATGTCAATTTGGATGTGGTAGAGAATTGATTAGTGACCACCATCCACAGAAAAGCAACAGCCTTGAATTCCATCTTACATGCTAACAGTGGGCACCCTTGGCTTGGAATTGGAGTATCCTGGATAGTCAAATGTTATGAGCTAAGAGGATATGCTCGATGGAAGAACAATTTGAGAATGAAATTAAAGAGATGATGGAGAGATTCATTCAATGGGGGTATCCAATGAGTGTGCTAAAGGATGCCGGAGAAAGAGTCATAAGAAAAAATATAGCAAAGATACTCTATCTGGACAAGGATGGATCAAAGAAGGTTGAAACTAAAAGACTCTTTTTGGAACACAATTCAGCGCAGTACACCATAAAGAAAACATTACAGAAGCATTGGCATTTCTTGAGAAAGGAAGACTCATCATTATTAAACTTTATTCACATCTTTTTTTTTTTGATTCATAAAAGTACATACAATTAAAAAACTTACTATCAATTATATAGTATAATGCATGATATAACAGTTAAAACTTCATTTGTACAGATCACCTTGTTATCCCATGTAATTTTTTTTTCACTTTTCAGCCAGGGGCCATCCTTCAATCAACTTCATAGACTAAATGGTCTAAATATACAAGGGCTTTCCTTCTTTGTATAGCCCTGCTTATAAAACCAGCAACAGCTCGACAAGCTAATTCATTATCAAGGGTACAAATAAATTTCATAGCATCCTTGTGAATAATTTCTGTACAATAAAAATTGGTCGTAGAAACTTTTTTCTTATATCTCGATAAAACTTACAAAACAATATCAAGTGCATCGTGGACTGAATTGCTTTCCCATCACATGGGCATTTGTGAACTATTTTCTGCCATTTTTCGTGTTTTGGAAAAGCCACCAGTTCATGGACTGTGCCCAAACGCAGTCTTGTCATATAAAATCTGTCCTGAATATTTGTAACTTTCACCAAATAATTAAGTAGAAATGTGTTAAGATTGGCATTACCCCACACTACAGAGCAATAGGTTGCTACTGGTAGGCATTTACTGCCGTATATTTTAAGCATATCACGGATAGGTTTACTACCTATTTTGTTACAAAATCAAATGATCGCCTCCATGGTTCTAATAAATTTAAGTCTAGACTGTTCTAAATGAGGACCCCAATTACTATTAGAAGAAAATAAAATACCTAGGTAGGAGAAGTTCTGGACTTCTGTTAACTTGTAATCCCTTATGTAGTGGGGCTTTTTCTTTGCCCTACCTCGACCGCAGACCATCACAAACGTTTTGGTGAGATTTAATTTTAGGTCTTTCTGCTCCATGTATGAGACGAAGACTTCGATCAGCTCTTGTAGTCCATTAGCAGTTCTAGATATTAGAACTGCATCGTCTGCATACAGGAGCAGCGGGGTCGGTCGTGAACCTATTTTCGGGGCATCAGTATTCAGATTCTGGAGAGCATTATCAATCCCATTAATGTATAGTGAGAAGAGGAGGGGTGCGATGACACAGCCCTACCTTATTCACCTGGACACCTTGAAGTTTGGGGTGCACTCTCTTTCCCTCCCATACCTTACTCTCAATGTCAGTCTCGCATATAATTGTGATAAGAATGAGACAATATCGTCAGGGGCACCCACATCAATCATTACTTCCCACAGTTTAGCATGATTTACACAGTCAACGGCCGAGCATACATCTGCAAAGCATAAGTGAATATGTTCATCCTTAGCCATCGTTTATTTGTCAATAATTAGATTCAAATTTATGCACTGCTCCACCTTCCCCATCTCCCCCCCTAAAGCCATATTGGGTTTCAGTCAAGATGTTACTATCGTTGACCCAATTCTCCAATCTTCCAAGGACTATTCGCCCCATGATCTTAACAGATGAGTCTAGGAGGGATATGGGGCGGTAGCATCTCACGTCTCCTCGACTCCCCTTTTTAAAAATGGGGACGATTATACTATCTGTCCATGTCTTGGGGACGCAACCTTTAGCAGCTGCATTACAGACCTGAGTTAAAATAAGTGCCCATAACTGTGTATATTTTTTATATGCATCAGCCGGAACCCCATCGGGTCCCGGGGCCTTGCCCTGTTTCATCCTATTAATTGCTATAGTTACCTCCTCTAACATAATTTGTTGGAGAGGTATTGTAGCTATAGAGGGCGACTGTTCTGTATTATTAGTAAATGCATTGAAAATTCTGCTGAAATGAGTAAGCCAATCGTTCGGGGCAATGACTGTTTCAATGATGGGGTCTTGTTCATCTTTCCACATTGGTGAATTTATCACTTTCCAGAAAAGGGTGGAATCCATGGTGTCTGCAGCTTGATTCAGTTTCAACCAGGCCTCCTCTTTTACCTTGCTCTTCCTTCGTTTTAGGGCTTTCTTTAACTCTTGTTTTGCCTGTGTACAGTCTTGGTTAAACCAGCCTTTTGCCTGTCTCTTTTTCATAGTGCTGTCTTTTCTTAAATTAATGGTTATTGCTGTGGTGATTCTCTCATAGGCAATCGTAATCATATCAGGGAGGAGTTAATATCAGTACAAATGGAGAAACTTTCTTTGTTATCTTTAACAACCTTGTGCAACATAGTATCTTCATTATTCCCTGTCCATTTTATGCTAATAGTGTTCTTCCCGGCCGCCACTATATTTGGCAACAGTAATTTGTCCTCAGGCCAGTTTGTTTTAATATTTATGGGCAGGGTCAGTGAAGCGTGATCACTAAATCTAGTGAATTCACTATTTGGTAGACCACAGTATTTAAGGCCAGTAGTGGACAGTATAATGTGATCAATGCATGTTGGATTTCCTCTACCTCGGAAGGTTGAATTTGGTGTTTCTCCCTCTTCCCCTCTTGATACTAAAACTTCAAGACTATGTTTACACAGAAGCTCGTTTAGCTTTTCTCCATAACTATCATGTGGGAAATGATGTAAATTAATCCCCGTTATATCAGTGAATCCGCAAACACTCATTCCTGAAAAACTACATTTACTGATATTAAAATCCCCAACCCAGACACATGTGTATGAGGGGTCCTCCCCCTTTATAAAGGTCGCCATTGCTCTCTCCAACTCGTTCACAACCTTGTAACGAGTAGCATTAAAAATGTTATTATAGAAATTCACCACGATAAAGGGTTGGTTTTTCCCCATTAGTAAGAGAACCAGTTGAAAGTAGGGGGAGCCTTTGTACGCCTTTCTAAGTTCTATTGGCGCTGTGGTAGAGATAAAATTTGCCAAACCTCCCTTTGCTCGCCCAGATACTGATGGTATAGCTGGGGTTGACACAGTTACAAAACCATCAATATATGGCTCTTGAGTATTTTATCTATTAAAAAATTGCACTTTAAAGTGTGGAGAATGGGTCCCCACACTTATCATTATCATCATTATTGGAATTACCTTTACATCTATCTATGAAAATTGCGAGCACAAGTCACTTTAGGGAAGTTTTAAGTAGGCTTGGTGAGTGACCACACACAAGGGCATTTGTATTAATTAATACTTGCTTTATTCCCATAGTATGGAAAAATGCGTATTTGATGAAGGTGCTCATTTGTATGATTTGGCCAAATCAGGGTATGGATTATAGAAGAAAATGGTGCAAGTACAATAAAGACATTGAATGTAATTCCATATTACATGGAAGGAGAGATGGGTCATGGGAGTAAGAGAGTTGATGCTCCAGTATTCGACTGAAGCAAACTCAAGAAGATGATGGACGGAGCGCTGAAACTTTTCAGACACTCACCCCCAGTCACAGATCTGGGTTGAATCCATCATCGTTCTTTAGCTCACTTCACCACCCCAGTTCAGACACAGCTATATGCAAATCAGTCTTGACCCTGTGCCTCATGGGAACAGTCCAGCCCGAACTGCCAAGCCATGTCTTCCCTGGACTGGAAGCAAGCATCCTGGGACCGGCTTCAGGCTAACAGCCCTCATCAGCCAGGCTAGCTTGAATCCAGTGGCAAAGTGAGCAAGGGACCCACGTCTGGGCTTACCCTGCCAACTTAGGGCGAACAAAGCAAACTCAAGGAGATGATGGACGAAGCGCTGAAACTTTTCAGACACTCACCCCCAGTCACAGATCTGGGTTGAATCCATCATCGTTCTTTAGCTCACTTCACCACCCCAGTTCAGACACAGCAATATGCAAATCAGTCTTCACCCTGTGCCTCATGGGAACAGTCCAGCCTGAACTGCCAAGCCATGTCTTCCCTGGACTGGAAACAAGCATCCTGGGACCGGTTTCGGGCTAACAGCCCTCATCAGCCAGGCTAGCTTGAATCCAGTGGCAAAGTGAACAAGGGGCCCACGTCTGGGCATACCCTGCCAACTTAGGGCGAACAAAGCAAACTCAAGGAGATGATGGACGGAGCGCTGAAACTTTTCAGACACTCACCCCCAGTCACAGATCTGGGTTGAATCCATCATCGTTCTTTAGCTCACTTGACCACCCCAGTTCAGACACAGCTATATGCAAATCAGTCTTGACCCTGTGCCTCATGGGAACAGTCCAGCCTGAACTGCCAAGCCATGTCTTCCCTGGACTGGAAACAAGCATCCTGGGACCGGTTTCGGGCTAACAGCCCTCATCATCCAGGCTAGCTTGAATCCAGTGGCAAAGTGAGCAAGGGACACACGTCTGGGCATACCCTGCCAACTTAGGGCGAACAAAGCAAACTCAAGGAGATGATGGACGGAGCGCTAAAACTTTTCAGACACTCACCCCCAGTCACACATCTGGGTTGAATCCATCATTGTGCTTTAGCTCACTTCACCACCCCAGTTTGGACACAGCTATATGCAAATCAGTCTTGACCCTGTGCCTCATGGGAACAGTCCAGCCCGAACTGCCAAGCCATGTCTTCCCTGGACTGGAAACAAGCATCCTGGGACCGGTTTCGGGCTAACAGCCCTCATCAGCCAGGCTAGCTTGAATCCAGTGTCAAAGTGAGCAAGGGACCCACGTCTGGGCATACCCTGCCAACTTAGGGTGAACAAAGCAAACTCAAGGAGATGATGGACGGAGTGCTGAAACTTTTCAGACACTCACCCCCAGTCACAGATCTGGGTTGCATCCATCATCGTTCTTTAGCTCACTTCACCACCCCAGTGCAGACACAGCTATATGCAAATCAGTCTTGACCCTGTGCCTCATGGGAACAGTCCAGCCCGAACTGCCAAGCCATGTCTTACCTGGACTGGAAACAAACATCCTGGGACCGGTTTCGGGCTAGCATCCCTCATCAGCCAGGCTAGCTTGAATCCAGTGACAAAGTGAGCAAGGGACCCACGTCTGGGCATACCCTGCCAACTTAGGGCGAACAAAGTAAACTCATGGAGATGATGGACGGAGCGCTGAAACTTTTCAGACACTCACCCCCAGTCACAGATCTGGGTTGAATCCATCATCGTTCTTTAGCTCACTTCACCACCCCTGTTCAGACACAGCTATATGCAAATCAGTCTTGACCCTGTGCCTCATGGGAACAGTCCAGCCCGAACTGCCAAGCCATGTCTTCCCTGGATTGGAAACAAGCATCCTGGGACCGGTTTCGGGCTAACAGTCCTCATCAGCCAGGCTAGCTTGAATCCAGTGGCAAAGTGAGCAAGGGACCCACGTCTGGGCATAAAAAGAGTTGACAGACAATTTAAAATGACTGTTCAACCTCACTGTGGGGTAATTGGAGGCCCAGTAGAAGGCGGAAGCCGAAACACGTCGGCTCGAGGGGCAATTTATTTTGCTGATTTTTTGCACTTGGAATGTTCTTGCATTTGGAATGAAGTGAAGTTACTTGTGAAATTCGTGTAAATAAAAAAAGTAAAAAAGAATAAAATGGAACTTTACCAAAGAGTCGGCTTTTGAGGTTTCTTGAGCCGCCGTGCAGCAGGTTGCAAAGAACGACAACGCTGTTTACAGATATATACATGTATACATATGTATATGCATGTACTCACATGCATATCTATATATGTGTATATAAATGCTAGTAAATATATATGTATATATTGATTATGTGCAAAGTATTCAAAAGATGGATCATGTGGAAGGATTTAGACCATTTAATAAATTATGGCAAAACGATTATTACAAAAATTAAAACATGCAATTTGAAGTACCAAATATTGTCCCAATGGGTCAATGGCATGCAGCCTTATTTTCCCACAACAACTAGTCAGTTTAGCAATACCCCATCACATTAGCTGTTCCAACTAGAGGAGAGGAGAAATTAGCACAACTGTAAAAAGCCAATTAAACTTGAGTTATTTTCTAGAAACACACCGCATTGAGATCCCTTAAATTCTAAATTATATTATTCTGAATTATTTTATTATTTTAAATTATATTTATAATGATTTATTATTCTAACTTATAACCTGCACCCTCTCCAGCATATATCTCAATAGAGGTATTTCAGGTCCAGTGGCAAGGGAACCATGGGCACTGTGGTCTTCAATGCGAACAAGGAACATGGGCCCCCCATCTAGCAGTTCGCTAGTAAAATGCAGCCATAATGTGGGTGCATTAACTCCCTAACGGGAAACAGCCATTACATTGCATGCGTAACAACGCATGCGATTACAACGCGTACGTTACAACGACCGCGTTGTTACATCGCAGTACCATTACAACGCAAGTCGTTACAACGACTTGCTTTAGGGGGCGCTCTAAGCTAAGGAATAGTATAATTTACTATTCCAACACCTTCCCTACTGTTGCACACACTGGAGTTGGAATAGTAAATTATACTATTTCAACATCCAGCGTAACGACAGTTGTATCGACTTGCGTTGTAATGGTACTGCGATGTAACAACGTGGTCGTTGTAACGACCGAGTTGTAATCGCATGCGTTATAAACGCATGCAATGTACAGGTATATATTCCTCCCTAGCACCAGTGGGCAGCAGTGCCACTGCACCTGCTGCTGTATTGATAGGTGCATCCTTGTCCAGACCATTCTGAATGTAGACCTAATTTGAACTTTGTGAATTGCTCCAGGGGTGTTGCCTTTGTTGCAGATTATTGCGTACCTGCTTCCTTTCTAAGGTGTTACGTTTTCTTCCTGGCAAGTGAAATGAATAATTCAAAAATGCACCTCTGTTGTTTTCAGCCTCCTTGGCAATAACCTGTAACATCCATGCACTGCTAGGTCTCAATGGATACAGAAATAAGTTCCAGTGATAGAGCTGATGTTGCTTGTAATTTATCCGGAAAGTATGGGCTGCTTTACAGTGCCATCAATGGTCTGTTTTGCTATGATATGGTATGTCATGCCACAGTATCATTACTTGTATTGGGTATTTCTACCATTTGTATAGTACCGGATTGTATTAAAAAACCGGATACTGTTTCCAATAGGCGAGTGCAAAATGTGATCCAGCTAGAGATCCTTGAAAATGTTTTATGTGTTTGGATGGTGGTGTCAAAGAACTTTGCAACTTTTTTATTGCACATAATGGTTTGGAACTCACTGGAACTCCTGCATTTTAAGACAGCATTCCAACATTTCCTTAAAGTTATCACATTTGTGTGTTTTGATTGGAATAATTCTTTTAGCATTACTCCAAGATGAATTACCACCTACAATATCTGATAAATCTACTTCTACAGCACGCATCAACCCTGAAGGTGTCTTGGTGATATATAAGTCCATGGACTGGTGCAGCCAAAGTCTAGAGGTGGCTATAGGTGGAAGACATATCAATGTACATCAGAGGTTGCGAGATGCACTCCTGTTTTATTCCATGCTTTAATCTTCTCACTTTAACAATGTTCGTTTGTTCCAAAACTCTTTTTGGCGTGCAAGCTTGCTCCGCGCCCGCCCACTTGCGCTGCAATGAAAACGTGTACACGAAAAAGGGGCCACCTTAAGATCCCATCAAGCTGCACAGCCTCATATGAATCAAATGAATTGATTTTCTATATACACTTATTTTCTCTCAATATTTTACTCAATTCCTTTTCTTTCTTCTTGCTTTACTCTGTCATCAATTTATTCCACTCATTCTTAGGGTTATTCATAGTTCATCAACAACACAGGAGAATTACGTGTTTCCACAAATCACGATTTTATTAAAAACCCAATGCATTTCAGGATGAACCCTTCGTCAGGGGTATCTGCAATACAAACACATAAATATACAACGTCAATCTATTTAATAATAGTTCAAACGAGTAATAGTGGCAATGTAATGGTTTTAGTGTCATTTCACTATTTTTGATTGATTAAAGGATATGTTTAGTGAAACAGAACTATTATTAAATAGTGATTTGTGGAAACACGTAATTCTCCTGTGTTGTTGATGAACTATGAATAACCCTAAGAATGAGTGGAATAAATTGATGACAGAGTAAAGCAAGAAGAAAGAAAAGGAATTGAGTAAAATATGGAGAGAAAATAAGCGTATATAGAAAATCAATTTATTTGATTCATATGAGGCTGTGCAGCTTGATGGGGTCTTAAGGTTGCCCCTTTTTCGTGTATAGGTGGAAGAGCCATGTTTTCAAGCAATTCTTTAAATTTCAAGAGGTTGTTTTCTGAATGTCAGGGAGGGAATTTAAGGGCTTGAGTTGGACTGTGGGAATGTGAATCGAATATTTGGAGGTGAAGCATACAAAACATTCTGCAATTTGAAGTCGCTCATCAAGACCAAAACCAACTAGTATACCGTTAAAACATCCCCATTAAGATCAAATCATTAACACTTGCTATTCTATAAAATACCAACAGCAGGGGTCCATATACCAAACATAAACATGAGGGCAGCAGCAAATAACCCTACAACTTCTGGTGAGCATGATTTGCAGCGAACTTAGGTCATTTGTCATTTTTTTTTGTTTGACATGTGATCTTGCTTTGAACTGCCATTGGAGAGCATTGTGGGCCGGAAGGGGAGTAGAAAGCTTGTGCATTATCATTCACAATGCAGCCATCATGGGGGACTGGAATCCTTGACTTGCTGCTCTTGCCAATGTATTTACTGGTCGTCATCACACATATCTCATATGTGCCGTAGGAATGTTTTATGTGACTGCATTTGTGTCCATACTGGTGCTTATCTCTGCAAGCCTGTCTCTGTTTAGTCTGTCTAAAAGGGTGCTTGTTTGTGTGTTGGTTTGTGTACATGAGCATCTGTTTCTCTGTAGACACCCAATTGAAGTATGTTCTTCCAGGAGACGTGCAGATTTGAATGGGTGTACAATCTTTACTTGATTCTCTATCCCCAATGTGACGTTCTCTGCAAAATTACTAAGGACTATGTCTGCGTTTACCTAGCCGGCATCCATCTGTCTACCCATTTGTCCATCTATCCATGCATCCATCTATCCCTCTATCCACTTCTTTTTCATCAGTTCATTCATCCCTAATCTGTGCTAATGTTCATGTGGGTCTGCTTGTGTGTTTTCTGTGTCTGCATGCGTATGTGTATATATTGTCTGTGTCAGCATGTTTGACTGCCTGAGTGACTCCACATATGTTGCCTTTGTATGTCTGTTATGGTTGCCTTTAGGTATTGGTCTGTGTGCACAGGAGCCTGCATTTGTGCCTTTACATGTAATCTATGGCCCTGATTGTGCAGGTGTCATAATTCCAAGTTGGGTGGTATTTACGGCACTCTGTAATGAGTTCAAATCTTCACCCTTTGTCAAATAAACATATTTCTCCTCCTTACACCTCACCCCGGGACGTGTACAGATTTGGTGCTTCCCCAAGTTTACAACACTTTGTAAATCTGGGGCAATGTCAAATTCCATGGGTGTTGCGTGGGAAAACCCACTGCAACACCCATGGAATGCCTCTCTGGCGCAGAGTAAGGCGATGCAGTGATGCAGTCGCCTTACTCATGATTTATGAGTCCTGTCGGCTCCGTGTAGTCAGCCGAATTCACTGAGCCGACAGGACACGGATAGGCATCTTTTGAGAAAGTTCTGTTCACTAGGGCCATACTCAGTGCCCTTCGTTGGTTCCTTCTTCCTGACGACGCGACATGGATCGGCGTGAGTGTCAGATTGGATTTCACTCCCTCTGCCTACTGGCCGGGACGGAAGTACAACCGGCGCAGAGATTCAGAATGATTTAATTTTTCCAAACAGCCCTGAGGAAGTTGTGGGTTAATTCCCAGGACGACGAAACACGTGTTGGCTGGACTTCTAACTGAAGATAATAAAAAGAGCAAGAACAAAAAATATTGGAATTGTGTTGATGATATGAACTTAAATTGATGGTATGATTCATTAATGTGTGCTCGGGCAGTGAGTTTTTTTATGTTATACAAACAGTTCACAGTCATTGCAGTAAATTAGGAGTTTAAACAGGTTGGCAATGTTTGATACATTTTTTAAATAGAGCTCCTGTTTGTATGGTATTTATTTTAGGACATTTATTCACAAATAATTTTCATGTACAGCATAGTAATATTGATCCATATTTATCCTTTGTTTTCTGAAGAAACAGAAGTTGCAATAGCATATTTGTGAGAAGTTGGCCTGGTATATGCTGTCCACTAATGAAAGTGGGCACCTTGTACCAGTCCAAACAACCCTTATGGTGATTAGGTCAAAGATAACCTTTATTGAAGGCTATCCTAGTGGTAGCTATGGAGAGCAGCCTTCAGGCTAAGTCTTGAAGGAATGTTAAGCACCTTGTTTTACCAGAATGCAATCTTATTGTATTGGTTAAATGAAAGGGAAACCACACAGTAGTTATAACAATATGTATTTATTATATATAACACTCTCTAGTATCCTCTACACGAGGATAGAACACAAATCAAATAATACAGTTGCAAAGAATCAAACGTAAGTAGCACAATACACAGTGGGCTCCCAGGGTAGACCACACCATATACTAAATAAGTGGTATAAGAACCATGACTCAGGACTAGACCTAGTCTAGAAGGTGTAGAATCGCTGGGACCCCAAGGAACCACCCAAGGTGAGTGAGTAGGGACCCCACGGAGGACGGGTGCAGTGTGAGAACACAACCGCGTGCTCCGTACAATTCAATGGGAAAGTCGCAGTTGGAAAATCAGAGATTAAGGACCCTTCCCAGCAGATTACGAAGACAACCCTTGGAACTTAAGAGTTCGGAGGGCTACCCCACCCGTGGATACCTTTGTACCAGAGTTACCTATCCCAGAGGAGCCGGGTGCATAGGTGCGAAGTGGCGTCGGAAACCCTCGTCGTTCTCTATGGCTGTCGACAAAGAAATGCTGCTGCTGGAAGAAAGAAAAGTGTCCGGTGGAATCCAAATGTGGATTCTAGATGAGAAGAACCTGAAAGCAAAGGGGACAGAGTCTGGGTCACTTTGGAGTGACCAGGGGCTCGGTAAACGAATGCCCACCGATGTTGGGTGCTTCAGGTGTGTTGACGGTGATCTTGACTCTTCAGCTGTGCGGACCAGGAGATGTCTTGGACAACCAGGAGCCGGATACGAGCTGTCCCACAAAAGATGTCGAGTGCTGAGGGGTCGGTGTCCGGCGGGAGCACCAATCAAGCCTTGGCAGCGGCAAACAACGTAGATGGTCAAATTCAGTGTCGATCTGGCCCAGCAAGGACCAGGAGACTCACCACAGCAAGGGGAGTCAGGGCAGGCTTGGAGCAACCAGGGGAGCCCAAATAAAGTAAAGTTGACCCTCAAGTGGACCCACAGGCCGAAGGCACAGGAGTCACGAGGGGACCTCAGGCAGATTCACAGATACCAGATAGCAGAGCACAGAGTGCGAGGTTGCTGGAGTCCTTCTTAGAAAAGATGCGCTGAAGTCAGGGCTACATATGGCCCAATGCACGGAGTTGTTGCATGACAACAAGCATGTGCAGCTGCAAATGGATGCAGTGCACAGGGGTATGGGTTATACGGTCCCCACAAGAGATATCTGCCTCAAACTCAGTAAGAGGGCAGCTCGACCTTGGAGACCTTCAGAAACCCACCTCCTGTGTTGCTGAAGCCTTCGGAGTCCGCAGGAGCTCAGGGTCAGCAAACTGGTCAGATGCGTTATGGTGCCTGCGTTTGCAGGGGAGTGACTCCTTCACTCCTAGGGAGATTCTTCTGTTGTCTTAGAGGTCCACAGGGTCCTGCACGGAGCCTGTATGGATCACGGACAGTGGCGAGACTGGGGACGGCAAGGGAAGACGAAGTCGAGCCCAAGGGAGGTCCCGCGAAGTCCAGCCTGTCCAGACGGTCGAAGTGTAGTGGTATTTTCTTGCAGAATCTTGTCCACGTAAAATCTAATGTCCTGTAGCCAGGTAACCCATTTTATATCACGGGAAAGGGTTGGACAGATTCTAGGGACCCTCCCAGGGGAGGGAAAGGTCCTTTGTCCAGTTTCGCGCCAGAGCAGGAGCAAATGGCTCCTAGAACTGGTTTGAACTGGACAATGCACAGGGACACCAAGTGTGCCCCTCGTGCAGACTTTCTGGCACTGAGACAGTGCACCCACCCAGCCCCAATACACTAAATCCTGTCTGGAAGGTGGTAACACCTCTCTGTGACAGGATGCCTATTGTGCTGCCTTCCCCTGTTTGAGCTTGGCTCAGCAGCAGGAGGGCAGACTTGTGTCTGTGGCTGGCAGCATCCATTTTGTGCTGTAAGGCTTGAGAAAGTTGGTACCGGTAGACTTAGGTACCCCCAGAACCTCGGTTCTGAGGGGAGGAATCATACCTCCCACACCAGTTACTAGTGTGGAGGTATGATTCCAAGGTGTTTGACACCAAACACGACATACTTCGTTGTAGTCATTTTCGAGATAGCATTTACCGCGAGGTTATAATGCATCTCTACCTATATGTCTGGTAGTATCACGAATAGCCCGGGAGAATGGTCTCCGAGACTGCAGAGGGGCCCTGCTCATGCAGGAGCACCCTCTCACGCAAAACCCAGCACCCTGCCTTCAGGATTGTTAAGGCCTGCTATAGGGGTGACTTACAAGGTTTTAAGTGTAGTGATATATATAGATATAGAGAACCTATATCTAATGTAGGTGGTGCAATCACCAACTTACACAGGCTGCAGTAGCAGACCTGAGGTTCCATTTTGCATGGCCTCTCCTGGGTGGCATAATACATGCTTCAGCCCATGGGAGGCCTCTGGGGTACCTATGCCCTAGGTACATGTGTACCATATACTAGGGACTTATAAGGGTACCCCAGTATCCAATCTGGAGTTGTACCAAAGTACTTTACACAACCAATTTAGGGAGATAGCAGATAGACTGGGGTCCTGATTAGCAGGATCCCAGTCAGACTAGTCAAAAACCAGCAAAACACCAGGAAAAAAGAGGGGGTAACCATGCAGTCAGATCCTACCTTCCTACAATATTACAATATGAATTTGAGCTAAAAATGTACACTCACACTTGGGAGCTTATTCTATTTTCATGCTATAATTAGTCAGAGTCAATACAAAACTACATCCATGTAAACAATTTAGAACCCTATATAGAATAGTAGAAGGGTAAAAGTGAATTACAGGGATGTTTTTCACCAAGGAGCTCCGAGTGACATCAAATAGACAACGAGAACAAAAATCAAATTGTCTATGATGTCACTCAGAACCCCGAGGTGTTACCCATATATAATTTTAATAGAAGACTGGAGGCTCCTGTTATGCCTCCATTTCTTGCCTTTAATTAATGGCATCCAAGAAGAAAACTACAGTACCCATGAATCAATGTGAAAAGAACTACAGTAAACATCCCAATGACGTATACCAATCAGATAACAGTACAGACTATAAACATCTTGACTGGGAGCAGCAAGCCCTCTTTTCTTACTGCTCACAGTCAAGATTAGTATAATGTTATGCTTTTCATTCCAAATTTATTCAGTATTTATTCAGTGTTGATAGAGCGAATATATAGGGTTATCTGTTTTATATTGTTTATTGTTTGTGCCTTTCGATTGTAAACTCACCATTTGATGTTTATGATTATCGTGATCCAACTGACTCGTGCGTGCCCCTCTTCATCGTGCTTTGCTAGACACTAACCACCACTTTGTGATCCTTCACAGATTGTATCTTGTGGTCCTTCCTTCATCTGACGGGAGCGCATCTCCTCAGTTTCATAGGCTACAACACCTGTCGGCCTACTCCTTCCCTTTGAGCCATGGAGAATACCATCCACACCTCTATAAACTAAAGACAAGCCTTGGGCGCCTCGGGAGCTATGAGGATCCGCCCTATGGTCTCAAGGTTCTGCCTCTCTGTACCTTTCAGATTCTTCTTCTTCTATCTTGAAGGCATAGGCTTCGAGTGTCCTGTTGGACAAGTTAAAATTTAAATATTCAATAATTTTATATTTAGGTTATCAAACTATATTTATAGACAATTTAGACATAAATATTTATTTACAGTTGTTTATAGATAAATATATATTTTTAACATGAATTCCTATAGTCAAGAGGAACAGATTTTCAGAGACAATTTGAATGTTTTTATAAAAGATTTGGTTCAACAAGTAGTCTCTGACTCAATGGCAAATGTATCTAAGACGCTGGAAGCCTCTATGGAAAACATGCTTGCACATGATGTCAGTTTAAAAGTTGGGCCCTCAGGAAAAAAGGTAAAGAAGCGTGCCTTTTCTGTAACATTACATAAGAATGACTCCCAAGTATTAAATGCTTCTGGTGGAAGGGAGAATGTTCACTCACCTACACATGTAATTCAGTTGCAAGACACTGATCATGATGCGGAGGACACTGATAATGATACTGATAAGGATGACTCAGACACAATGATCTGGTTGGGGACATCGGAAAAAGGCATAAATCTTCTCTACATGAATTGGGGGTGTCCTCTAAGTCACAAAATGAATCATAAAATTCTGTCTTACTATATTTTGCTGGTCAACCTATCTTTGAACCAAATTCTATTTGTCATCCAAATTCTATGGAGTGGACTTATGTACATGTGTATCAGTAGGTTTCTAAGAAGTTAAGCCAACTGTTAGATAAAATTACTCAAAATAGACTTTGTTCTGAATGTCCATGCCCCTTTTCCCAATATATCCTAAAAAGGGGTTGATAGGGCAAAGACTAATTGCTAAGACAGGATTTTAGATTTGACTGGCCCTCTGACTAGAATATTGGAATTAGTAGAGGAAGCAAATATTGGGGGCATGGAAGTGGATCCAGTAACCTTATCAAATTGGGCCCAGAGGGCAATATGTCTTCTAGGAAATGTTAATGTATCTATGGCTCAAGAGCGTCATAAGTGTCTCCTCTTGAAAATCAATCTCAAATTAGGAAATTTAGCAACTAAACAGGCCAGCCAACAAGCCAATGGCTTATTTTTTGGTGATGATTTCATTAGACTTAAGTAAATATGTGGCTCCATTCACTTCAATTGATAAGTCAGAACTTTCATTGAGAAAGATTTTTGGCATTAGTGTTTTTGGCAGGGCTGGCAAAGAAAGGAGCCACTTTGCCGACTGCTATACCCAAAGAAGTGGGTCTAGCCAAAATAAAGGTTGCTATGGACTTCATCAGTCTTTAGACCACAATTCTTCCCTAAAATAAATAGAGGATTTAGACAACGTAGTTACACAAACAGAGGATCCTAAATCCCAGGTAATTTCTGGCCAACCACCAGCTGGAGGTTGCTTAACTCTATTTTTTACTGCACAGCAAAGGATAACAGCAGATCCTTGGGTATAGCAAACTGTTAAATGTTATTTCATAGATCTATATGCCCCTCCTTTCAAAAGTTAATTCCCCTTCCACTTTCATCTGCCAAGAATCAAAAGTTACTGATCACTCAGGAGGTGGATTCTCTATTGCAAAAATAAGCCATATAGATATCTCAATACAATACAACAGGTTTCATAAGGACTACATTTTTGTTCCAAAAGAAAAGCAAGCAATACGATCCGATGATCGATCTAAGAACATTCAACAAGTATGTGGTTTATAACCATTTCAAAATGGAAACTATAATTCATTTCAGGGGTCCCAGCAGGAAAACGATTGGATGGTAGGTTTGGTTTTGCAGGACTTTCAATTAAGGATTCCGGTGCACCACGCTTACAGGAAATATCTACAATTCCAATGAGGAGACAATCTTTATCAATTCACAAGCCTACCACTTGGACTGTCTTCAGTGTTTCACCAAGGTAATGACACAAGAGTGCAAGGGGTAAGACTGATTGATTATCTAGACATTTTTTTCTACTGGCTCAGGACAGAGGTTAGTTGTTAAACCAACCAACACAATTCATGTCCCTTCTTCAAAATCTGGGTTTTGTCGTAAACAGAGACAAATCTGTGTTACAACCATCAAAACAAATGGAATTTTTGGGCTTCATGATAGACATAACAAAATCATCCCTATCTCTCAGACTTTTGGCTCATATAGCAGGCTTATTAGCTACATCAATTCAAGTAATATTCCTTGGCCCCCTTCACTACAGAGCTTTACAAAGGTTGAAAATGCGCCTCCTCCAAGAAGATTTAGCATATTCAGACATAATTTATCTAGATCAGGAGTCTCGGTTGGAACTACAGTGGTGGCTAGACCACGTAGAGGTGTGGAATGGCAAGACGATTTTTTCTAGTGCCCCAGATCTTGTTTTAGAATGCGAGGCAAGTTGTACTGGGGTGCAAGATGTAGCCAGTTCTCGACTGGCGGCACATGGTCACAAGAGGAATTCTCACTGCACATGAATTGTTAAGAAATGCTTGCAGGGTACATTGCAATACAAACATTTGCAAAGGGCAGGATAAGTTATTCCATAATTCTTTGTATGGACAATCGTTTTGCGGTAAGGTATATAACTCATCTAGGAGGTCCCACGTCAAAACCTTTAACCGAGCTAGAAAAATATTTTGGGAAATTTTGTCTTCAGGAAAAGATCTCGGTTCAGGCAGAATATTTACCAGGAAATCTGAACACAATAGCAGATTGGTGTTCAAAATATCTCTGAGGCATGAGCGACTGGCATCTTCATCCTTCAATATTCAAAATGATTTCTGCCAAATTCAGTCCCTTTTCAGTAGACCTCTTTGCATCACGTCTCAACAGCCAACTACCTTGCTATTACAGTTGGAGACAAAATCCACAGGCCAAAACAACGTATGCTTTCCTTCAGTACTGGTCTCTTCACCTGAATTATGCATTTTCTCCTTTTGTAATGATTTTTCTAGTATTGGCACAAATAGGACACCAGACAGCAACTTTACTGCTAATAACTCTTTTCTAAAGAGGTCAACCTTGGTTCCCTACAGTACTAGAACTCTCAATTCGACCTCTGGTTCTCATCCCAATCTTTTCCAACTTACTATTGAATCCTCAAGGTCAGTGTCACAAACTAGTTCTCAACAATTCCCTCATTCTAATTGCAACAATGGTTTCAGGTCAGCCAGGAAAACCCCAGGAATTTCAGAAGAAGCTGCCAAACTTATTATCTAAGCCTGGGCTCCAGTCTCAACCAAATTATTCAAATGTACCTGGATGGTCTGGAAAGGTTGGTGTCTGGATGGGGTGCATATTCCTTTTGAGTAGATATATTTTAATTATGAATTTTTGGGCAGTACTGTCAACACTTAAAGGTCAGCTGTTTCAGCTGAACACACAAGAGGGGATAGTAAACGGGTGAGAGAACATCCTTTGGTGTGTCGTATGTTAAAGGGAGTAAGATTTACAAAACCTCCTTTACCAAAGTATAATCGCATGTGGGATATGAACATAATTCTGAATTTGTTTCTCGGTTGGTCTGATAACTCCACTCTGTCTCTGATGTATTTATCTGCTAATCAAACTGTTCTCCTTTGTCTGGTTTCTTTGAAACGTCTTTCTGATGTTAAAGCTTTTGATGTAATTTCTGTCCAGTACACTCCATCAGGAGTGTGCTTTCCAATCTGCAGATGAACAAAGACTAATCTAATGTTGGTTTTCTATCCCTATTTTCCTCTTCAACCAAAACTATGTGTGCGGAAATGTTTATAAAAATATTTTGCTAAAACCAAAGATTTGAGAACGCCATCCTCTTTCCACCTTCTGATATCCTTTATTCCCCTTCATAAACCAGTTTCTTCTTCAACCTTAGCTTGTTGGGTCAAGTGGGTTATGATTTTGGCTGGAATTAACACTTTGGTTTCTGGGGCCATTCTACTACAGGCGCAATGACGTCCAAAGTCTTTTGTTCCGGAGCAGGATTTTTTATTTTTTATTTATTGGCATTTTGTTAACATACAAAAACCATTCAAACAACAGCCAGGTAGTTGCTTATTCAATACAGTGGTAACAATGCATAATACCATCATGTGAATTATTTTTATACATGTATATTCATAGTCTCTATGCCGCATAAATTCCATCATCACATAAGGAGACATCCATAAAATAGAGTTAAATTGTCATGTAACTACACCCATACACTATCTAACACCATTGCACTCATAATTGTAAAGGACCCAGGAAGGGCAAAGTAGTAGCGCCAACGTCCAGTTTCAGTGGCCCCAGAAACTGACTCTCATTTACTAACTGTCGCTCCCTGCAGACCCCTCACGTGACTCGCCATGTACAGTCGTTTCTTGGTGCTATCGAGCCCACATAACAAATGGTTCCCAAATATCTTTTGGTCGGGATGTGGAGGGCATTAGTTCCCAAAACGTGGTCAGTTGTGAGTGGCCAAAAGTGACATCCTTTATCCAGTCTTCCTTAGTGGGGACCCTCTTACCTCCCCAGTGAATGGCTACCCGTCTTTTTGCAAAAAGGAGTAATAGGGCATGCAGCTTCCGAACCCCGACAGGTGTGTCCTTAACATACCCCAACAGCCCCTGCATGGTACTAGGATCCCCAACCAGCCCGGTTATTTGGTGTATTATATAAAACACGTTTGACCAATATCTTTCCAGTCGTGGGCAGTCCCATTCAATATGTAGGAATCCAGCCTGGGCAGTCCCGCATTTCCAGCACCGGTCATCAGCACTTAAACCAATACGGTGCAAACTGACGGGTGTTCTATAAAATCTGTGTAAGAATTTAAAATGTATTAGGCGGAGTTTGTAGTTGGGGGAAAGTGCCTTTAGTTGACTACAACAATACAACCATTGGTCTTCCGTGAGAGGTTGCTGGAGGTCTCCATTCCACTCCATAAGTGCCCGTGGTTTCAACAGGGAGCCGATGTCTGCATGCAGGTATAGATTCTGGTTATGAGCCGGCGAGGGGAGGCCACTGAGAGAACATTCTCCAATGCATTTAATGTGGGCGGGGCGTCTGGGAACGTGTGATTCATCGAACGACATGCTTCTCTGAGTTTATGATATGCGAATAGTTCTGAAAATGTCACTGGCTCTATCTTCCACCGCCACCGGGGAGGGCGGAACGAATCCTCTGGATAGAGATCTGCAAAAGTGTGAAGGTTCATTTTTGTGCCAAGTCCCTGCTAATTCCGTCCCCTATAGGAAACAGCATTGGATTATCTACTATGGGCATTGTCGGGGCAAACAGGATGGGGGCGCCAGTTCTTTTCCGTAGCTCGTTCCAGGCCCAGCGCAGGGCCTCCACGGTATCTATGGCATCTCTAGGGCGCTTGAGTGCCCCATAGAGAGCAAGAGGGAGGGGAGCCGCGATATCTGCCTCCACAGCTACGTGCGGCTGAAAAGGAGTGGGGTGCACCCAGTAGTGTAAGAACTGAGCCTGTGCGCTCCATGCATATAATTTCATGTCCGGGGCACCCATTCCACCCTGCTCCAAGGGGAGCGTTAAAAGGTCCCATGAAATTCTTGCCTGACCACCTGCCCATACCAAAGAGGTCAATAAAGACTTCAATGTTTTAAAAAGGCTTATGGAAGATTAACAAATAAATACAAGAATTTCGGCAGCACCACCATCTTAATCAATGCTATTCTCCCAGCTAAAGAGAGCGGAAGTCCGGCCCATGCTGTTATCTTACCTTCCAGCCAGGTTATAGCTCGACCATAATTCAAATTCCACAGGACCTGGGTGTCCCTACTGATCCATATACCTAAATACTTCACTGGCTCCACAGCCCACTTAAGCGGAAACTCAGAAGAGCCTGGGACCGTGTTGTCCGTTAAAGACATAATATCCGATTTAGCCCAGTTAATCAAAATACCTGAGAGGCCACCAAATTTAACAAATTCTCGCAACAGCGGATCCAGATGTAATGCTGGATCCGACACATATAGGGTGACATCATCAGCATATAATAAAATTAAAATGCTACGAGCGCTGAAACCAATCCCTGTAGCAGCGTGATGCTGCCGAATCCGTGCTGCGAGTGGCTCCATCGCAATCGCAAAAAGCAATGGGGACAGCGGGCATCCTTGTCTTGTACCTCGTGAAATATTAAAAGGGTCCGACAGGAGGCCATTCACCCTAACTCGTGCCATCGGTTGTGTGTAGAGTAACCGAATGAGATTGATAAATAACGGACTGAACCCCATTCGCCCCAGAACCGTGAAGAGGTATGGCCACTTCAGGGTATCGAATGCCTTTGTGGCGTCTAAGAACACCGCGGCTGCCTGTACATCTGGATGTAAATAGTGTAATATCGAAAACAAAGTCCTCAGGTTGTGGGAAGTCGCTCTACCAGGGATAAAGCCTGATTGATCCGGTCGGGCAACCAGTGGAAGCAGAGGTCTCAACCTATTGGCAATTAATTTTGCAAAAATCTTTACGTCTACATTTATTAAAGAGAGTGGCCGGTAGGAGTCCAGTTCATTCTCCGGCTTCCCAGGCTTTAACAGCGTAATTATTATTGCTTCGCGCATTGTGGGCGGGAGAATGCCAGATTCGCAAACCTCCGTAAATAGTTCAAATAATTGGGGCGCTAATTCCTCAACATACGTTTTATAAAAAGCTGTGGTTAATCCGTCCGAGCCAGGGGCCTTGTTCAGCGGCAAACTCTTAATAACTTGTGCCACATCTGCCACTGTAAAGGGAAAATCTAAATAATCCCTGTGCCTGTCACTCAGCCACAGTAGCTCCAGAGAATCAAGGAATGGTAGCAGGCCTTCCGGACTGGAGTCCTGTGTGGCAGTGTATAGCTTAGTGTAAAAACCAGAAAACTCATCGAGTACTGCCCTCTGACCCCTAATGACCGACTCGTCAGTGGCTTGCAGCTCAGTGACAAAAGCAGTAGACCGTGGAGCGCGGAGCAATGCAGCTAGCGTTCTACCAGGCCTATCCCCTCTCCGTATCTCCTAGCTTGGGTGTGTTTACCGAGGAACTTGACTTCCCTATGCGCCTCTACCTCAAATTCCAGCAATTTTCTTTCAGCGTTGCCAGCTTATCGGGTTCGCCGGAGGAGTAGAAGTGCGTTTCCAATCCCTTAATCTGTTTTTCTAATCTGTCCAGCGTCCCACGTATGGCCTTCAACACCCCCGCCTGTCGGGCAATGCAATTTCCCGCACTACAGTTTTAAAAGCTTCCCACAGTGTAGCCATGGTATCCACAGAGCCCGTATTTAGGGAAAAATAGTCAGTTATGTCTCCCCATATTTCTTCCCGAAAAACGTCGTCTAATAGAGCTTCTTGTGGCAATCTCCAGGTGTACATTCTCGGACTGGAGTTTGGTAATTCCAGCTTCAGGAGACAGGGTGCATGGTCAGACAGAGACCTGGGGAGATGCAGAGCCTCCCGAGTCCATGTAGCCACATCACGCGAGACTAGCCAATAATCTAAGCGTGACCACGCTTTATGATATTCTGAGATACAGGTTCCTTCCCGAATCTGTGGGTGTGGATGTCTCCAAATGTCCACTAAGTCCCCGTCTGATAATATTTCGTGCAGCGTGGCACTAGCCGATGGGTGTAGTGTTCTAGATACCCCTTTCCTATCTAGTCCGTCATCTAGAATAGCATTAAAGTCCCCGCCCCAAATGATGGTATCACAATCGGTCGCCTTTATCTTGGCCCATACTTGTTGGAAAAACCCAGGGGAGTCAGTATTGGGGCCATACACCGCAACCAACACCACCGGATTGCCACCCAGAACACCCTGTAGAATAATATTATCTAAGTGCAACGTGTCCATTTTCCAGTCCAGTCCTCTTCTAATCAGTACAGCAACCCCTCTGGAATAATTTGAATAAACGGCTGCGTAAACCGATCCCCATCTACTGTGATTCAATCTAGGGGAAGAGGGGATACTGAGGTGTGTTTCTCACAGCATGCAAATGTCAACTTGGTGTCTAAGTAGGTAGGAGTGCACCAGTCTGGCCTTCCGACCGTCGTTCAACCCTCGGATGTTCCAGGTTAGAAATTTTAACTGGGTCATGAGGTGGCTATTTCTATATCAGGTGCCGAATCAATAGGGAGTGAGACATAACAGCATATACAGTTGTGCATGACAGTAATTATGATAATTAAAAAGCAGCAATCTGGCCAACAACATAACATTCCCCCCAACCCGCCTCCCACTCCAACCCCCCAATCAGGTTGCAGAATACCCATCCCAAACATTGAACCGACTACAACTACCAGTGGGAACTCTCCCCCGGGGGCGTAGTAGTGCCGGCATACTCCCCCGATTACTCAGGGTGGCCGAGAATCGTTCGGCAGGCCTTACATGCTAACGTCCAATAGTGAAACCCAAACCTCCGAGTACCCCAAAAACTATACAGAGTGTGTGCAGCTATCTCGTGGACTATAGAGCTATAAACCTCTGATTCGGCCCAGCCAACTGCAGTATACTGCGTACGCGTACATGGCACATACATCGATAAAGAACATGTAGAGCCGTGTCACCAATTGTTAACTAGATGACCCATGTATTTAGTAAGTCCCCCCCGTCTCTCGGATCCAACAAGTACAAACCAAACCTTATCAATAAAGTATATCAGACTTCGAACCAGCAGAACCTCGTGACCACAGTCTGTTTCAATCATTGTCGCTCAAAGTGTTCTCCTCAGTGGCCGACCCCTTGGGACGCTGTCTGGATGCTTTCCCACCAACATGTTTCGCAAATTTAAGGGCGGATTTGGCGTTCGTGAAGAAATGAGCTGACCCATCATACATAACCTTTACCTTGGCGGGATACAAAAGTGCATAGGGGATCTGGGCTTGCAGGAGGAGCCGCTTAGCTTGAAGGAACTCCCTCCTCGCCGCTTGCACAGCCGGAGTAAAGTCGGGGTAAAAAGAAATGGTGTTACCTCCGTACGTAATTGTCCCCTTCGCCCGGGCTAGGCGCAGGACAGTGTCCCGATCCTGATAGTTAAGGATCTTGGCCAGAATGGGTCTGGGTGTAGCTCCGACAGGTGGCCTGGTTCCCAAAGCTCGATGTGCTCTCTCCACGGCAAAGACTTGAGAAAGTTGTGGGTCGAACAGTTCGTGGAGCATATCTGCTACGTAGGTCTCCATCTTTGCAATCGCTGTCGTCTCCGGGACCCCGGTGATGCGGAGATTATTGCGGCGGGACCGGGCCTCCAAATCTTTGTTTTTAGCGCGGATTATACCCAGCACCTTGTCCATTTGGAGGAGGTGTTCCTTCGTCTCCACCTGGAACTCATGAATGTCCGATACCTGGTTTTCGAGCACATCCAGTCGAGTTTCATGCGTCCCCACCTGAGATTTAACAGCGTCCAGTTGGGAGGTCAGTGTATCGAGTTTGGTATCAATGTTGCGGAGGCTGGACCTCATTTCCAGCATTAGGGTCCGTAAGTCCGTAAGTCCTCCCCCTGGTCTTCCGTAGTGTGATCTGGGGGACGTTCTTGACCAGTCTCCGAGTCTTGTTCTGTAAGTCTCGTGGTCCGCCTTTGGTCGAACGTTAGTTTCGGCTGTTTTGCATCCTGCTTACCCATATCGCTACCGGTGTCTTTAGCTGTAGTTTTCCCAAGGGCCTCCAGCCAGGCAGGTAGTTCCAATTGTAGCTAGATCCACGAAGAACCCCTCCGTCTAGCAAGGATAGCACCAGGTATGGCCTTATTCCCAATGACACAGCAGTAGGGGCCAGCAGTGATTGTCGTGTACTGGACGCGCAGCGCCCACACCCTCTATCGGGGCGCCACCGCCGTCACCACTCTTAACACCTCGTGGAGCCGGTAAGGAGCTGCAGAATATCCCCTCGTTGCGAGTCGGGCCCTCTGATCTGGAATGGCAGGCACTCAAGGGTAGATACGTGCAGGCAGTGGTTGGCAGCAAGGAGAGCCGCGTTCCAGAGCGGCCCTATCCGCACGTGCGTTCCGTGTAGCAGCGGCAGTGTTCACCAGCGCCGGCGCGGAGCCCACCAAGGGAGCGGACACACACACCACCCCACGCAGTTCAGCTCATGCCATGTACCAAAGCCCTCCTCCCCCGCGACGATGTAGTGGCGTAAGCGCCGGGTATCTTCCTCCCCGGAGTGCCTCCTGCTCCGCTATCTCCAGCTCCGAGGGGCCCCTCCGTCCCACGCCGATCTCTCTCACCAGCAGTGCGTCTCACAGTCGCTCGGTGCTGGGCGTCCCCGCCCCGATGCAGGCGCTCTTAGCCTTCCGACGTCGTCGTCAGGGCAGATAATCCAGTCCCGGATCCACGGGTAGATGTGCAGGCTGCGTCCGGCGCCTGGGGCCCACCACAGGCCCGGCGCCGCAGCCTTGATTTTCGCCGCAGTTGTCCCTCGTCACACACCGCCTCGCGGCGGGACTCGCTCCTTCACCGCCGGATCTTCACCAGCGCCGTTGCATTGAGTACAGCACAACTTAGGCATTCTGTTGGGGTATTTTAGCACCGCAAGTGCCCGCCGGTTATACGGATGTTACCCAGGATGTTTTCTCGGCCGGCGGAGCTCACCTAGCTGGCGGCCATTTCGCAGCTCGGCAGGCCATGCCCCCCCGGAGCAGGATTTGATGGCATTCTGAAATCAGCTACTTGTTCCAATGTATCTACTTTCAGAACCTTTTATTGCAAAGCCATTCCTCATGTTGCAAATTCTGTTATTGGTATACTTTAAACAAGCATAATAGAAGCCTCTGGTCTTGAGATTTTATTTTCTTAGCTTTAGTGAAAGAAAGCCTTGATTTTGACACGGAGGTGAGTACTACGTTTTTTCCTGCAAACAGGATGTATTAGACATCTCGGAATTAGTGCACTTTGCTTCTGATGAATATTGTCGGAGACTTTTGCTCTTTGTTGATGGCATTTTCAATGGTGTTAATTACTATTCTTACGTTAAAAAGTTCTTGAACTGCTTTGCAAGAAAAGAGGGCTCCCAGTCAAGAAGGTTATAGTGTGTACTGTTATCTGATTGGTGTATGTCATTGTGATTTTTACTGTAGTTCTTTTCACACTGATACATGGGAACTGTAGTTTTCTTTTTGGCTGCTATTAATTCAAGGCAAGAAAAGAGGGTATAATATTCACCTATGTGTCTTTAATAAAATCAAGACATTCTTTCACTAAAGCTAAGAAAATCTCTATTTTATGTTATGTATGTCCCCCAAAAGCATTATCCTCCGCTTTCAACTACTAAGCAGGGGCAGAGGAAGACTACGTTTGATATGTCATAGCAGTGAATTACAGATTTAGAAACTTGCATTCACGCGAAAGGCTTCTAACTGAAGCCATATATAACAGTATAAATGTACCTTTTGCCCATCTATATTTTTATGTTATGTATGGCCTCCAAAACCAGCAGCCCATTCTTTCAACAGCTACACAAGGGCATAACCATACATAACATGGCCTCTTCCCCCTGACTCAAATGTTAAAACAAAAAAATACCTCACCTGGCATCCTTGTCCAACCTGCACTACTTCCCTGACTTCCTTCCCACTCCAGCAGCTGTGCTTTATGTCAAAGCAGAAAAGCAGCCCTGCACTGACAGGCTTGTCAGCCTGGTCTGGAAGGCTTTTATGGCGTAGTAACAGTGGGTAAAGTATTTTTGTTGTCAACTGTTGCTAGTCATAGCAGTGAATTACAAGATTTAGAATCTGTTGTAAAGCAATAGAGGCTTCCCAAGAAAGCCATGCATAACAATATAACTGTACACAGCTACAGCTATTTTTCTTCATTATTCAATCCCATCCATTGTTTTTAACTCCATATGCTGTTGATCTGTGGGTTATTGCCATAAACAATTCTATTTGATTATACTCTCTTCTGGACATTGCTGAAGAAGGATTCAGACCCTTGCTCAGCATAGAATTTGCTCTATTGTCTGTGGTCGACAATCTTACACTCATTCTGGACAAAGGTGCTACTGCTGCTCCAATTTTATTAGACCTCTCAGTTGCATTCAACACAGTATCTAACTCTATGCTTATCATCCCCTGTTTTGAATTTGGTATCTGAAAGCCATCCCTAAAGTGGCTAGGCTCTTTTCTCTTAGGTAGGGTCCATTCAGTCTCATTTCCCCCATTTGCATCCTCAGTTACTCCCAGGACCTGCAGAGTTCCACAGGGCTCGTGACTAAGTCCTACACTTTTTAACATAGATATTGCACCTTTAGCTGCATTAGTTCATGTATATGGCTTTGCAATCATGTCATGCAGACGATGCACAGATAATAGTCTCCATTTCAGAAAACCCTCTCTGCACTAAAGAAGCTATCTGGGCATGCATGGCAGAAGTAGTGCCCCAGATGATTAAATTGTCTTAAACTGAACAGAGATAAAAACCAAAGTATTGATTCTAGGTAAACAATCATCCCCTTGGTATGATGCCTAGTGACCTTCTGAGCTGGGAAAGACACACATCCCTATAGCCTGAGCTGAGAATTTAGGCTTTATAATCTATCAAACTCTTAACTCTTAACTTCCCAAAACACATTTATCAGTAACAGCTACCTACTTCTCCCTTTTGAGAATGCTGAAAAACATTTCTATTCTTTCCATCTGACATTCGGAAAACTGTTTCTAGATTGCAAAGGGTGGCTCCTCCGTTATGGCGTAGGAGCGTCACCCCACTGATTTTTTTTTTTTAAGTAAACCACTTTATTATCATTTTATTTTTAATTACTGCCATCCTAGGGTAGGGCGGGGGCGGGGCTATCCTACTGAGTGTCATGCTTTAGGGAGGAGTGTTGGGCACTTGTAAGTGCGCACGTCTGTTTGGCCCGATGTCTTAGGCCGGCCAAACAGACATGCACACTCATGTTTCTCCAACCCAGCTCTGTGGCAACAGCTGGGTTGGAGAAAACCTCCAGACTCCCTAGGCTTGAGCGAGCGTCAAGTCAGCCCGTCCAAGCCAATTACCAGTATTAGAGCAGCACTGTGATTGGCCCCGGGAGCTGTGCAGCGTGACAAGTGTTGGGAGAGGCTCACCGAGGCAGCATGGCAGGAGCAGGTAAGTGGTTTTGTTTTTTTAATTCCCTCCCGGCACCATCCCCTTCCCCCGCGTTCGCGTTGCTCCACTACCCCAAAATTAAAGCAGCCACCACTGCTAGATTAGACTAAGGAAAATCTTTATATTCAGGAATGCTGGCTGACGTCACTCAGTGTTTTCAGAACATTCAGAATGCTGCAGCTCATCTCATTCTTAAGTTATATTCTTATACATATATCTCATTTCATCCTTGAAAATCTACATTGGCTTCTTATCCAAAAAGAATAGTTTTTAAATTTTTTGGCCTAGTCCACAGCGCAGTTAACAAAGTTGAACCTAAATATTCCAGCAACAAATTCACTTTGTACCAACCTTCTTGGTCAATTTGCTCGAATTAAGTTTGCTAACAAGATCTAAAACTTTAAAGGTATGCGAGCTGGAAGTCACTCTTTTTAGGCCGAGCCTAGGCAGCGCATGCGCTGTCTTTTCGAGATATGCTGTATTCACTTTGTGGGCTTGCAGCCCATCCAGTACTCTATTTGCTGTGATTTATTTTAATATGCTGGAATGTTTGCACCCTTGCAAGCTCAGGAGGTAGGTGGGTGTTTATAATGGGCCATGATGGAGAGTTTGAAGTTGAGCCTGATGGAAATGTGAGATTCACACAATGCCTGCCAGTGGGTCCAGAAGGTGCTCAGAATACTGTGCATCCAATTGTTGGTTTTCCTGGAGAGCGCACCAAGCAATGGTGCCATTGTAACTGTGATTGTATGCAAAAGCGTGTGAACGAGATACAAAGAACCTTAAACAGGGTGAAAGTAAATGAAAATGCAGTTCTTACAAGTGAGCAGGTGACTGTGACATTCTAAAGATCACTACACCTTCAACAACCCCCAGTCACAGTTACACTTCTTTTTTGCCATGCCCCTTTTAGAGACTCCCACTTTTTCATCCCACTTAAAGCCATGGTGACAAGTATGACACATAAAACAGACTGAGGAGCAGATACTCTGTGCCATAGAAGGGTATGGAGCACAAATGCACTTCTGTCTGCAGTCCAATGCAGAGCGGGGAGTGAGTAGAGGTTGGCGAGCCAACAAATTAACAGGGAGAGCTGAGCCAAGGATCGGCTCTGGCTCTAAGAGCCAGTGTACGAGCCGATCCCTGAAAATATTTGATATCTAAATCGTGCAACAAACATTACGTTAGACTATGATAAGTTGTCTTCAAGATTCAAGAAAATGTATTTCTTTAAAACACAGAAGCATTTCACCTTAGCACATCAGTTTATTTGAAAAGTATTTCTAAAAAGTGGGAGTTTTTAAACATGAACTGAAAGACATTCCTTCCCATGCCCTGATGACAATGCTATAAGTGAACAAAGAGGAAAGAAAGTTGTCATATAGATTATGTGGCCGAGATTCGTATTTTAGATAGTACAACTTTATAAACTATTAAATCAAACACAAGACAAGTTTTTTGTACAGCGCATATCCTGAACTCAAGTATTTGAAGGCGCTCTTGTATGTGATAATGAATAACAGTGAAATAATGTATTTGACTAGGATCACACAATTTGGTCAAGCAGGAACTGATCCCAGGTTTTCCAGTTTCACGCTGTGCATTTCAGATATTAGTTTATAGGTATCTCTTTCTGCCATCAAAGGTTAATGCTTTAGGCTTAATTCTTAAATAATGTGATTAGATGTTGGCGACACCCAGAATCCACCTTTTATTTTGCGCAGTTTTACCCAGCTCTTTACAGCAGATACCATATATTAGGTTTTATAAGCACCACTACTAACAACACATCCAGTCCTGCTTCAGGCTCCCAGAGGCCGCTGCTGCTATTGAATCCGTGTAGGCCCCCCAACAGGCAATAATAATGAAAGTAGCATATTAATAACTGCCTGCTCCGAGCTCTGTGATCCACTGTAGCAAAACCCAAGCAGACAAGAGAAAGATTTTGCAAGTCCTTTCACATGCATTCTGCTTCTCCACCTGGCCTTAAAAGCTCGCTGTCACTGCAATTTAGCTCCATAAAAGTGAGCGTTTTGTTGCACCACTCACAAACCATCTCTTGGTCCTGCATGGAGCAGTGAAGTACGTGCTTTGGGAGAGTGTGTGCACACTGGGGAAAGATAATGTGCACGCCTGCACACGCGTGCCTGCTATAGGGAACAATGATTAGGATGAGGTGTGTATTTGGCTATGACTGGCCATGTTGCTCCCTAATTGCTAAGGGGACCTAGTCTAACTTCTTCTGTTGTGTTTGGTAGGGCGCCATCAAACCAATTTCTGTGTTCTTGGTATGTTAGAGGTATTTCTATTTCTTCATATGGTGTGTAGTTATTTGGAACTTCATCGAGTTTATATTTGTGAAATAGCCCTGTTGTGTTGTCTGCTGCAAGGAATGTAATCCATGAATAGAACATCTCTGTCCTATATGCTTCGTGAGCCTCAACCACTAAGGAAACATCTCCACCCGTAAGTGCAAGACCATGTTGTAATAGCTTCTGAGTAACCGCATGTCTGCAGTTCTAAGCAATGTTAAGTGCTGCTGGGTGTTCTGTGTCAGACATATTTTTGAAATGGAATTCAGAGAGGGTAACACAATGGGAATACTCCTTTGAAAGGCTCAAGCTTGAACAACCTTCAGCCAATACATAGGGGTTATCTACTAAGGTGAGGAGGATAGCCCCTACCACCATGGACGTCTCCCCTTAGGAGGTGTGTAAGGGTCTCTGGATATGCATGAGAGAACTACTCAGGCGATCCATTAAATAAGAACCCAATCTACCAATGTTGGTGGTGCCATGTCATATAGTTTCCACTTTCCAGTAGGAACTGCTAGTTTGCTGGACAACATAAAAGTTGGGATGGTGCCAGAATGATTCCATGCACCCCCTCACAATATGTTGGCCTATAGACCAGATAGCTCACAGTGCCACCATAAGTACCCCTAAAACCTAGCAAGGTATCAAATGGCTTGGGAAACCTCAGAACATGACAACCCTGACTCCCCAGGGAATCTTGGTAACAGTTCTAGTACCTTTTCGCTCAGTCATTCGGGCTCACTCAGAGAGATACCAAAGAATTACTCGAAAGGGAATTTTCAATATTTATTGAACCATTCTGATTCTTGTATAAAATATGTGTGCTGCAATGATTATTAGACATAAGCAGATACATGTGATTAGCAAAATAAGGACAGTGGAAAGAATGAATGATTCCACCATCATGCTAAAGCACTGTGTATATGCTGGGTCACACGTACTCTGTATAGTGTACTCCTGCAATGTGCTCCCTAATATAGTTGTCTAGGGCAGGTGTTCTGCCAAGAACCTCCTACTGGATGATCTAAATCCCCATTACCTGAAGGCAAGGTATGGAGGTCCCTGTCTTGGTCAAATGTTGGACATCCCTCCTAGCAGAGACTAAACAGGAATCAGCTGGGCTGAGACTCAGACACAGTGACGACCTCGCAATGACAGCAGAGTGCTTCTCTGATTTGAGCATGGAAATCCACGTGTATTTATATTATCCTCATCCATGCTTCTGTGTGGAGGCTTCAGCCGGGCTGACATTGTTTATTGTCTCTGTGATAGCTCTGTCACCTCATGGACAAATAATAAACAACAACATTTGCAGAATGTGTGTTCAGGCCTTGTACTGAATGTTCAAGGTGTCGTGATAATGTACTTACGAACTGGAATTGTAAGCAATGTGGTTTCAGAGAAACTAATCCTGCACTGTCACGCAAGCAAATGTGTGTCAAAATTCATCGTGTTGACAAGAAGACAACTTAAGAAACGTGTCTATGCATAAATGGCAGTGGTTCTTGCCAGGCCTACTCTAGCCACATTTCAGTATTTGAATGGGTTCTCGGATATGGACATGGACGCCATGCCTGCAGGGGCCGGACCACCCCTCGGGGTCGACCCACCTTTGTCTGCTACGATCCAGAGGGATTCAGCCTCCACCTCCCCTGAACGACTGAGGCTGGACTCTGTCCTCAAATAATGGAAGGGCAGGGCATCCAGGGTCAGTGCAGAGGCAGCTGACAGGGGTCAGCCCAAGTCGCACTCCCGATTAAGCCGTGATCCTGTAGACTCTTGGACGGCTTGCTGAGAGTTTTCTCTCATCCACTTTGGCAAGACCCACCTGCTTCATTGGGAGGCGGGATATTCTCCTTGTTGACCTCCTATGGGTCGCTTCAAGTGGGGTGGGGGGGGGTTTCTACTTTGGGCATCTTGGGGCCCATGCATTTTGGAAGCTTGGTCTTGCCAGAGCACCTTTTTGCCCTCTCTCCTTCTTCCCTTGCTGTGTTGTGCTGAGATACAGTTGCTGCGATGAATGTCTGTGTGTGATGCAGGGTGTATGGGGGAGCTGTTAACCTCCATGAGCCTGGAACGGCTCTTTGTTCTTACTGCTGATTGGGAGTGTTGAGTGGGCAAGGGACTGGGAGGTAAGCTCGCCTGTGTAAAGTTTTTTTTTTGTAATTTGCTATCACCTTTGCGCCTATTTTCTGAAGTTGTACATACTTTTCGTGGGCCTCCAGGGGTTGTTGCCTTGCTGGTGGTTGCAGCACCATTGATTGCGTCCATTCCCCAGCCTTGGTGCTGCTTCCCCCTTCCTTGCTGCTGTGGCTTTCCTCTGAGTGTGCCTGAGGCTCCCGGTTAGGTTTCACATGTCCAGATGCCCCCCACGACCACGCCTTTGAGACCTAAGTGCCTACGTATTATATCCCTTAATGTAAATGGCCTTACTTCATTAAGTGTAGGAAATCACCTATATATGTAGCGACACACTCCCCTGACATTTACCTCCTGCAGGAGACCCATTTATCACCCCTGGAGTCAGACAAACTTGGTAGGGCCTGGGTGGGGAGGGTTGTCAGCAGTAGCCTTCTGCCTGTTGCTGCTGGGGTGGGTGGTCCTACCGGTCCTCCACCTTCCTCGAAGAAGTGCAGGGTTGCCATCCTTGTCCACAAGTCCTTTTCTTTCACCATCTTGAAAACTTGGACTGATCCCCTTGGTTGTTATGTGTTCGCAAAGGTCAAGACCTCAGGCCTGACCTTGATTGTTGGCTCCATGTGTGCCCACGATCAGGACCATGTGCCCTTCCTATCCTCACTGTTGTGGCTCCTGACAGAGTTTGGCATCACAGGGGTGATTATTGGGGGGGACGGAAATGTGGCACTGGACCCCCACCTTGACTGCTCTGGTCCTCTGGATAAAGCCAACGCAAGAGATAGAGCGGTCCTACATGATGTCATGGGGGATAATGGGCTGCTTGACCCCTGGCGTTTGACGCACTCCCGGGACAGGGAATACACCTTCCTTTCATGTGTACATGGGACTTGTTCTCAGATTGACTTCTTCCTCTTCTCACACTCTACCTTGTCCTTGCTGCGGGCCTGCGGTTATAGTGGTGGAGGGGATCTCAGATCGTGCCCCGGTCCTCCTGGAGCTCGAATTTCACCACGTCTCCTCTCCCTTTAAGTGCTGGAGGTTGAACCTCTCCCAGTATCGGACACCAGAGGTCAAAAGACAGCTACGGGAGCACTTTCCCAGCTATTTCAGGGATAACAAACCTTGCGCATATTTTGTGCAGCTTCTGTGGGCGGCAGGCAAGGGCACCGTGAGGGGTACTTTAATGGGAGACTCTGCGCTTCATAAGCGGGTGGCCTGGGATGAGCAGGTTGGAAGGCGACAACCGGTCCCTGTTGGAGGCTTACACGAGGCGTCCCTCCCTGGATCTCCTGCATCAATTAGAGCACACCAAATATGAGTTAAATACCCATTTCACCTCTCAGGCAGAGTACGCTTTTCTTTGTCTGAAGTGGCAGCACTATGAACAGGGGGAGAAGGTGGGCAGGCTGCTGGCCACGCAGCTGTGCTAACAGGAGGCTAGTAGTATCATTCCTGCTATCTGAAAGGAGACAGGGAACTTCTGACACACTCAGTGGAGATTATGGAGGCATTTGCTTGCTTCCTTGGAGCAGTTTATTGCTCGGAGGCTCCTTCTGGTCAGACCTTGAAGCAGGATTTCTTTCAGGGATGTCCAACTGCTCACCTTGTCGGAGGCGGGCTGTCAGCTCCTGGAGGGCGAGATCATGGTGGATGAAATTGCAGATGCCATTGGAACCATGTCCAATAATAAGTCCCCAGGGGATGATGGGTTCCCAATGGAGTTCTATACGATTAATAAGGACCCAGTGGTCTCCCTAATCTACAAATACTTCAAAGAGCTGGAAGGCCCTCCACCCTGAATATAACAAAGCACTCATTAGTCTCAATTTGATGCCCAAAAAGGACCCAACTATTTGTGCAAGCTAGCACCCCATTTCACTTCTCAATGTGGACATGAAGGTGCTTGCAAAGATTCTAGTGACTCGTCTCAAACGGGTGATCCCGAATCTTGTCCATGACTCCCAAGTGGGATTCATGCCCAGCCACTCCTCTTGCAACCATATGCACCTTCGGGAGAATGTCCTTTTGCATGTTCGTGATGACAAGGACAATAAGTTTCTCTTGTCTTTAGACGACAAGAAGGCTTTCGATAGGGTGGAGTGGGGGTACTTCTTCCACATGCTGGGTAGGGCTGGGCCCTGGTTTTTTTGGCCAAGTTCAAATGACTTTATGCCTCACCCACCATGCATGTTGATTGCGGAGGTCACTTGTCTCAAAACTTTACTATCCTGCGAGGGACAAGACAGGGATGCCTTTGTTCCCTCTCTTGTTTTCCTTGGCACTGGAGCGCTTGGTGGCCGCCATTTGACAGTCTGCCCTCATCAGGGTTATTGATGCACCTGCAGGTGAATGCAAGATTCTGCTTTATGCAGGAAACATTTTACTGTCCTTGAGTGACCCAAGGGGCTTCTGTTCTGAATATTTTTTCTTTGATTAATAGGTGCCACAATGTGTATCCTTTGACATTAGCGCTCTCCCCAGGTGCCCACGCGCCAGGAATGGTCCACGGACTAGTACCGGTTTGCCACATACGAGCGGTGGGTGTATAAACTTCAAGATTGCCTGCCTGACTTTGAGGAGGTATGGGGCCTCTTCCTGTGGCTGGGTGAGCTCTAATTCTAGACTGTAGGGGGTGGGTCTCCTGCCCGTTTTGCGGGAGCCAGGGTCCCTGGCCCTTCCTTTCCCAGAGACCCAGAGGGGGGGTCTCCTGATGTGGGTCTTTACTTGGTCCTGTTGGAGGGGTGTTCCTGAGCTTAGCTTTGTCCTGAGAGGTGCATGAGGGCTTCATGGATGGCTGCTGTGTCCTGAGCGTGTGTCCCATTGTGTGGGGGAACGGTTGCATGAGCATGGGACTGATGGGCTGGATTACGGGTGGGGCAGTACCAGTGGGACACGGCTCATTGTTAGCAGCGATATGGTGGGTGTGCTGTCTGTCGAGGTGCCCTGTTTGGATGAGGGATTGTCTCCTTCTTTTTGCAGATGTATATGCTCCTTTACTCATGTCTGCGGTTTTGTCTTCTCCCTATTTGTACTGATGATTTTTCTGACCATGATCTCTGTAGAATTCTTTCTACTGTATGCACATATCATGGGATGTTGATGCCTGTAAATCTTTGAAAATCTGAATAAAGAATTGTTCAAAATAAAAAAATAAAAACCCAGATTGTTGATGTAGAGTACGTTTTTCGTGTTTATTTGCAATTTTATGGGTGTAATAAGTGTGGTTCAAATGTTGGGATAAATTAACTGGCTTGCTGTGGCTATTCACAAGAAAAAAAGTGAGGAATAATATCTGTACCCATGATACGAGGCTGGTCCCTGTTGTCAGTGAACAGTTTGCATTTATTGAGGGATTTGAATCTCAGCAGGGTCAGTGCTTGATTTGTAAAATGAGTTCCGGTAACCAAAGTGCTGCTCAGAAGCTTGCGGCCGGCGCTATACCAAGGCTGTGCAGTTTTAAATCCCCCTCAGCCCTCTGTAATCCACTACCAGAAATTCCCTGAACCTTTATCTCACTCCAGCAGAATCCTGCTTTCTCCCTTGGTGACGGTTTTCCCGTCTTTCTCTTCCTCCTTCTATCCTGTTTGTATGTTTTTCCCTCTCTTGCTCCTGGAAAATGTCTGATGAGGTAAAATAGGTGCCAGTCCCCAAAAATGAGGGGAGATGGCCCCCACCAGCAACCCCCGGCTCAAATTAAGCACTAGCAGGGTATTGTACAGAATATACTGAGCAGCCACAATCTGTCCATGCAGTGAGCTGATGAGATATTGGGGACAAGGTAATCAAAATCAAAAAGTAGTGTTTCCAACAATCAAATCAAGTTTGTCTCCCGGAGAGATACCCCTGTTTGGGCATCGTTTGTCTGCAATGAAGGAGGCTGCAAGTGAATTGAGTGATATGGCTGCAGTTGAACTTAGAGCCAGAGCTGATTGTTTTGGAGGTATTTGAAACAATGGTGGGTGTGATGTGGCCAAAAGGTGATGAGCAGGCAGTGCTGTTTGTAGTAGCAATCTTTGACTGCATTTTCAATCAGTGTGCACCCTTTGCTACTCGTCTCAATTTCTTTCCCCTATTTACATATCTTTTTACAGGGGCTTGGTTCCACAGCCCTTCGGTTTGTACTTTGCTGTCAGAGGCCCTGTTCTGCCTGCTGAGGAATATTGGTTACAGAGGAAGCTCAGACAGAGCTGGGGCTATGGACGTTTGTAATTCAGTGGTAGCTGGGGGCATATTTACAAAAAATATCAGAGTGCGGAGCTGCCACAAAATCAGCACCTCGGCCATTTTCAAAATGCAGGGATATGCGGTATTCACAAGAATCCGGCGCACCCCTGTGTTTCCCTAGTGCTGGCGCAAAAAAAACTGCCTAGCGCCAGCGCAGGCACCCTGCCGCCATGTTGCAAGGGTGCCTGCATTGCAGGGGCGAATGTTTATGTGCAGGAAAGGACACCTTGCGGTCCAACCCGGGCGGCACGAATTATGGGGACGCCGACCTCCCACTCACCCTCACCCCCACCCCCCTCCGCTCTTAACAGCGGCCATCGAGGCAAACGCAGAGATCTCCAGTGGTGTTTTTGACACTGCTTCAGCCTTGTAAATCTGGGACAGCGTCAAAAAGCAATGAGTGTCACGGTAGAACACCCACAGCAAAACCCATTGCAGGCATATTTACAAGTCGCGTTAAGCCACGTTAAGTGGCTTAGCGCCACCTTGTAAATATGGGAAATGGTGCTACGCCACCAGAGCGTCAAAAAAAGCGACACTCCTGTGGCAATTGGGGCTTTTAAAAATGCCCGTTGGTTACTCTGTTTGTCACTCCTCGCTCGGCAAATCGTTTTTTAAGGAATACACAACTCATACCTCATGTTTTTTGGCTTATTCTTACGTGCCTTAGTAACTGCTTCTGGGTGCTTCTTTGCAATGGTTAGAGGGTAGTCTTGATTACTCATGAGACTCAAGTCAGTAGTCAAGTGTCTGCTCTCTTTACTTAGTTGTCTGGTGTAATGTTGTCAAGGCTCCACCAGCGACGCATTCTCAGTAATTAAGACCATCAGCCGATTGGCCATCAAACCTGCATTCCAGCTACGATAAACATCCATTCCAGTGTTCCTTGTATCTTCAGTCAAACCAGTTAAAATGAGTACCCGCATAGAACAGCTGCCTTCATCTATTATATAAGGTTCTGATATTGAATATGAGGTGAAATCTATTCTTGATTCTTGTTGTTAGGGAGAGATTGCAATATTTAATTCAGTGGAAGGGTGATGGAATTGAGGAAACACTATGGGAGCCCCGGAGAATATTCATGCACCGCAATTGATTAAGAAATTTCACAAGATGCATTCTCAGAAATCAGGACCTAAAGACACCCATAAAGAGAGGGGGTACTTTTACGATAATAGATTTGTTCAGGACCAAAAGTAGAGGTGGTCTGACAGAATGGAATAAGGTAAAATGGAGAAATGTATTCTGCTGTACTGAAAATTTCGTTAAAAAATTTCCTTTGCAGGCTATGAACACAACCAGCATGCTTGATGGCCCCCAGCGTGTGAGGACGCTGCAAAATGAAAGTAAAGCAAGATGCCATGAGACTAAGCAATTGAAGTCTCACAGGTTTTCACTTACTGAGGCCATCTTGGTTCTCACTATAAAAAGGAGAAGCAGTGTTTCATAACCCGCTTGTCAAAATTGGATGTTGCAGCCCTGGAGTTCTTGTAGTTCCATGGCTGCAGTTATAGGGCTTCTTGGAGGGGTTTCCCAGAGACCATTAGCTACACTATCTGAGAAGGCTATTGGATTTGATCGGAGCGTATCAGAATATTCATTTTGTTATTGATTTGGGTTACTGTTAGGAACCCTTTTGTTGTACCTTATCTTTTCTTAAAGAGTTTTGTTGAACTAAGCCCTTAGAATAAACTAGTGCAACATGATTGTTAGTATTCCTCTTGGATTACCAAGGAAACAGATCCTTACAAAGACTAAGGGCCTGATTAGGAGATAGGCAAACAGGGTTACTCTGCCACAAATGTTAACGGATATTCCATCCACCGTATTACAATTCCATTATATCCTATGGAACTTGAAATATGGCGGATGGGATATACGTTACTTTTAAGACGGAGTATCCCATCCACCAAACTCGTAATCAGGCCCTTACTTATTTGAGCCACTGGGTTTTGTGAGGGAAGTAACTCATACATAATGTTGTTGTTTTGTACCTCCAGAATTTAAAGTGAATGCTAATGGGAAATGTTAATATTTTGAGATCATTTCATGGACTGATACCTCTACTCATTGCTTCAATGTCTATACTGATACAGGATTGAAAAATACTACAGACAATTACCAAGAGGAATAGCAGATGGAGAGAGATGGTTGTTACGTATCCAATGCAAGCATAAAGTTTGAGTAAACAAGAGACTCTCTAGAAATATTGAGAAGATACTTATAGTGTATGATTTTTCTAGTGAATTAAGAGGTGGAATATCTAAAAACCTTATACAGTTGTGAGTGACTGTCGAAATTTCGGAGTGAAAGTAAAGAGATGTGTGTTGCTTCTGTGGATCGCTTAATTGTGATGGAAACTGTAACTAAGAGGTCACAACGAGGGCAAAAGCATTTAATAAACATTGTGGCTATCTCATTCTGCGCAAGACAAAAATAAAGCAAATGCAAATAAATGTTTTATCAGCAGAAAATATTTTAATCTGAACAATCATGGACGTTTACCCCAAACTGAATTTGAAAATAAGGCATTTTCTAAACTATAATGCAGCATCGCTAAAAAAAAAAAAAATAGCACTGAAAGCAAAGGTTTTAACTCATTTTTCAAATACAAACTAAAACAATTATTCACATTTAACCAGTAAAGATAGGATTGCAACAGTCAGACACCAGGAAATGTTCAGAGCGAAATAGTCAGGCCCACTCAAAGTACAATTTTCTATAGTAAAAAACAGAGATTAGTGGAATAAGCCAGCCAGTTATTACACAGCAAGCGGCCGTTTTGGTACTCTGCAATGCTGACCCAAGAAATATTTCTCTATATAGAGTTCAAAGAAATTTTTAGTAGCAGAAAAAACATCTTTAAACAACACAGTTCTAAACATTATTACCAAAATGTAAAAAAATAAAACTTTTTTAAACAATCAATAACTTTGTACAGAAAATTACCTTAGTGCTAAAACGTTCTTCATTCTTTTTGTAACACAAAACCGTTCAATTCATGTACATTTGCTTGGTGAACATAATACCTATGGTGGGGCTACAGATAGCAGAGACAGTACTCTAGTAAGCCCTCACTAACTGGACACAGAAGTCCAAGTGAGACCTCCAGAACAGGACACAGTGCGAGAGAGAGAGGGGGCCTCCAGAACTGCAAACAATATTCTAGGTGGGGCATCCATCACTGGACAAAACTCTCTAGAAGTGACCTAACCCTTCAGATAAGGTCTTCAGAACTTGACATGTCACCCTATATGAGACCTCCAGAACTGGATACAATGCATCAGGTGTGGCCCCAGAACAGGACAGAGTATATCAGCAGTGGTCCCCAGAACTTAACTCCATAAGCAAGATATGGCCCCCGAGCCCGGACAATATGTCAGAGATGTAGTGTAGAACAAGAAACGTTACTGCAGATGTTGTCTCTAGAAATACCCCAAAAGTGGTCTCCAGACCCGATTACCATACTCCTAAAGTGGTCTCCACATTTGGACCCGACCAACTCTCCAGATGTTGCATAGAAAACCACACACAATGTTAACAGATATGACAGCTAAATATATTAACACCACACCAGACAAGGCACTGAAAAAGGTACACAATATTCTAGGTAAGCCATCTAGATATGTGCACTGTACTTCAGATAAAAGCAAACTAGCGGTCTGCACACTGTTCAGTGTTCAAACACCTTTTTTCTGATGGTTGTATCTCTCCCACTGATTGCCTACTTTGAGGTAATCTGATATGAGAACGCTAAGATGGTGTTGCTTGTGCTGTATTTGTTCTGTGTATCTGAGGAGACCTAACACTGCTGGTGCTGTGATGTACAAAGAGACAACATATGGTGTGAATAAAAAAGATACAAATATTTTCTTACGATCGAAAATATGAAGCAGATAGAAAAAAAGCAAGTGGGGAGAAAATAATGTGGAATGGAAAATAGTAAGAGAGGAATGAAGTAGAGAAAATAAGGAGAGAAAAGTAAAGAACAAAACTGAAATGGGAAATGAAGATGAAAATAAGCAAAATCAGAGATACAAAGGAAAAGTAAAAGATCAAAAAGGGAGTAAAGAGTAGGAAAAGGAACAAGAGTGGAAATAATGAGCAAAGAGGGTGTATTAAGATTAAGAGGCGCCAACAAGAGAAATTAAGGAGAGACTAATGGAGAGCAAGAGAGTGGCAAGAAGAGAAAACAAGAACCAAATATGTTATTTTATCTTAAATACAACTTATGAAGTACTCATCCACCCAACCAGTGTCTTGGCACATGGAAGCAGAAAGACGTATAGCTGACCACCTGAAGCCTCAGATATTTGAGTAATATACACATGGCCTTAAATCAAATTCTTGTGTGGACAGACAACCAATGTGGATTCTTCAAATTGGGACTGATGTAGGTGCATGTGGATAACTACTGCATAGCCCTGATGTTTTATTTGTAATTTAGAATTATTTCCCCGCAAGACTTAAGCACACTGACAAGCTAATTCCAGGGACCACTATCGAGTGACCCATATGTGATCCAGAGATCAGCACTTCCACCATTCACTAGGATATTAATGTTATTTGTGTTGAGCTTCGCCAATTTTTTTCCCAAACAGCATCTGACCCCCCAAATACATTGTTGGAACTCAGCAGCTGTGATACCGAGCTCGCTAAATGAAAAAGCACTGACAAATCCAATATGTCTCCTCTCAATTGCCTATGACAATGATTTTTTTTTTGCTATCAAATATGCCTGCCTGCTGCACACCAGAAATGGCTTTGCCAATGTCTGTACAGTTGTGGTGGAAGTATTGTCAAAGTTAATAGCTACCTTGGAATGGTATTTTGGCCAGCTTGGAAAGGTATTTTGTACTTTACTGTAGTTATGCCGTTCCAGATGGCAGTCAGATTGCATCAAAACACAGCATCTAGACGGAATGTGATGGTCCTCTTCAAATGATAGAACAATAACAAAGTCAAACATAGCACTCCAAAATGGCCACCTGTCCCTATTGCCTTTACCACTAAGTGTGCCATAAATATACAAGTCAATAATGGTGAGCAGAGATGGTGGGTGAACGCAGGCCATCTTTGTTGTTTCTAGGTGCCAACAAGCAGCCTGGACTTAGGTGAATAAAGAAGGGATGGGAGAACACCGGTATGTGGCCTTGGAACCATGGAGACAGAGAGTGAGAAAGAGAGAGAGAGCAGGGTGTGGTAAGTGGAGAGAGAGAGCATGGACAGAAAGCAATGGGTAGTGAAGAAAGTTTTCAGGCAGGTGGGGGTGGGAAACAAAAGGGTGGTGGGGAGACCAGGCAGGGAGGAGGGAGTGATAGCGGGGAGCAGCATGAAGTGAAAGTGATGATATGTAGGCAGGAGGTGGGAAGCAATACATGGATGGTAAAGCGGGCCCGGAATGAGTGGTTATTGGCAGGAAGCAATGGGGAGTGAAGAGCGATGTACATAGCGTGGGACTGGAAGCAACACTGCGTACATGGGGTGGCAGGGAAATAAAATAGTCCCTGTGCACTGGAATCCAAGTAGTCGACGGGGGTGGGGGGAGATAAATAAAAAATCAATAGTGTGAGGTGAGAATGCAAGTCACTCATTGGATTGACAGTGCTTGAAGCTATTGGCGGAAGGAGGCAGAACAAAACAAGGTAATGATTGAAGTGAGCTGACTCAACATCCACTCTCTAGGTATAAGTATTGAAATCAAAAGGTCTGTTGACAACAGACACTACAACAGACACCAAAAGCTATCTGTATAAGAGACTTGCAAAGGAGCTGGGTGTGCGCTACATTGGTGTTGATGTGTAGTGCATGGATGCAAAGGAGACTGACTGAGGGGCGAACATTGGCATTAAAAAGGTAGGACGAGATTGTGGATCAATGAGGAACCACATGAGCTGTGGTAAAGGCTTTAAAGGATGAAGAGAAAAAGAATAATTGACAAGAAAAAGCTCACAAATATTCAGGGCAGAGCGTCCTATGCCTCTCTTCTCAGGCTAGCCAAGCAGAAGATCGAGTTCAAATTTGCTAAATTCCGCTGACAAAACTAAAACAACAAATGCATTGATACTGTTGTTGTCAGTAACCATGCAGAGATCATCAATAATGGCGACTAGGACAGCCTCTGGACTGCGGCTTGGACCAAAACCAACTTGGATATTATCCAAGGAGTCATTATCCTCTAAGAATCAAACACAATGTTTAGCCTCATGGCTCTCAAGAAGAATAACAGCAACCTGTAAAAGAGAGATAGGCTTGTAACTGGTGGGTACAGCCAGAGCCTACCTTTTCCTTTTAAGTGAAAGAATGATTACTGTTTTTTTAAAGGAAAAAGCAAGAGAGAGTCTATAAGGACAAGCATACTGGAGAATGCAGAAGAGAAAGCAGAAAGAGAAAAAAGTGAACTTAAATGTAAAACAAGATGTGCAAAGACTGGACATTATCAAGAAATGTTAGTGAACAAGAAAGGGCAAAGATAGAAAATAGGGAACAAATAGTGGAGAGCAATTATGAGCACCAAAGAGAGAAAATACAGAAGGAGAGCAAAGGATAATACGAAGGAAATTAAAGAGCAGATTTCAGAAAGTGAAAGAGGGCCAAAGGAAAGACAATTTTAATCAAATAGTAGAGGGTAAGAGAAGCCATGGACGGATGGTAATTAACACATTGAAGAAAGAGCACAAAAGACAATACCTAAAGATAGAGACAAAGAGAAAATAAGCTAGAAAACAGGGAAGCAAATGCAGAGCAACAAGAGAGGGCAAGAGGAGCACATAATGAGCAAACAATAGTGGGAATAGAAGTTGAAAGGGAAAATTATCAGTAAATAAGAGAAAGCAACAGAAAGCAAGGAGAGAAAATGGGAAGGAAGTTGAAGAAATCATGTGATGGCTGGTAGAGAAATAGGAGCCAATGTGAAAGAGCAAGGTGGAGAAATAAATAGGAAGCAGATGAAAGCAGAAAGCATGACAGATCAAAGGGGATCATGAGGAGCAAATAGGAGTTAGCAAGAGAGGTAAGAGAGAAAATAAAATGCAAAAAGAAGGATGCCCACGAAGAAGCGCGGAATGACTATATGCATAATATGGTCTTTCAGCTGCAACCAAGTGTTGAACATTGTGGGGGTTCAGTGTAAATTAAGTTATGTACATTCTGAGTTTTCTCTATGAATCGAACTGCTTATGGTGTGAGAGATTAGCTGCAATTGAAGGGTGTAGGTTATGGGTTTCAGGAGGGATATCTTAAGCATTTTTGGGGCCCTAGGTCAAACGTATTTTGGGGGCCGCTGTTCGGAACAGCTTTGAATTTATGATCCAGTTTCTGCCCTCTTTGGCCAGGTCACTGACAGTGCACAGGCACATTGGTCCAAATTTTTAATGTGTTCACATCTAAATATTCAGGGATAGTGACGTGTGTTTCCAATATTGTAACACAGCAGCAGCTCACTAATATAACTGCAAATAATCTCTGTGACACCCTCCCATTTCGCAGATGTGAGGTCCTGTTTTGATCTATAAGAAACATTTATTTATGGATGTTGCATGAAACATAAGCACAACATTTCTCTGCAAAATGTCTCTAGTAGACTCTCACACATAACCCATATTAAAAATAAATTAAAGGAAAACGGTATTTAAAACGATCTGTTTAAAAACTATTCAAGTTCAATCAGGTCAAGACTCGCTGCAGAACAGAGCTGGCTCGATCAGGGCCCCCCTGACAGGCTGGGGCCCTGGGCCAGAGTCCACTTTGCCTATGCCTCAAAATGTCTCTGGGTTTCAGCTGTTATCGAATTGGGTATGTTTCAGGGAATTTGGGTGTAACGTGTATCTGATGGAGATTCAGGCGTAATGAAGGTGTTGTTACTGTTATGTTGCGCTGTAGCTATATTTCAGTTGGAGTTAGTGCTCTGTTGTGAAAATGTGCATCTTTTACCAACTTACTTCGAATATTTAATTCCAGAGGTGAGTATTATTTATTGTAATTCCTACTTTCCAGTTAGAAGCCTGCACACAGCCTGTGACTGGGAAGATAAGCGTTGCAGTAAGGTTTCGTCGGCGCTAATAATTTCTTTTGTAGCGGTTCCCCACACTGCATGACCTGATTGCATTACTTACTGGTAATCTTTATTCCGCCTGGGGCCATCTTAATTTGTCCAATGCTTTACTGTGTGAGAGGTTTGCCCCTTTAGACTGCCATCTGGGCTGGCATGTGTACAACACATTTTTTTACCTTTTTCTCTCTCCCGCTGCCTTGAGGTGGATCCATAAATTGCCCCACCCATTCCACATGCTGAAGTAAACAAGCGAACTGATAGCATTTTGTGCTAGAAAGGACTGCAATCAAGGGAAGAGAATGCAAGAAGTGGGATAGGAAGATGGCCCCAAGAGTAATGAGTGCAGATTACCAGAAGTAATCCAATCATTACCTCCAGTGAGAACTTCCTCATTGCCTTCCTTACTGTACAAGAAAATAACAGGTCAAAGCAGAAGATCTCTGTAACCCTCTATTGTTAAAGAAACCTCTCATGAGACCAAAGATATGCAAACACACAATGAAAGAGTAATGACATAATAACATTAACTCAATTTGAAGCACAATGCAGAGATACTCCTCACTTCAGCCCTGTTAGTCAGAACTAACCTTGTAGTACTGATCCAACGGGAGCAATGTATGCTTCCAGTGTTCACCATATCCACACCCAGCCATACACAGTTGCAGTATGCTAGCTGGCAGTCGAATCGGGGAAAAGGGGAATGGGATAAGAGAGAGACTGGCGGTCAACCCTGACTCATCAGTCCTCCTCAGCATGGATGTCTACTGGTCACAGCAGTCTTCTAAATTAGATAAGAGTTTTCGTGTCCATGAATTATACTGCATCTAACATATGTATTCTAGACATATGCATATGTACAGGCTGCAGGCTTATTACAAAAGTCATACATATTGGAATCATTAATGCTTGTTGGCTTATGAAAACCCTGAAATTGGAGTAGTCTTTCCGAGACAACCAAAACATTGCAGCAAGACGAAGCGCCCAAATGTTTGTCATACTACATTTAAGTTTAGTTTTCTCATTGCCTCTTATAGGCTTAGCTGCCAAGAAGGTAGGATAACATAACTTAGCCTTGTCCAGGCAGTAAATATCTGCCTGCCTGATAGGAGAGCGCTCAGGGCCCTGTTTGATTGCTTCAGCACAGTATGGCCCCAGGGTGTTTCCCTGGGACCAGCATTGCCTTTTTGCACTGTCATGCTGAATCTCGTTGAGTCATACTAGAGGACACCGTGTCTGCATTTTACGCAGAAGTCTTAACTCATTACATCCTTCCCAGCTACAGTTTCATTTGTATCGTAAATGAATACAGGGTGGACAGGGACAAAAAATAGGCCCGGGCACCAAAATAATAGTGGTGCCCATTAGCGATCCAGTTAGCTAAAAAAGGGGCACACATTTGAAAGTCAGGCCAGTTTTGAACTTGTAAAGACATGGAGTATGGGTATTTTGCAAGGTATGGCAGACTGCATGCGTTTGTGTTTGCTGCAGTCAATGCTTGTGGTGGTATCTGGTATGTCAACAGTAAAATCTGGCCCACCTGGCCATAAAACAGGCCTACTGTCTGCTAAAAACCGGCCCACACACTTACCTGCCAGACCAGCCCATCGGGCCCTGCCTGATTGCCCCATAGCTCAGTATGGACGAACGACAAAAAAGCACATGCTCTCTGTCGACAAATATTTTGTCCTCCGGAGAAAGGCGGTCGGTCTGAGCCCTCGAACTGTTTCCAGATTAATTTTTCCTGCGCTTTATTCTTGAAACTGAAGACGGAAATGGAAGCCGGGCATGAATAAAACACCACGCGCGGGCTTTTGACACTCGCGAGCCAAACAAAAGAAACGCGAGACAGGATGCTGCTTACTTATTGATGGCGCCGTCAGACGGTGCCCGGACGTTTCGAGAAGGTGCAGGTCAGTGTCTCGGTGGTTTATTCCACGGTTTCCAAGGCACCCTTTCCCAAAAAAGCAAAACAAGAGACCCACGAAACTGGTAAAACGAAAACGTCACCAAGCAACCAGTGGCTTCCTATTCACATGTAGAACAGGAGAAGGAACTAGCAAAGTCTTAAAACTTTATGTTAATATGTTGGCAACTCATGCTCTCAGTTTGCAATGTGGATGTGTAGTTAATGAGCGCATGAGGCAAGAGCATCACTGCACGTTTCCTTAAGACTAAGAACATGTTGCTGCAGAATATCTTATGTTATTGAAGTTTGTAAACACACATTCGTCCATTGCAATGATATTTTTTTGCTGTGCTTTTGGTAGATCAGGGTCGGGGACGATATTTACATGTTTTTTGGAGGTTTCCGTCGCAGTCTGGTGAGGAGGTGCTTGTGAGTTTGTATGATCCTTCCAGGAGAATCTGTTGCCTTATGTCCCTCGTGTTATGTTGTGTTGATTGCTTCCAAAGTGCTATATGCATCGCTGGGACAAAGGCAAAGCAAAGCAGGGATCAGGGAGAGAGGATGAAGGAAGAGCCTTATATGGTATCAAACCAAGTTAATGCACCTCTCTTTCGGACCTGAACGTTAACACTTAATACATTTGCTTTTTTCTGGCGCTGAGTAATATTATTTAATTTCTATTGCAACCGTATTCAAATATTTTTTTCTTTAGAGGTACAGAATCAAAGCACTATCAACAGGGCATCATTATGTTCATATTGGATGTATTGGTATTTGAATAGCGTAAGCTATTTAGCTTAGAGACCTCAGGCATCACAATTCGGTATTAGACAAATGCAAGCGGCGGAAGTGGGAAGTGAGCAATGGTTTTTCTGTCTTTCTCTTCCTCGTCTTTCTGAGCTGTGTTTATCGCTCTCTTGCTCTCGACAAATATCTGACGTGGCCCCCACCGGCAACCACCGGCTCAAATTAAGTACTGCCATTGGTTCTCTAATTTCACAATTGCTGCTGATATCTGCGTTGCAATCTCTCAATAGTCGTTACTGTAGCTCTGAGTGCACCTCCTTTATGTTCTGAAAGACACAAATGAGGATACCGTATATATAGATGCTACCGGTCACTAGTACCAAAGCTGGATTTTTTTTTTGAAAATAAAAAAAATTGCCAGGCAGTAGGGGGCAGTGACAACTCACCTGTATGTCCGCCTATCTAAATTAGGTAGGTGGACAGAGAGGTAATTAGTGTCCCATAGAGCCCCTTAGTGTCTGGTTTATGGGTGGGCAGATGCCAGATCAGTTCCATAAGGTCACTGGAGGGCTAACTATGATCACCGGTGTAGGAGTGCCTATCTAATGTTGAGATCCCCAGCATTTTGTGCAGAACACTTTGACAAAAGTGCCTCCGCTAGCGTGGAGGCTGCAATATTGGCAAAAATGAACACATGGTGGACTGCCATATTGTTTCAGAACATGCAGCATTCTTTTTCCATTCTTCCAAAACAAACCAACAACGCATGGGAGTGTTTCTAAAAATATAAAAGACATACCCATGATGTGCATGGAGTTTACTCCGTGTACGTTGGGACTATTTCTACCTTTTTCGTACCCAAGACAATGTTGTTGCAGACATGAAAAATCAGTGGGAAAATACCCTACCTAAATGGGGCAGAGCTTCTGTCATTTTGACCCAGCTGCCCTGTGGCAGATGGGCCAATTGATGTAGTTTGTGTGACTGCAGAGTCAAACGAGTCTTCCCTTTAAAAAAAGATGGTCGTTGCCCAACCTGTCAATGCAGTGGGGAAACTAAGGTTTTGGCATAGTGAGACCTTTGTCAAATTATGGTGGGGCAACCACTGCACCAACGTTTAAACGAGGCCCTTAAAATGGTGCACCCAAACCACGTTTCACCCTTCTGAGGCCTAAGCCTATCTCTTTATATGGGAGGAGCCGTAAAGACCCACCACCCACACTGTCCCAGTTGTTTGTCTGCCTCTTGGAGGGTCTCCTAGTGGACCTGGTGCTGAGCACAGATATTTTGTTTCCTTTAAGTAGCCATCCCACCTGGGAATGAGATCCAAACTGCTAAGTGAAGAGGCCCTTATTTGTGTTAAGCAACAGCACATCGATTGGCTTCTTGTTGGTCTAAGGCTTTAGTTGATGAGGGGGAAACCTACCATCGAGGTATAGTAACTCAGGCCAAGTGGCGCCTGTAGGTATGCCTTCCCAGAGATCAGACTGGCTCATCCTATGGGTGAAGAGGAAGGTTACAGGAGTAGCTCTTTTGCTTCCCAATTACCAAAGCAAATTTGTGTACATCTCTACAGACTCTGTATGTGGTGCTGCACTCAGGACTTCATACACTGGGCTGCTAACTGACTGTGGATGGAGTCCAGGCAGCTAAGCAGCGTGGTCCCTAGATCAAAATCTCTCCAGAGGCTGTAGCCCAAGTTGGTGAGTGACTGGGAAAGGGGAAAATGGGAAAATAAAGCTACAAGGATCCTTGGTGATGTCATTTGGAATTGCCAGGGTAGTGCTTGTTTCTTTTTGGTTATCCACTAAGTATATTTAAATGAAGCAGGGCATACGCTTTTTAAACCTTTAAGTAGGTTTGTCCAGTAGCATGAAGCTACCACAATTTAAAGAACCTACATATATATCCCTCTTTACTTGCTCGCTAACTGAAGCCACTTGAAACACCTGACTACATTTACTCCTAGAACCATTAGATATTTCATCTATTATGCCAAAAGCAGAATGAACATAGCAGCTATAGTGTGCAACAACATTCTAATATTAATCCGCTTCTCTAAACACCCACATTAATTCTCTGATATGCATACATTCACATAACACCACACACCTAACACCTTACACAAGTAAGAGTTAAATAAATATAATGTTGTTAAAGTGCTAAGAAGAACTACTCCCTCATCACTTCCCTGACAAATAGGCCCAGGAGGAGTTTGCGTAGTCGCACTACGCGGAACCCCGCGAAGTGCCAAAAAAACTCTGCAGTGCTATGCGCAGGTGGAGTTTGTCGCTGCTCCCGTTCGCGTGATATATGCAACACAAAGTGAGTTTTCGTGCCGGAAATCACGCACGAACGGCACCACGCAGTTCACATGGGCACGGCCATCTTTTTTTTTTGCTCTGTTTATGGTGCTGGGGCCTACTTTTGAATCTCTCCTTAAACTGTTTAATTCTACCCCTCTATAACTTATCTACCCCTCATTTTTATTTATTATCTTACAGTGTGTCTTTGTGTTTGTGTATTTTGCATTTTTACAAAATTTGTATGTTTTTTCGTGACTTTTTTACTTTTTTCATTTTTTGCTTTACTTTCTCATTTTTATTTCCTTCTTTCCTTTTCCTCTTTTTATTGTTATCTTCTCTTCCTCTAACCCAGCACCGTGGCAGAGCAGGGGTGCGGCAGGCTCAAGTTTGCCGAAAAAGGTTCTGGTCAGCACCCCAGTGTGAAAATCAGCTTGTTCTTCTCCCCACTGGCCACTTTCTTGGCAGCGCCTTTCTTTGGGGCCATCCTGAAGCTGTCAGTTGGCAGTGGCACTTAGCTTCACAAGCTGAAAAGATGTCCGTGTTGTGTGGTCAGTTACGCGTCACGTCGTGCACAGGCCTTCTGTCTGGCAGTACTATGGGTGATGTCTCTTCTATTGTGCACCTAAAACCAAACAAGTAAGAAGAACATCAGTGAAACGTGGCATTGTTGCAGTTGATTTAGTAGTACAGACAAAAAATATCATTTAGTGTGGTTACTTAAGTTATAAATAATTAACAATACAGTGTATCCATTATTAAAACCACACCATCATAAACTTTCATGTGCATTCAGGAAGGATAAGAAAGAGCAACAACAACATACAGATGTAACTGTTTGCTTTATGTGCATCAAGTTGGGATGGGCCACTCAGGGAGGTGCAGGTGACAATAGAATAATCCTTAGAAAATGAATGCAGTTTTTCGGCTGTGTGCGTATAGCAGACAAGGGGTTGAAACTGAATGTTAGAAAAATGGGAAAAAGAAAATTAGAAAAAAAAGAAAAAAATTGTAAACATCTTGTTTTAAAAATTAAAAAAGAAAAAAAAAAAAGAAAATTAAAAAATTGAAGAAAAAAATATTGAATTGAAACATATTAAGAAAATAAAAAAAATTAACAAGAAATTGAAAAAATGAAAAAAATTATTAAAACAATTAACAAGAAATTAAAAAAATCTATTTAAATTTAAAAAAATGGTGAAAAAATTATCAAAAGAATAAAAATCAAAAAAATATTATTGCTGATGTAGAGGAAGCAGAATACCATGAGATTGAAACCCACTTGGGTTTGGGAGGCAAGGAGTGGAGCAATAAAAAATGCAAAAAAAGTATATAACAATATACAAAACACTGTTCATTTAGTACATTTAGTATGAGCATTGAGCTACTACTAGGCCTCAACCATAACACACAAAATGGCCACCAGCCACATGGTCAAACAACAAGCAGGAGGCATGGCCACTACAAAGAACACATGCAGGCCTATGGCAAAATCACTCTGCCTGGCTACACCAAATGGCCACCGATCACATGGTCAAACAGCAAGCAAGGAGGCATGGCCACAACAAAGAAGACATTCAGGATTGTGGCAAAAGAACACTGGCTGCCTATACAAAATGACCACCAGCCACATGGGCACAACAACAACCATCAGCAAGGAGGCATGGCCACAACAAAGAAGACATGCAGGCCTATGGCAAAAGCACACTGGCTTCCTGCACAAAATGGCCACCAGACACATGGTCACAACAACAGCAACCAGCAAGGAGGCAATGCCACAACAAAGAAGACATGCAGACCTATGGCAAAAGCACACTGGCTGCCTACACAAAAAGGCCACTGACCACATAATCAAACAGCAAGAAAGGAGGCATGGACACAACAAAGAAGACATGCAGGACTATGGCAAAAGCACACTGGCTGCCTTACCAAAATGGCCGCCAGACACATAGTCACAACAACAACCAGCAAGGAGGCCTGGCCATAACAAAGAAGACATGCAGGCCTATGGCAAAAGCACACTGACTGCCTACACAAAATGGCCACCAGCCACATGGTCAAACAAGCAGGAGGCATGGAAAACAAAGAACACATGCAGGCCTATGAGCTCTGACTATACAAAATGGCCCCTGGCCACATGGCATGGGGAACAAAGACAAATGGTGGCCTGTGGGAAATACTCTCACAAACTGACCAGACAAAGGAGGCATGGTAACACAGGAAAAAACAGCAATGCCAAAAAGGTAAATTAAGTGCACTAACATTTTTTACAACAACTCACATCCTCCAAAGGCATCAAATATATTACTACACCTATACACTGTTTGCAAATAAAACCGTAAAATACCCCCAAAAAACGCATTTTGTCATTTAATCCAATGCCATCCATGGCCTAAATGATGTTTCAATTCAACAGACACCACAGAAACAGTTGTTTCATGCACCCATGACTAGTACTGGGCCTACTGGCTGGAAGGCCCATTGGCAGACTAGGCCACATAGTGAGTTAAATTAATATTGCAATTTTATTAAAAAGCATGGAGAAAATGTACTAAACTGTGCAACATTGTTCCTTTACAAAAGAACAAAAAATGACATGCAAAAAAATAACTAGGCCCCTACTGAAACTGCAGATAATCCACCAGAATAAATTACAAAAATTGAATAAAAGTACAAATAAACCCTGGTGCATGCCCCCAGTCAAAGAAACAACACCCTTATACAACATTTTTTGAACTTGCTTGTGAAATCTCAAATACAATGTCCTTAAATCTAATGGTATATATGCAGCAGAGAGTGATCCTTCCAGCTCCAAATCTAAATGAAAAGTGACCAGGAGATGGGCAAAACAGTGGGAGGAGCCTGCTGGACAGGAACAGGAAGTTGGAGACTTTGGGGCACTTCCTTGCTGTTGGAAAAAAAAAGTTTAAAAAAAAGGACTTCTCGCACAGAAAACCAGTGCGAGCGGTCCATTTGAGAAGGCTTTCAACTCCAAATTGTCATTTGGAGGAGATTTAGCTGCTTCTTGAGGAGAGAACCTTCCCCAGATTGTAGCCGCAGTCGATCGTGTTCACTCACGTACACCACAAAAGAAGTGTCAGAGGCAGCAAAATCTTGCGGGAGCTCACAGGAGGCTAGAAAATGTTGATGGCGCTTGCAAGCACCCGGCAAGTCTCTCATTGCTCCCCTGCGCACGCGAAACAACATTTCAAGCGCGCCAACAAGAAAAACTTCTCTCCGTTGCAGAGTGCGGAGTTTATCCGTAACTCCGCGTTCTCCAAGCGGAGTGGAGTTTTACGCCCAGGCTACTGACAATTCCCCTTCTTTTGAACCACCAAATTGTCTTCCTTCCCTTTTATATCTTCTGTGGACAACATCCCAGTTAACAAGGAAAACCTGTGTGAGTTCCATACCCTTTCATCCAAAGTGTAAACAGTATTTTTCATTTTCTGCTGTAGCTAATATAGCTTGAAATCCATTATATTACAATTTATGTTAGTTTATTTTTCATACAGTCTACCTCTCTGACAGCAATAGTGCCATTCCTTGAACTAAGTCTTACTTTTCTCTCATTCTGATTACCATACTCCTGTTCTCATAGCTGCCAATTATCTGCCTCAATCAATCAATCAATCAATCAATCAATCAATCAGGGTTCTTATAAAGCACGGCTAATCACCTGTTAGGGTCTTAAGGCGCTGGGGGGTCTGCAGGTCAGTCAAAGAGCCAGGTCTTGAGGTTCTTCCTGAATTGAGGCATTGAAGGTGATTGCCTGAGATGTAGAGGTAGAGAGTTCAAGGTCTTCGCAGCGAGGTAGGAGAAGGATTTTCCTCCAGCTGAGGTCTTGCGGATCCAAGGGATAGTGGCCAGGGACATTTGGGTGGAGCGGAGATGTCTGGTGATTGTGTAGATGGAGGAGCGGTGGTTGCGGTATGCAGGTCCGGTGTTGTGGAGGGCTTTGTAGGCATGGGTGAAGAGCTTGAAGGTGATTCTTTTATTGATCGTGAGCCAGTGAAGGTCTCTCAGGTGACCGGAGATGTGGCTACGGCAGGGGATGTCCAGGATAAGTCTGGCAGAGGCGTTCTGGATGCTCTGCAATTTCTTTTGGAGTTTTTGGGTGGTGCCGGCGTAGAGTGTGTTGCCATAGTCGAGCCTGCTGTTGACGAGCGCCTGGGTGACCTTTCTCCTGGACTTGGTGGGGATCCACTTGTAAATCTTCTGAAGCAGGCAGAGCATATGGAAGAAGGAGGATGAGACGGCCTTGATTTGGTGGTTCATTGAGAGCTAGGAGTCAAGGATGATGCCGTGGTTGCGTGCGTGGTTGTTGGGTGTGAGGGGGATCTGGGCGCTGCAGGCCATCAGGAGTCAACCCAGACGGAGGGAGTGGTGATCAGGATGAGGACTTAGTTTTTTTCGGTGTTGAGTTTGAGGCAGCTGTCCTTCATCCAGTAAGCCACTGCCTTCATCCCGTTGTGAAAGTTGGTCTTTGTGGCTGTAGGTTTGTCGGTGAGGGAGAGAATCAGCTGGGTGTCGTTGGCATAGGAGACAAAGTTGAGTTTGTGGTTTCTGACGATGGCAGCAAGCGGTGCCATGTAGATGTTGAAGAGGGTGGGGCTCAGAGAGGAACCCTGAGGATCTCCGCAGCTGATCTCTAGAGGTTCTGAGGAGAATGGTGGGAGCTTGACTCTCTGGGTTTGGCCGGTAAGGAAGGCGAGGACCCACTCTAGGGCTGTGCCATGGATGGCAGCGTCGTGAAGTCTTGTGCAGAGGGTGTGGTGGGAGACAGTGTCGAAGGTGGCAGAGATGTCCAGGAGGATGAGGGCTGCAGTTTCACCTCGGTCGAGGAGAGTGCAGATGTCATCTGTTGCAGAGAGGAGTGTAGTCTCGGTGCTGTGGTTGCTTCTGAAGCATGATTGGGAGGGGTCCAGGGTGTGGTTTGTTTTAAGGATTTTGGTGAATTGGGCGTTGATGGCCTTCTCAATGACTTTGGCAAGGAAGGGGAGCAGAGAGATCGGTCTGTAATTCTTAAGGTCCGTTGGGTAGGCAGAGGGTTTTTTCAGCAGCGGGTTGATCTCTGCATGTTTCCAGTCTTCAGGGAAGGTGGCGGACTCGGTGGAGCAGTTGAGGGTGCGGCTGAGTTTAGTGGCAATGGTGGCGCCGGCTCAGTTGAAAATGTGATAGGGGCAGAGGTCCGAGGGTAATCCCACCACTTTCCCACCCAGAAATGATTGTGATTTTTTTCAGCTAAATTTGATGTTTGCAGGGGATTCTGATAGGAAGACGTTGGGGAATCCACACAAGTCACACCTCCCTGGACTCCCCCGCATGTCTAGTTTTCAGAAATATCTGGGATTGGTAGGTTTCCCTAGATCGCCACCGAGCCCGAGATCAAAAATTCAGGTGACTCCCTTGCAAAACAAGGTCTTTTTGTAATCGATAATTTTGAAGTCTCTACAGTACATTTTGGGCCGTTTCCTGTCATGGGCACTAGGCCTACCCACACAAGTGAAGTACCATTTTTATCGAGAGACTTGGGGGAATGCTGGGTTGGCGGAAGTTTGTTGCTCCCCTTAGATTCCAGGACTTTCCATCACAGAAATGTGAGGAAAATGTTTTTTCCCCCCAAAGTTTGAGGTTTGCAAGGGATTCTCAAAAATGTACAGGTTTGCTAGGTAAATCCACATCTAGGCACATTGCATAAAAGGGTCAATTTTATGTGGAAAAAAGTGATGTGTATCATGTTGCGTTATGGGTGTTTCCTGTCAAGGGCACTAAGCCTACCCACACAAGTAAGGTACCATATTTATCAGGAGACTTGGGGGAATGCTGGGTGGGTGAAAGTTTGTGAATCCGCGCAGATTCCAGAACTTTCCATCACAGAAATTTGAGGAAAATGTGTTTTTTTTATACAAAGTTTGAGGTTTGCAAGAGATTCTGGGTAACAGAACCTGGTGAGAGCCACAAAATTCACCCCATCCTGGCTTTCCCTGGCTATCTAGTTTTAAAAAATGTATAGGTTTGCTAGGTTTCCTTAGGTGCCTGCAGAGCTAGGGACCAAAGTCCACAGCTAGGCACATTAGGAAATAAGGGTACGTTTTCACTGGAAAAATGTGATGTATCCACACTGCGTTTTGGGCCGTTTCCTGTTGCGGATACTAGGCCTACCCACACAATTGAGGTACCATTTTTATTGGGAGACTTGGGGGAATGCTGGGTGGGTGGAAGTTTGTGGATCCACACAGATTCCAGAACTTGCCATCACAGAAATGTGAGGAAAATGGGTTTTTTGACAATGTTTGAGGTTTGCAAGGGATTCTGGGTAACAGAACCTGGTGAGAGGCACACAAGTTACCCCATCGTGGATTTCCCTTGGTGTATAGTTTAAAAAAATGTACAGGTTAGCTAGATTTCCTTAGGTGCCGGCTGCGCTAGGGCCCAAAATCCACAGCTAGGCACATTTAAAAAAAAAGGTCGGTGCCTAGTGGGCTTTCTGCCCCCCCTGGGGGGGGCAGATTGGGGGCTATTGCCCCGATGTGCCCCCAAGGGGGGCATAAAGACTGTGGCTATTTTTTGGGAGATGGGGGCATTGGTATGCCCATTCTGGGCAGCCCCCACTCCTATGTACAAAAAAGCCAGCATAATCCCTGGCGCCTAGTGGACTCTCTGCTCCCCCCGGGGGATACTGCACCCATCTGCCTCCTGGGGGGGCAGAAAGACTGTGGCATTTTGTTTTGGGGCGTGGGGGCATTGGCATGCCCATTCTGGGCAGCCCCTACCCATGAACTTTGAAAAAAATAATTCCTGGTGCCTGGTGGGCTTTCTGCCCCCCAGGGGGTCAGATTAGGGGCTACTGCCCCATCTGCCTCCTGGGGGGGCAGAAAGACTGTGGCATTTTGTTTTGGGACATGGGGGCATTGGCATGCCCATTCTGGGCAGCCCCCACCCATGAACTTTGAAAAAAAAAATCCCTGGTGCCTAGTGGGCTTTCTGCCCCCTGGAGGGTCAGATCAGGGGCTACTGCCCCCATCTGCCTCCTGGGGGAGCAGAAAGACTGTGGCATTTTGTTTTGGGGCGTGGGGGCATTGGCATTCCCATTCTGGGCAGCCCCCACCCATGAACTTTGAAAAAAAAAATCCCTGGTGCCTAGTGGGTTTTCTGCCCCCTGGAGGGTCAGATCAGAGGCTTCTGCCCCATCTAGCTCCTGGGGGGGCAGAAAGACTGTGGCATTTTTGGGGTGGGGTGGGGGGGCATTGGCATGCCCTTTTTGGGCAGCCTCCACCCTAGAACTTTGAAAAAAAATAATCCCTGGTGCCTAGTGGGCTTTCTGCCCCCCCGGGGGCAGATAAGGGGCTATTGCCCCCATCTGCCTCCCGGGGAGGCAGAAAGACTGTGGCAAATGTTTTCGGGGGGGGCATTGACATGCCCATTCTGGACAGCTCCCACCCCTACGTACAAAAAAAATAAAACATCCCTGGTGCCTAGTGGGTTTTCTGCCCCCCCGGGGGCAGATCAGGGGCTATTGCCCCCATCTGCCTCCTGGGGGGGGTAAGAAAGAGTTTTACATGTTTAGGGGGCAAAGGGTGGGAGAATCGGCAAGCCCATTCTGTGCAGCCAACCCCTGGCCTATAAAAATCAATCCCTGGTGTCTAGGGTGCTTTCTGGCCCCCCCCCTCCCCCGGGGGGAGATTGGGGGCTACTACCCCCTTATGCTCTCCAAGGGGGGCAGAAAGACTGATTATGCCATAATTCGATGGGGGGGAGCAAAGGCCCTTGCCCAAGGGGCTGCTCCCCCCTCCCTGGTGACTAGTGGGTGAATCCCTGCTTGGGGATTGCCCTCCTGGGGCGATCCCCAAGCAGGAATCCACTAGGGAAGGGTACAACTGGAAGGGGAGATTCTCCCCTTTCCAACGATACCTCTCCCATGTGTTTCGGGTGCTCGGGGGCTGAGATAGCCCCACAAGCACAGAAACAGTGAAACTGAAACTAAGTATCAGTTTCATTTTCAATGTAATGACAACAGCGCACCATGCACGCGATCGTTATTACATTGGGGAAAAAAGGCTTGGGAGGTTGGGAAAGCTCTTCCCCACCTCCCGAGGCCCCCCTAAAAAAAAAAGGAAATTCCTCTGCTATTTGCAGCAGAGGGATTTAGAGCGCCTGTGCACATGACGGAATGGTTCCGTCATGAGCACAGGTGCTCATGACGGAACCATTCCGTAATAAGCACTGAAGGGGTTAAATGCTACTAGTGGGCCTGCAGCACTTATTGTGCCACCCACTTAAGTAGCCCTTCAAAACATGTCTCAGGCCTGCCATTGCAGCCTTTGCGCAGTTTTAAACTGTCATTTCGACCTGGCAAAATAAACCTTTTGCAAGACCTAAAACTTCCTTTTTAATACATATAAGTCACCCCTAGGGTAGGCCCTAAACAGCTCTTAGGGCAGGGTGCATTGTATTTAAAAAGCTGGACCTGCACTTTCAAGTTTTACATGTCCTGGTAGTGAAAAACTCTTACATTCGTTTTTCAGTACTGCAAGGCCTACCTCTCTCATAGGATAATATCGGGTTACCTAGTTACATTTAATAAGTAATAATGTTTGCTTGGCAATGTCATGTTTGGGCTCTAAAGAATTGTAATTTAAAATCTCCTTCAATGTTAAAGTCGAATTTTAAGTCACATTTCTGAAAATTGCAATTGTAATTGTATTTATATAGAGCTTACTACCCCTGACGAGGCATTGAAGCACTTTTCGATGAGTAACACGCTACTCTGGAACCCAAAGGATTAGTGGTGGATGAGTATAGTGAACTATAAGTTGTTAATTTGAGCAGTGAACATATAAGTGTGTTTGTTTGATTGAGTATAATAAAGGAGAACTAAAGGAGGGAAGAGTCTAGATAGTGTTATTTTGGCGATCATGTTAATAAGATGAGGTTTGGAATGAGTCAAATGAGGGCTGGAGAAGGGAAGAGTCTAGAAAGGGTTATTAGGGAGATCATAGAAGTAAAATAAGGTTTAGGATGAGTCAAATGAGGGATACAGGAGGGAAGAGTCTAGGACGTGTTATTTTGGAGATCATAGTAGTAAAATGAGGTTCGGGTGAGTCAAGGAGTGGAGGCAGAGTATATATCGAGAGAGGTATAGGATGAGACATAGGGTAGTGAACTGGAGGGAGTTCAATGTTTTTTTCTTTCTTTCTACAGTAGGACTAAAGTATTAAATATAAAGGTACATAACTACATAGAAAGGGTATACATGTATAAGAAAAATAATAAATTGCATGTATGGATAGATAGTTAGAAATTCAGACGTTCGGGTGTTGCTGTGCATGAGGCTAATGTATTTATGAATTTTTTATAACATTTTTTATATTTATTTTAATTTTATATTTCCAGAATATTTCAGTAGTGAAGCACTTATAGATACAATTGTTCTGATCATATTTACATATTGTGATAGATAAATAAAATAAACAGAGACCCATATGCATCTAATCAAATAACTTATATGAAAACTTTGCAGGCTCTATGGGTTAAGCATAAAATAATGTATATATATTTTTTTAACCATAAGAAATATATATATATATATATTTGTTAAGCAGATCTAAAGAATATCTATAACATTTTTAACCATAAGTATTATATATATTTAAACAAAGAAATGCACATATCTAAATACATAAATCAAATTATACATGTTCACATGCACAGGCATAGCCTGTACATTTATGTTTGAGTGTTGTGGTCATGTAGGAGCCAACTCTTTAGTAGTCTTCTGAAGATAATACATTTAATAAGTTGCCATTTTCTCGCCCTAACCATTTGGTGCCTTCAGCCTGTGTCCTGGGTCACATGACTAGGTGTAGTTGGCAGTTGACCTTTGAGTATTCCTCCCAAACAGTGTCACAAATGGGGACTGGGCATTGGCAGGATGAGCCATCCTAACAAGATGGGTGGGGGCGGAGCTGTAACCCACCAAACCTGCATTTCAAAGGAGCTGCCTCAGCACACTCACATAGGACTTCACCCTAGCCTTTTGTCACTCCAGACATCCTGGGACAAGGGCAGGGAGGAAGAAAATTCAAGAGTCACTGGTGGTGAGAAAGCTCCAGAAGTTTCTCCCATTTCAAAGCTGGCACCACACATGAAAATAGAATCATCGGATCCACTCTTCGGTGCACCACTGGACCTGTAGATACTACAGAAGAAGGGCTGCCCTGCTGCCCGAGGACTGCCCTGCTGCTTGAGGCCTGTCCTGCTCTCTGGGAAGGAAGACTGGACCTGCTTCCTTCATTCCAGGCAGAGTGACTCCAAGAGTCAGGTGGCTGACCTACTATTCTGAGCCACAAGGACACAACAAGCTCCATAGGTCTCCCTGCAAATGCTTAGCTGACGTGCTGCACTGGACCTGCCTGGACGAACAAGTAGTCCTGCCTGACCCCTGCCAGCTTCTGCTGGAGTGAGTTCCTGATCCCCAAGAGGTGTCTCCTCAGGTCCTGGACCCTTGACTGGCATCAGTTGTGCTCCTTCTGTGAAGAAATCCTGAAATTTGCTCTCTTTGTGACTGCAAGATCTCACTGCCTGTGACAACTGCCAACGCAAAGCTCCGGTTGACCTGACTCTTCGTGCTACAGTGACTGCCAGTGACGATCGGAAATGCAAGATCTGCTTGTTACAGCATTGATAGCCCGCTGTGACCGCCAGCGTGAAACTCCAGCAACGACCGTCCGTGACGCCGGACAGGATCCTCTTGCTACAGCAATAACTGTCCACGCCACCCGGCTGTTTGCGCTACAGCAACGACCATCCGTGACGCTCTCCCTGCTGCTCGCTGCTTTCTCCACCACAAACGGGACTCTTCCCGCTGGACTTTGGGAAGGTAACTTTTTCAGCAGGACTAACCTGGTCCCTCTCTCCAGCCCACACTTCATCACGATCAGCCTGACTAGTGACTTTCCCTGGGTCTAGCACGATCAGATAACCACGAATGGCTCTGCGCTTTTAGATGCTATCCTTACCTAAATCTTTGAAATTGCATATCTCCGGTTCTGCTGATTGGATTTTTGTCATTTTTGTGTCAAATAATGTGTGTGTCAAATAAAGTTTACTATCTTTCTAAATTGGTGTGGGTTTTTTCTTGTGTTGTGTTCTCACTTTATTAAGTTTGCGTGCTGCATAAATACTTTATACATTACCACTAAATTAAGCCTGGCTGTTTTGTGCCAAGCTATCAGAGGGTTAGCCGCAGGTTGCTTGAGTAGGGTTCCTGGGGCAATGTGTAAAGTATTCCCTCAACCAATAACCCAAATTCTCCCCCATTAGCAAATCATACAGCTAAAAGAAATTGGCCTACATTTGCTAATTGGGGCAGTTTTGATCTTGTACAGTCACGGTGTTTTGAAAGGTATAGGAGACTCCATGCAATTGTGCTTGTTGCAGGCAATGCTTGTGGTAATATCATGAAAATCAATAGTAAAAATCATCCCACCAGAGCATTAAAGAGGCCCACAAACAGCCAGAAACCCGGCCCACACATTGACCTGTCAGACCAGTCCTTCTGGCACTGCCAGATTGCTCTGTAGGCCAGTCCAACCCTGCCTACCAATACTCATTTTTGGGGACCGGCACTTATTGTTCCTCATCAGACTTTGACCCAGAGCAAGAGAGAGAAAAGCACATGAGGGGAAAGGAGGAGGAAGAGAAAGATGGAAAAAATGTGATAAAGAAATAAACAAGGGATGAAAAAGAACCTGAAGCAGTGAGCTACAGGAGCAGAAAGTGTCTGGTGGTGGAGGAAAGAGCCATTAGGTCGAATCAGGACTATGGAGTCCTGGTATTCCACACCCCTGACATTCGATAGCACCCGCTGCGGGCTTCTGAGCAAAACCTTGTCTTTCACAAATTAAGAACTGTTTATGAGGCTTGAACAACTATTTTAATACATTGAGTGTTTACTTCTCGGTTGTGTTCTTTTTGGACGTAAAGAAGCTCAGACTTTTGTCCTAGATATGCACACATTACCTGTGAATGAAACTTTTCAAAGTGTCTGCAAGAGGCAGTATGACACTGCTGCAATATCACGCTTCTCTGAGGCGGATGCCAAAGCAGATACATCTATATATAATCTATACGTCTGCAAAGGTTTGGAATATTTTACATAGTTGCCAGACCTACTTTATTTTAATTCGAGTCTTATGCATGTCTGGTTCCACAGCAGCAAGCTTTACAGCCGCCTTCAGCATGAACACCGCCACTATTTCTGGATACATGGCATACCTTCCGCCATTATTGAACTGTCTGTCTAAACAGTCCCAGTGAGTTCCAACAGCTGCCCTAACGCTCATAAGCTCCTTTAGAGACTGGAATGCAGCTGTCTCGCTCTTGAGGACTTACTGTCTCCATTATTGCTGCGGCATTAGTCCCAACCACTCTCCGCGTGCACACACTTCTTTTTCCAAACGCCTCATACGAGTTTGTCTCTGAATATCGAGTAAAAAACAAGTGCTAGAAAGACATTGTCGCCGAAATATTTATTTACCACAATATTGTGAAAGTAAGTATATGCGGATGAGTAAAATATACTATTCTAAATTGCACACCTATGTGCAACCTTACTATATAGATATATATGTATCTATCTATATATATATAAATGCTTATACATATATATGTACATACATATATACACACATACATACATCCGTTTATTTCTATCTGTATTGAGCTGCAAATGTGTGTGCATTTATGTATATATAAAATTCGGTGTACTAAATCTCTTACCCACGGATACTTACCATCACAATATTGTGATATTAGGTACTTCAGCTGCAATATTTTTGTATCCAAATATTTTGAATGAAATACTCTGGCAAACGCCCTTCATGCAGTGAAAAGTATAGGCTACTCCAACTTTTTTTTGTACATTTATTTTGTTGTGATAAGAATTTTTTTAATTAAAATGATGCTTTCATAAAGTTGAAATGTCAAAATATAGAGTTATTGATGGGTAACTGTGCATAAAGAGGATATTTTCACCGAGGGCCCTGGGTGACATAAAATAGACAATGAGGCTAGAAGTGCTTCCACTTATAATGTAATAGTAGTGGGAAACACCTTTTGTTTCCCATTGCTATTACATCATAGCAGTGAATAACCGGATTTCGATCCAGCTATTCACACTTATACAAAACATTTAAATTTCACTAGTTTTCCTTAACATATTAAGTACAACTGAGGTATGAAATCCAAGTAATTATTCATGCATTCTTTGTGTGCCATTTACAAGATAAACTGATAAAAGCATGCAGTTCACACGTGTTACATTATGCGTGAGCATTTAAAAGCGAACAAAAAAACCTTTAAACGAAAAAACAAACCTAAGGTTTGAATATTATTAATATTATTCTTATATAGTGATGAGATGCTAGTGCTAAATACGGGCCATTCGTAGTCCTTCCAAACAAAAGACTAGCCATGTGACGTCATGAGAAACTAACACACGGCGGGGTTCGTGTACCGATCCTCCCCTTGCTGTGTCAGTTTCTTTGAAGGTGACCATGGATGACACGCGCCAGAGACACAATGCTGCCAGAGCGTATGCAAACAGAAAGGGACAGTTTCGCAAATATTTCCTGTGACTTGTTCGTATACTACGTCAAGCTTACCCCTGGAGCAATCCTGGCTTAATCCTGGAAATCCGGAGTAAGCCAGATGTACTGCAAGAGTAAGTCACATCACACAGCAAAGTCTTTTTGAATCGGCCCCGTTCTATTTTCTGAACTTTGTGTGGGAATATATATATTTATAGAAAATAAATTGAGCAGATTAAGGCCAATATTACATCCAGTAAGTAATGTGGCAGGTAAAGAATTTACTAACACCATTGGGTCCGAGTCACAAAGGTTTTAATATGAGTGGCTGTGACATTCTTTTTTAGTGCCCCAGGCTTATTCTTGAATTGCAGGAGTAATCCAGGAGTACTCCTGGCTTGTGATCATCTTCTGGAATTCAGACGTTAGACAGAAGTAATAAAAGGGCCAGTCTCTGCAAAATATATGTGAATTGAGGTTATGACATTCCTGGTCTGACACTGTTGTCCCTTTTCACAAAGGTTTAGCAATGAGTAGGGGTAACTTACTCTGGCAGCGCTCTTGGCCTACTCCTGAGCTTCAGGAGTAAGCCAGGACAACTCCTGTCTTTCTCCAGGCTTACTACTGGAATTAATGAGTAACAAAATCTTTGTGACTCAGGTCCAAACATAATTATAGAAAATTAGTCAAAGTAAGCTTAATTGACCAGTATCAGTCTGAGCCGAATAAGGCACCACCTCCCTCACTGCTGACTTTTCACATGGGTGTAAACAACAAGGCGAATTAATGTTGCACTATTTTCAAGCTTGTGTAATTTGTAAAAAAGCAAAGAATTTTGCAATGTTTAAGAGACTGTTTTGCTTATAAAACGTTTAAGTTGAGTAAAAGAGGTTTCAACATAAAAATCATAGTCCATGAATAACTCTTTTTAACAATAAATACAGCATACTGATTTGTCACATGTTCGGCTGGAAAGGTCCTCTGCATAGCTGAAGACTTGTACCCCTGCCCTGAGTGCCCAACTGTACTGTTGTCTGGATCCCTAATGCTGATTTTTTGTCTTAGGTGAACACGGATCATGCATGTGTGCCAAGACATAGGCCTGTCTCATGGATTGCAGTCTTGTTGGACTGGGAGGGGTGCCCAAAGCGCTACCCTCATAGTGGTGGAAGGCTGTCGCCTTCACCAGGAGTCTAGCAGCACGAGTGCGGTGGTGGCAGCATACCGTGTAGCGATCAGTAGTATTGAAAAATATCTTTTTACCCTGTGTCACAGGAATGAGGCCTACAGGCTCACTCATCTTTTTAAAGTTCTGCTGCTGTGTGTGTAACTCACTCTTGGCCTAAATCAGGTAGATGCGGAGTGCTGCGTAGCACAGGAGTAGTGACTTTGCAATGGATGTTTGTGTGTCTGGGAAGGTGCATGTGTGGTTAGTGCATGTACTAGGTGTAAGTATGCCTATGAGGAATACATTATAAAAGAGATGTAATGCTGTGCAGTGTGTGTGCAATAAGAGCATGTGCTGGGTGTATGTGTGCTTGCATGAAGTACAATACATGAAGGGTGAAGTGTGCAGCGTGCACATGGTAAGTGTGTGAGTGCTTGAAGTATGTGTATTTGAAATTAGCAGACCCTGGGTGAATGAAGAAAAAGTTCAGTGCCAAACAGTGCATGCAGTCCGAGTGTGTGTGCTGAATGCATGTGTACGTGTAAGGGTACAATGCATAAAGGTATTCGTGCTGAACCGTACGTGTGCAGTGAATGTACATTAATTACGTGTGCTTGCAGTGGTACATTATATGGAGGACCTTGCGTTCCATTTAGGAGGAGGAAGAGAGGAATCCCCCCAGACAGATTTGTGTGTTGCTGCATTTCTGTGAGCTGGGTAGGACACACACTGGAAGGAAAAAGGAAGAGACTCCCTTTACACTTCAAAAGACCGCTCTTTGATTCAATGATAGAGCACAGGGATGGGGCCTGGACACATCTCAGGAAGGGAGATGGGGCTGAAAGTTAATCATAAACAGTAGGGCCAGGGGTCTGGGATTAACCTTTTGCTGCACATACCACTGTGGCTGACATCCAGGTGTGAGCTCTGGCCACTCCCATCAATGGTGTTGTAGGACAGTCAGAGTCTTGCCTGCTGTGACAGACAGGCTTTTTTGAATAAAGAAGAGACGGAGAAGTGTCCACGTTAACTGAAGCAGAACCCCAACATAAAACATCATAGACTTAGACCCAGAAATGCATTTTAGTGTCTAGAAATAGACTATGAGAAGGAGGGGGTTGAGACCCCAAACTTTGTCAACTGCCAAACAGCCAGATATGCTGTGTGAGAAGGAGAAGCTCTGCAAAACTTCTGCCTGTGACCAGGACTAGGGGCAAAGGCCTGCTAGTCTCCCTGCTCGGTGAGGGGGCATCGCTGAGGACACCAAGACCACCTGCCCAGGAGCCTGAAGCACCAGCACCTGCCTGCTTGCCAAGACCAGTGTGCACTGTGAAGAACAGGAGCATTGGAGGAAACGAGGTTCAGTGGGGAGCCCTGCAAAAGGATTCCCTGAGTGAGGCTTGAGGCTGTACACTGATAGGGTCGTTGCCTGTGTGCCATGTTAGCTCTGCGATCCTCGTATGTCAGGAGAGGGCCGGTGGAGACTGAGCCGAGAGTGAAGCACTGTGCGGGCTTGTGCAAACACTTACCGTTGCGCTGTGGTGACCCCGTATGCCAGAGGGGGCTACTGATAAAGTTATCAGCGCTGAATCGCTAGGACCAGTGAAATCTCAGCATGGGCACTTGAGCTAAGAAAGTCGGCGCCCGTGTATTTCTGAGTCACACAGCAACCCCTTTTGCCAGGCGGGGCTGCCATTTCCAACGTGCCAAAGGATTAGGATCATTACCCAAAGGCGAGACTGAGGCTACATTCCACGGGTTTGACCCGCTTTGCACGGGAACTGCACCAGACTGACCAGAAGGCTACAGAGGACGCTGTGGATGATGTCAAACGCTCACTAGGCTCCAGTCGGGAGTGAAGAAAGGTCCACATTTTACATTTATGAAAACACCATTTGTTACGTCCCCTTTACAAAAGTAAGAACAATGGCATAAATATATGTGACTTGGCTTGTTGTAACAGTGCACAGTTTCTCAAAAATATGATCATGATCATATCTGAAGGCCCTAAGGCAGAAGTCTTCAAACTGTGGGGCGCGCCCCCCTGGGGGTCCGTGGCGGCATTCTCAGGGGGGCGCAAATGTTTCAGAAAAGAAGTGTAAATGAAGATGGCTGGAAGCGCGAACGTATTTGTTTGTTCAGTTTCCAGGCTATCTTCATTTACATGCAACCAAAGTGCATTAAAAAAAGCATGGGAACTGCGATTTCAAGTGCCATGGGGCAGAGGTCAGTCGGTGTGGTGCCAGGTCAATTACTGGCCTACAAAGAACAAAAAAATATTCAGTAGCTGGTTTTAAGTGTTTTCTTTTCAACTTTAAGTTAACTGCATATAAAATAATGCACACACAAATTAATCAGTGGGAAAGGCACTCCTAAAGGATGAAATCTCAGATAGTTAATGCAATCGCTGCAGATTTCTGTCTGTGTGACTGTCAGAGAATTGATTCCTACTTGGTGCAGTGGGGAATAGTGACTTTTGTTTTTATAATGCTACAAGGTCCCTGTCTTTGGCAGAAAGCACTCTATATGTGTCATTATTTTAAAATTCTGTTACACACAGCATAAGACAGGCTGCAGAAAAATGATTTAGGCCCAGAATTACAAAGACTGTCTCAGGTTTGTGTTACTTTTTTTTAAACAAACCTGACACAAAAGTGTATTAGTATTAACAATCCAGTGCAAATCACTATTTGCACTGGATTGCACTCAAATGTAATACAAGGCTGCGCAGCGCCACTGTAGGGACCAGATTTACTAATGCTTTGCAACAGGTTTGCATTACTTTTGTAATGCAAACCCGATGCAAAGTGTTATACTGGGATTTACTATCCAAAGCAAGTCAGGATTTGCATTGGATAGTTTCCCAAAGTACCACAAAGTTTTGCTACATGCTGCCATGCATTACTTTGCATCAAGGGTGCATTTCATGGGTAGCGCATGGGTGTATTTGGAAATAGGACATTAGGGCTGATATTCTTTGCTAGCATTAGAGCAGAGAGAACCCTTGCTGCAGAAGGGACAACAAGTGTAGCTATTTTTTCTGAAAGGTATAGTGAGCCTTGTGTCAAGACTGGAGTGACGGCCAGGCATGGAGGGGAAGGGGTGAAAGAGGTACACGTGACCGCCTGCTACTCAGGAATGCATATATCATTAGTGAAGCATTTGGTGTTGTATTGAGGCCCAGGAGTACGAGGGGCTCACAACTACCCCCAAATATGGGGAGCAGTGTTTGTTGATCAATTTCTGTTTTTGTTTCAAGCATTTACTCCTTTATAAGTCTGACATTACTGTGGGTAATGAGCTACAGAAAAAGTACCCCTGAAATGGTCTCACAAGTCCAAACCTCTGTGCTCAGCCCTGCCCCTCCAGCTCTTCCAGTCCTTGCCATAAAGTTTTGGAGGGGGGCCCCGACTTCAAAATATTTAGCTTAGGGGGGCTTGGTGCAACAAAGTTTGAAGACCTCTGCCCTAAGGCAATGCCAGAGGCAGCAGACCACATAGTCCTCCGATTCACTTGTTTTCAGGTAGCTCACATCTTTGAATATTGTTATTCCATGTCCGCATTTGTTTTCACATTAATCATGAAAGAAGAATTCTCAGACAGTTGTGAAGATGTCATTGGTAAGAGAGAGGTAAAGAGTATGCAATTGTTTCTATCTACTAAATCCAGGCATCCAAAGCACAGAGGACCATCTATTTGTTAAAAGCAAAGCGACAGTCGTGAACATTACCTGCGCCATCTTGTCTGGTGGAATTCTATGTGCACATAAGTTGCAGTCATTTTGATCTATCACAGCCATTTTGTACTCTGTTGGTCACCTTTGTTTCACCCTGCCCTTACTAGCATCCCTCTGACCGACCTGGTATGTGTGCTGGGGGCTATAAACTCTATTGCCACAACAAACCTCAGCGCCACTTGCTGCCACAAACTCGTTTTTCCTCTCATCTCTGTTTTCAGGCAAACCTTTGGACACTCTACCCCTCACTGCACCTAGTTACACAAACAGATTCCAAACACCAAAAGACTCTTGCAACATGATTTATTGCACTGCAAACAGCAAGACTTGTTGTTACCAACAATGGGACCTGTTTTTATCAACAGAACGGACTCTTAGATCTGGCCGGTCTCACATGTTTTAGACCCTGAAGCAAGGTCCAGCTGCAAGATAAGATTGTCTGTTTGACCTGGGTGGGGAAGAGAATTACTGTTGGGCTTGTGTGACAACCTGCCCGGGCAGGGGACCCCAAGCTTGTGTAACCATGTTAATGAAACAAATGCATTGTGTCAAACCTGTATAAAAGGAAGAGCCAAAGGAGTTATCAGCAGAACACCTCCCTCAGACATCCCGGTGTCTGCAGTTGACGTGATCTCCTCATGAGAAATAAACCTTTTTCTTGTCTTCCAGTTTCCAGCGCTTGCCTCATTATTTTGATTGCGAACCCAAAGTGAATTAGAGGTGGAACCCTGCACCGGGCAGCATTGAGGGTCTTAGAAGACTCGCTGCCTTTCACAAATTCAGACACACAGGGGTCAACCACATGCTCTTTAAGGTAACCTTGTCTATTATTTACCAGTGCCAAGCTAAAGCCTTAACTCTTACAGAGATGCCACAATATTTAGGGGTGTGTCTTCTGTGAGGTATATATGGTATCACCCTCCCTAAGAAATTTATTCTTGAGTTTGAAGATGGTTATGGGGGCTGCCGAATAAGGTGAGGCACTGGGCCTGATTCACAAAGGTAAACTTACACTTTTGTGTAAGTTTACGATTGTTTGCTGTTCACAAAGGTATTTTACTAGTAGTATCTTAACGACTGAGGAGACTCACACATACAAAGATAAGACAGTTCTTTGTGAATCAGGCCTACTGTCTGTTTTGGGATAAAAACAGGATCTGCAGCTATCAAGGCATAGGCATGTTTCCTGTCGAATCTTGAAGTATATGCTTTAATCAACCACATACTCATCATTCCACACACAAGAAAATAGGTGGAAAAAGAGGGACTGATTAACACACAATAAGACAAAGTTGATATTTCAAAAGAAATGAGAAGCTGCAAATAAGCTTTTCACGTTTTGAAAATGTTTGTTGTACTCCTCAAGTAAATTGAAGTTGTTGTTTGCTTATATTTTTTCAGCCACTGGGTGGTTCAGAAACACCAACATTTGTTTCCTGTGATAGGACAGGGCAAAGAGGTGTAAAAAACAATGATCTTCTGTGTTAATGATAAAGCCCCCCCCCCTGCCTGATATCCTACTATATAGTAGATGGGTTACTTCGTCACAATGGTGACGGATATTCCGTCTGCGAAATCCAAATGCCATTATTTCCTATGGGATTTAGAATTCAGTGGACGGGATATCTGTCACCATTGTGAAGGAGTAACCTGTCTGCCGAGATCTAAATCAGGCCCTTAGTCACCAAAGTATTTTTCTTCACTATGCTACCTCTGGTCTTTCCTCCATGGTACTGCTCTTTGAAGCTTCTTGTCATTTGTTGTTCATCCTCCTTCTTCCTCTTCCCATTTAAATACTCTCTCTCATACGCCATGCTATTTACTACTTTAGTTACGGATTTCTATAAGCTACTATTAACAGTAAGGCCCTTCATTTACAGCATTCTAAAAGAAACTAGCTCTATTTCGACTCTCCACCCATCCTATGGAAACGTCAATCCAACCAGGAGTGTACACGTCCTTGATCTCTATTAAATAGACCGTGTCTTCCTCTCTCTCATAAGCCCAATTTTTGCCCTGGGCCTTACATACCACGAATGGCCCTCAATAACTATTTTCATTGTTCTAAGCCTACACATTGCCCTCATTTTGATCTCGGCCTGCACCTCACAACAGATCATCTCCCCACACCTGTTTTCTGTCTGCACAACCTGTTCCTCTCTGTCATTCCTGGTTGCGAAATCTTTATACTGAAAAATAGATATATCTAGACTAATAGGCATGTGTGAATTACCCCATCACCCCCGTATGTGTTTGTTTGCATGAGTGCAGTGCCTCACTAGTGTGTTATGACCAGTTAGAACAATATTACCTTTTCCCTCTGAAATATTTGTTTTATAATATATTTGCAGCCTTAAAAAAGCCCCGCACTGTGCGCCAACATGGGGTGAAACACGTGTTGGCTGTTGTACCCTCCAGCATTCCTGGACATCTTGCATCTGTAAATAAGGTGCAGCACAACGAAATCTCAACTAGTAAACTAGTAACAATGAACTAAGGAATAGTGCTTTTGTGTATTACATACAAAACAAATGAATTGAGGAATTAAGCTTTCATATGCTAGATGCAAACCCAAAATTATGTTCTAGACAGTTGTTTAATGTTTTATGAAATTTGTGTGATGTTGTGCAATTGTTTGTGCATAATAGTACCAATCAGCAGCTCTTCTGCAATTGGGGTGAGTTAGGATGTACAATGGGAAAGCAGGTCAAAAGTTTGTTTTTATAGCTATGAGTGACCTGACGTCCCATATGAAGTGACAGATAACATCACAACTTAACTTGATGGCATCACTGATGGCATTACGTACCACCTTAACATTGACATTATGGATGATGTCACTATAGATGCAGTATCATTTCTTTATTTGGAGGATGATGGTTATTAATGGAAGGTTGTATATTTCTAATATTTATGGCTATAAATATTGTAAAGTTACAAGAAGAGCATTTGATGGGCGATTTATGGTTTTCATGGTGGAGGTGCAAGTTATAGCTTGTTTAACTAATGATTACTGGACAGTTTGAGGTTTCTAAGCTTTTATTTAATAATCGTAACTGCATTGTTATCGTGTTTTTTAAAGTAAATAAAGGAGATTTTGTAAAACATACATTAATGTGTTATTACGAAAGTTAAGCATGATTTTACGTTAACCATGTGTTTTTTCAGTGTTTTTTTTGAGGACATACAGCATTCAGTTTCTATAAAAGCAACTACCTCCTTGGGCAACCACGCCCTCCTGCACACACCCTTTGGCAACACTGAGCTTTGATTGGCCACAAGGGTTGGCCTATATCCAAGCCCTTTGCCCAGTGTTGAACTGATTTGACGGGCACTCTCGTTCTCTTGTACTGCCAGATGAACCAGATTGAAAGGACCAGTGTATTTTTTGAGTACCATGGGCTGTAGTGGGATTTAAAAAAAAACAGCCTAACGGTGTCTGTTTCAAGCTTGCTCGTCTGGCAGTGCTAGAGTGACTGAGTGCTCGACAGGCAAGTCCAACACTGCAGGCCCTATTTATGACCCTTGTGGTGCAGGGCAGCACAGCAAGTCACCTTGCTGCTCTGCCCTGCGTCACAGGGAAAGGGCAGGAATGCGCTGTATTTATCCAGTACAGCACATTCCTGTCCTTTACCCTTGCACTGGTGCCGTTTTGGCAGACTAGCACCAATGCAGGCACCCTTGCACATGGTGCAAGGGTCCCTAGGTTGTAGGCAGGATTGTGTTTTTACAGGAAAGGACATTTTCCTGCACAAAAATAATCCTGAGCAACTTTTTCCTCTATCAATGTGTGCTGCAGAATGCAGCGCACATAGAAAGAGGCATAAACAAGAAGGAATAAACATATTTCTCTTTGTTACACCTCTCCTGGGGAGGTGTATCTTTTTGGCACATTCCCAGGTTTACCAGGTTTGGTAAATCTGGGAAGGTTTCACAAACCATGGAAGTTACATGAGAACACCCACCGCAATGCCCATGCAACATCTCCCTTGCGCAGAGTAATTTGCGCTGCGTTGCTTTACTCCGTATTTTTTAAGTTATTCAAAGCCCCGCAAAGTGGCTTTGTGTGGCTTCAAAAATATGAGTTAAAGGTTTGCGTCACAAATGTACCACATTGTGTGGTGCAAGCATGACGCAAAGCTCTCATAAATATGCCTCTGCTTTTGCACAACAGTCCGCAGTTAGTCAATCTGAAGTTTGCATCATATTTGGCTGCAGAGCCATACCTACGGCCATACAGTCACCTAAAACACTGGGGGCAGATTTATGAGATTTTGGGGCAGGGCAGCACAGCAAGTCACCTTGTTGAGCTGCCCTGTGCCAAAGGGAAAGGTCAGGAATGCGCCGTATGTATGGCATACAGCACATTCCTGTCCTTTCCCCTGTTCTGGCACTGTTTTGGCAACCTAGAGCCAATGCAGGCACCCTTGCACCATGGTGCAAGGGTGTTTGCTTTGCATGCAGGATTGTTTTTGTGCAGGAAGTGGCACCTTCCTGCACAAAAACAATCCTGGGAGGCGTTTTCCTCTTTCTATGTGTGTTGTAGAACGCAGCACATATAGAAAGAGGAAAAAATGAGGAGATATAGTGATATTTCCCTCCTTGCTCCACCCCTGGGGGGGGCGTAAGGTTTTAGCGCATCCCCAGGTTTACAAGGTCTGGTAAATCTGGAGATGCGTCAAAATCCATGGGTGTTGCGTGAAAACACCCACCGCAACTCCCATGTCATGCATCCCTAGCGCAGAGTAAGGCAACGCAGAGATTTGCACTGACTTGCCTTACTCAATATTTATGAGGCCATTCAAAAGCCACGCAAAGCGGCTTTGCGTGGCTTAATAAATATAGGGGCTTATTTACAAGCCCCTTGCGCCACCGGCAGGTCACTTTTTCCCATATTAAAAGTGACGCACCAGCAGTGCGAGGGGCTTGTTAATAAGCCCAATGATTTAGGGCCTGATTTAGAACTCGACGGACAGGTTTCTCCGTCACAATATTGACGGATATCCCGTCTGCCGAACTATAAATCCCTTAGTATGTAATGGGATTTATATTTCGCGGACGGGATAGCCGTCACCGTTGTGAGGAGTGACCCGTCCACCGAGTTCTAAGTCAGACCCTCAATGGTTTGCACTGCCGTTGCATCACAAAAGTGACGCAACAGCGGCGCAAGGGCCTCGTAAAAATGGGCCTTGGACCAGCTAACAAGAGTTTCCCATAATTCCCCAGAAAACGAAGCTCTCTCCAGTTCACCAGGAAAGATGCAGCTGTGTACATAACTTCAAAGATACTGTTTAATGTAAAACATAGAAAGGAATCGTAAAACTCGTGGCCCTCAGTAGACATCACACTACCCAAATGTACTACAGTGAGATTGCAGGGATCGGTCAAGTTTTTAGTGAAAAACTATCTTTAGGCTTGCTAGCAAGGAGCTAAAAAGACAATGTGTCACACCTAGCAGCAACCATATCCCAGAAAATGTATAGTAGGCCAAAAACAAATCCACAAAACGTACAAATTCAGGTTTAATATTTTGGTGTGTATTACGTAATGGTGGAAATGGTATTTGAACCACTGCTAAATGTGAAGCAAACTGATTTCACACTGTTTTATTGTATTCATAAGAAGACATGCGTCACGTACATGTCCTCTGTGTTTCAAATGTGAAATGTAGGTCTGTGACTGAGGCAATATTAGGGTATTAATGTTTATATTATTGATTACATAGATTATTTACATAACTACAAACAATAATGCAAACCGATTTTCAAAAGGTTATTTGTGGTTTACTAGTTCTTTATTAAAATCATGTTGGCCCACTTTAAACGATTCTAAATAATAAATATGTTGCACATAGTTTCACAATATATTGTCTTTATTTTTTCATGACTCTTTCTGTCAAATGAACTAGAATAAAATCTGTTAGCCTCATGCTGTATTAGAAACGTATCAAAATGGTATAAATGGATTTACCCTGTTCGACTGCATACCTGCAAGAGTTCAAAGACATTCCATTAAGAATCTTCTGTACACATAAATAGGAGAAGTGATTTATTACAAAAGGGACGTGCTTCGCCAAATGCTTCTAGTAGATGTATGGGAAATTGCTGCCATCGTGTGGCCATTCACGGTCTTACACTGTTAAAGGCCCTGAAAAGCCTACGAAAATGTATATTTGTTTAACAGTTCTAATATTTGAAATTAAGTGAGAGTCAGATCACAGCCAAGTTTGGATGTCAATACAAGTACTGCTGCAGGGAGTAATAGGGCACAGTGCAGCTCAATTGACTAAGTCTTGATTTACACTCACAACATGCAGAGCAAAGAAAACATCAGAAGCATAGTTTTAACATCCTGAGCAGTCTTCATAGTTTAAAGTTATTTTAAGGGCATTTTTAAAACTTAAAAAGGGCAACCGACACCGTTAGGGAAAGTGGAGATGCTGCTCAAAGTAACATAAAAGACTCCACAATTTCCAAAATAAAATAACCACAGAGTACAAATAAAACTGAGAACTTGAAAGTAACTGGGGACCAAAGATAGACACACAATCCTGAAACAATCCATTGTTCATGCAGTTAATTGCCAGCAAAGGCCTGACAAATAAACAGTTGTAGAGACAGGGTGTAGTTGAGGAGAAAGCTTGATTTGAAAATGTTCCTGATGGGACCATTCCATATCTAAATATTTTCAGACGTCTGGTCCAGAAGCTTCTCAGCCACCTAACTGGAGCTTGAAAAGCAAGGGCGTTGTAGGTCCAGCAGCAGATCGTAATTGAATCTTATAGCTATAGGTTCCTCACTGCCCTCCTTTTCATTGGGGTGAGCCTGCCATAAAAAGGGTGGTCGTGAGGAAACTGAGGGGGCCCTACAGGGCCCCCTGTTGCCTCTGTGAACGGCGGTGCATGCAGGGGGGCACATGTTGTGCCTCCATGTATTTTTGCACCCCCTGTTTTTGCATGGACAGAAATGAATACCATTGTGCATTTCTGTCCATGCAGGAATGGTGCCTTTCTAAGATTCTCCTATTAGCCTTAGACAAGCACCTTCGCCACAGGACCACCAGCCAGGATTACAACTCGTAAACCGGCGGGCGGACTGACTACGGGTATGGCGGTCTTGGAGCGGAGCGATGGGGTGGCAGCCCGCTCCAAGACCGCCAAACTCGTAATCAGGCCCTAAGTGTGTAATTGCCTCACATGTCCTCACTTACACTTTAAAAATAATGGAGTTTATGGGGCAAATATGACAAAAAAACGCAGTTAGCAATCTCCCTTCATATTTTAACTGTGACCGCAATGACAACGAAAGGGAGGTCAAGTGTCATAGACATCATTTAGGGGTCACCAACGGTCGCAGATGTGACCCCCGGCACTGCCTTTGTGACCCATGGCCTCATAGGTGGCAAATTCAGTGCCAAGAACACAGGGGTGGCTCGCATTAGCAATGTTGTGCTCCAACCTCCTTTCCTGCTCATTTTTTGTTATATTAATAGTGAATTATAATCTATCATTCAAGATTCATGTAATAAAAAGTGGAGCAGAAGGATCAGGAATGGGACCTTCGCTGGCATCTTAGGTAAGTAAAATAAAATTATTTTCAATGTATGTTATTTGCGTGCATCTGGGTGAGAGAGTTTGAGTGAAAGAGTGTGTGATGTGTGAGCACATATGCTAGTATTTGGTATAGTGTGTGTTTGTGTGTAAATGTGGGTGAGTGAGTGAGAAAGTATTGGTGAGTCAGAGTAAGAGTGAGCAAGAGAGTACGAATGAGTGACTCAAGTTATGAGTGAGTGCAATTATTGTGATATCATGAGGGTTAAGGTCACGTGACATTACTTCCTGTGACATTATTAAGGTCATAGGGTGTATGATGTCAATTTCATTTCCCCAAGCATTATGGTGAATCAACACCCATGTCAAGTGTGCCCTACGTATGCTGCCACGGTACAGGGATGAAGAGGTTAGTGTTAGAGAAAGAACTATGTTTCAAACTGCAGTTTCCTTGCACATTTTTTGCTTCCCTCAAATTTATAGTTATAGGATTCTCTGTGCGGAAGCACATTTTTTAACTGCCTGCTCTGAGTTACTTTTTTGTTTAAATAGGGTAACCACTAACCACCTCCTTCCAGGTTATTACGGGCTGAGGGGCAGATTTGCTAAAATTTCACGCAACACAGCGCAGAGCAGCAGGCAAAAAGCTGTGCTGTATTGCTCGAGAAGAAGAGAGCAGGAGAGTGCCATATGTGAGAAGCTGGCCTGGTATATGCTGTCCACTAATTAAAGTGGGCACCTTGCACCAGTCCAAATGCCCCTTATGATGTATGAGGTCAAAGATAACCTTTAGAAAGCTATCCTAGTGGTAGCTGTGGAGAGCAGCCTTCAGGCTTAATCTTGAAGGAGTGTAAAGCAGCTTGTTTTACCAGAATATCACCTTTAGTATTAACTAAATGAAAGGAGAACCACACAGTAGTTATAAAAATATGTATTTATTTATATAACACTCTCTAGTATCCTCTACACGTGGATACAACACAAAGCATACAATACTTTAGCAAAGAAACAGTTGTAAGTAGCACAATACACAGTGGGCTCCAGGGGGAGACCAAACCATATACTAAAATAGTGGTATAAGAACCATGACTGGAGTCGAGACAGTATCTAGAACACGTAGAATCGCTGGGACCCCAAGGAACCACCCAAGGTGAGTAGAAAGGGACCCCATGGAGGACGGGTGCAGTGTGCTAACACGACCGCGGGCTCCGTACAATTCTATGGGGAAATCGCGGTTACAATTTTAAAGTTTAAGGACCCTTCTCGGTGGACTTCGAGGAAACCCTTTGGAACTTAGGAGGTTGGAGAGCCACCCCACCTGTGGATACCGGAGTACCCAAGTTACCTATCTCAGAGGAGCCGGGTGCATAGGTCTGGTGTGGTGTCGGAAACCGCCGTCGTTTTCAATGGAAGGTTGCAAAGAAGAGCTGCTGCCGGGAAGGAAGAAAGTGTCCTTAGGAATCCAAGGGTGGATTCGTGATGGAAGGAACCTGAAAGCAGAGGGGACAGACTCTGGGTCACTTCAGGGTGACCAGGGACTCGGTAGACGAATGCCCACCGATGCCGGGTGCTTCAGGTGCGAAGAAGGGATACTTGACTCTGCAGCCACAAGGTCCAGGAAACGTCGAGGACAACCAGGAGCCGGTTGCGAGCTGTCCCATGAAGGATGTCGAGTGCTGAGGGGTCAGTGTCCGGCTGGAGCACCAAAAAGCCTTGGCAACAGCAACCCACGCAGGAAGGTCAAGCGGGTTACGGTGTGGACCAGCAAAGTCCAGGGGACTCACCAAGCACTGGGGAGTCAGGGCACATCTGGAGCAACCAGGGAAGCCCAACAGAATTCAAGATGACCCTCAGGAGGACCCACAGGCCGAATGACCAGGAGTCGCAAGGGGACCTCAAGCAAGATCACAAAGTGCCAGCCCACGGAGCACTCGGTGTGAGAAGGCTGGAGTTCTTTGGTAGAGATACTGCTCGGGGTCAGGACTACACGGAGTCCAATGCACAAGCTCGGGAATTGCCAACAAGCATACGCACTTACAAATGTACGCGGTGCACAGGGGTTCGGGTTATGTGGTCCCCACGAGGGATACTGGCCTCAAACTCAGTGAGAGGGCAGCTCAACCTCAAGGAACTTTGGAACTCACCTCCTGTGCTGCTGGATCCTTCGGAGTCCGCAGGAGATCAGGATCAGCAGACCGGTCAGTTGCATTGCGGTGCCTGCGAGTGCAGGGGAGTGAATCCTTCACTCCAAGGGAGATTCTTCAGTTGTCCTTAGTGCTCCACAGGTCCTGCACGGAGCCTGTATGGTGCAAGGGCACAGACGATGCTTTGGACAGAGAGGGAGACGAAGTCGGGCCCAGTCGAAGTCCAGAGTGTCCAGACGGTCGAAGGTCAGTGGTTTCTTGTTCAGAATCTTGTCCACATCAAATCTAAAGTCTTACAGCCAGGTAAGCCCTTATGTACCCACGGGAGAGGGTTGGACAGATTCAGGGGACCCTCCTAGGGGAGGGTCAGGACAGAGGGGAGGATACTCCCATGTCCTTTGTCCAGTTTCACGCCAGAGCAGGAGCCAACGGTTCCCAGAACTGGTTTGAGCTAGACTATGCACAGGGACACCAAGTGTGCCCCAGATGCAGACTTTCAGGCACTTTGGAAGTGCACACACCCAGCCCCAATACACTAAATCCTGACTAGGAGGTGGTCACACCTCCCTGTGACAGGATGCCTATTGTGCTGCCTTCCTCTGCTCGAGCTTGGCTCAGCAGCAGGAGGGCAGAAATGTGTCTCTGGTCGGCAGCATCCATTTTGTGCCGTACAGGTCCAGAAGGCTGGTACCGGAAAGACCAGGGACCCAACGAGGCTCGCTTCAGAAGGGTGGAATCATACCTCCCACACCGGTTACTGGTGTGGAGGTATGATTCCAAAGTGTTTGATACCAAGCACGACATGTTTTCGAGATAGCATTTACCGCGAGGTTATAATGTACCTCTACCTATATGTTTGGCTGAGTCACAGACAACCCAGGAGAATGGTCTCCGAAGGCTGCAGAGATGCTCTGCTCATGCAGGGGCACCCTCTCACGTAAAACCCAGCACCCTGCCTTCAGGATTGTCAAGGCCTGCTATAGGGGTGACTTATAAGTTTTAAGTGTAGTGACCTATAGATATAGTGAACCTATATATAAAGTAAATGGTGCAAGCACCAGCTTACACAGGCTGCAATGGCAGACCTGTAGTTCCATTTTGCATGGCCTCTCATGGGTGGCATAATACATGCTTCAGCCCATGGGAGGCCTCTGGGGTACCTCTGCCCTGGGTACATGGGTACCATATACTAGGGACTTATAAGGGTACACCAGTATCCAATCTGGAGTGTACCAAAGTACATGGAATAACATTTTAAGGAGAGAGCAGATAGACTGGGGTCCTGATTAGCAGGATCCCAGTCAGACTAGTCAAAAACCAGCAAAACTCCTGGCAAAAAGTGGGGGTAACTATGCAGTCAGATCCTACCTTCCTACACCATATTTATAGAAATATGGCACTCTCCTCCCCTTTCTCTAGCGTCGGTGCTGAAATTAGCTGCAGTGCGCCACGCACACACCTTTGCACCATAGTGCAAGGGTTTCTGTGTGAGTCTAGCATAGGTTTTGTACTGGGAAGATAGTCTTCCAGTACAAAATACTACGCTCAGACTAACTTTAAACCATTTCCCACTTTGTATGTGTGCTGTACAGTACAGCACACATGCCAAGTCGGAAAGGGAAGGAGAAATGAAAGCATACTTGAAATGGGAGCTATTTTCTGATGCTAAACCCTGTCTACTTTTTCTAGTAAATAGGGCTTAGTGTCAGAAAGCTTGGATTGTTGCTTGGGAATGCCCAGACACCACCCATGGTACGCCCCCTTGAGGCTAAGTAATGCAAAGCAGCGCTATGTGCTGCTTTGTGTTACTTCCAAGTGATTTTACAGGGCTAAACAAGTTTAGCGCTGGAAAGTAAATAGGTTAAAAAGATTTTGCGTCGATTTGCATCACTTTTGTGATGCAAATACGGCATGAAATCTTTGGAAGTAGACCTCATTGTTTCCAATCCAGAGCTTTTATGTGAAGGAGTGTGTTTGTAATAACCTGGAGTGAGGTGGTCATCTCATGTTTAAATTATATTGTTCAAGGAGAAAGGATACTATTCCACGTGTGCAGGTGCCTCAGCCCCCATTTTTGAACCCTCTCCAGGGTACTACATATTGCCCAGGGAGGAGCATTCAGTGCGACCATCTTGTCCTTGAACTCCTTTAAAAGCAAAAATGCACATAACAGTACCTCTTTCTGTGTGAGGTCTACTGTTGAAAATTTGGCAAAGTTGTGGTGTCTGCTGAAAAGCAGCGGTGTCTTTCTCTTGGCACAGGAAGGGAAGCATAAACATCCTTTTTAGGTCTCGCATGAGCCAGCGCATGCGCTGCTCTGCGAGACATTTTGTAAGTGGGGTTTTCAAAGTGCTACCCCACACGCTTTTGCTGGCCTAGCGCTTGCGTGCACGCAAGCGTGCACGCGCGCAGCCACCAGCTTTCAGCGCCTGAGGCGCCATCTGGAGCGCGATCGCTTTCGCGGCCGCGCGACTTTCACGGCCGCGCGGCCAATGCTTGTTCTGATTGACTTTCACAATCCCAACTACACGGGGTTTGTGGGCCGGGAGTTAAACGATCATTTCCAGGCTGTTTAGAGCCCACAACCTTCTTGCAAGTCCCAGGATAGGAGCAACCCCCACCCTCCAACCCCTTCCCTGCATTCGCTCTTTCGCTCCATCCTTCGCAGTTTAAATTTATTTATTTTTAATTTATTTATTTATGCGTTTTTATATAGCGCGAACTTTGCCCTAAGGCGTCAGAGCGCTTTACAATAGGACCAGTTACATTATTTAAGGACTTCAGAGTACATGAGTTACATAAAAGATAAAAACTCTATTTCTCTCTCTCTTCCCCTCGTCCTTCACGATCTCAACAGCCTCTCTCAGTATCCCTCACATTTACCTCACTACTCCCACCCCACACACTCCCGCCCCCTTCTCCCCATCCCTTTCACCTTCAGCACTCCTCCCCTCTCTTACAGTCTCACCCCTCCCTCCCCATCTCCCACTATCTCGTCCCCTCTTCTATAAACCTGTCGCTCCCGCCCCTCCCTGTCTGGCATTTGTTTGCTCACTGGGGCCGGCGCCTTGTCTTCTCCTCCCAGTCATATGTCTCCTGCGCTTTGAAGTCTAGGTAGGCGCTGCGGGGAGGAGGCTTTGGGCCTGGTAGAGAATGAGGTAAAGGGTAATCTCCCCTATGGGATGCACGCTTACATGTCACTTTTCAGTGCCCCAAGCATCACCTAGCATTTGATTTATACTGATATATTTGAGTCACACTTAGATGCCACGGCGGGAGTTTAATGCTGTACAAATATCAATCGATTACCAGTAAGGAGGGGCCTAGGAGATAGTTCTAACTCAAGCTCGCATTGCCCTAACATAACATATCTACCCTTATTCTGTAGTAATTCAAAAGAACTTCATCTGGTCAATTGCACACGGTTGGTAACTATGCCTAAAAAATCCAGAGTATTTTATGAGAAATAACATTGACCACTAATCACTTGGCCGGTCACAAGATCTAAGAAAAATAGACATAGCCAGAAATTACAGATTTCTTCAAGCTAGACACCATCAAAACAACCCCAAGAGCAGCAAAATGATAAACCTGCTGCAGTCAAGAGAACCCGGTGCAAGCCCACCCTTTCAAAACGGCGCATCTCCACCATAGATCCTGGAAATATGCGCAGCACGGAGGAGGCAGTGCCATTTTAAGGATTTTGGGGGCCACGGCAAAGCCATGTTGGTGGCCCCTCTTTGGAACACCTTCAAATTTTCTTACACATTTCCTACTAATTCAATACCGCATGGTGCCAAACTATATTGAGCTACACGAAAACTTTCAAAAATAGTGTCACGCAAAAACAGTTGCAATATGTCTTGCCCAGGAACACGAAAATGGTTAAGATGAAACTGGCAAGAGAGAGGCAGACTCCGAGGAAGAGGAAGACAGACAAAGGAAGAGAGGTTTAGATAGTGAAACAGAAAGAACCGACAGAGACCCAATAGGGAGAATGTTCACTGCCTAGAGGGCTCCTTGGAAGTCGGGGTCCCTGGTCAATTGTGCGCTCTGCCCGTGCCTTAAAACGTCTCTGCATGGAGTCTGCAGTAATTACCGCATTCAGTAAAGTGAATTATGTATTTATGCTGGCCACACCTCAGCCAGTGTCTTGCCAAGACGGTGTCCTGCCAAGCCGAAAGTCCATTGTGCTCTACTGTTTGTGAGGTATTGTGTACCTCAGTCCTCAGACGTTGCAGGACTCGGAGACCTGACCTGCACCAAGGCCCTCGTGTTCTTTGCACTGACTTCACAACCAGTGTCTCCTCTCGCACACAGGAGAGTTGGGTTCTCTTTTATCACATGATCTGTCACACCGGCCTCTGTAGCTCTGCTGTGCACAATATCTAACTCAAAGTACTTTAAAAAACTTATTTGTAAAAAATGGCACATACTTAATAGGTCTCGCTTTTGGGACCTTATAAGTATTTAGATATGCAGCACAATATCCTTGGTGCAACAACATCAACTGTTGCATGACTAAACACTTATAAGGTCCCAAAGGCGAGACCTATTGGCTATGCCAATGCTTGTTACCCTCTTGCTCCAGACAAACTGGAAGCATGTGCTGATGAAAGAAAACATCTGCCAATTGTGGGCATGTGGGTGCCGAGCTCACAACCGCCTCAAATCCACATAAATAAGCACTGTCCAAAGCCAATAGGTCTGCCTAGCCTTTGTGACCTATTGGCTTTGCCCGTGGGTTTTTTAGTCATGCTGCACAGGGGTTGGGGGAAAGGAATATGGAGGGCGACAGTGGGGAAAGCAACACAGAAGGCACAGGTGGCAATGGGGAGAAGCACACAGGTGGGCGCAACACGGAGGTGGCTGGGAGAAGAATTCAGGTGACAGGAAGCAACATGAGTGCAGGAGAAGAGAAGTACAGGGGACAGGGAGAAAACTCAAAAACAAATGCACTCTCATAGAGTGCTTAACACAAGGAAAAAAATAGTGCTTGAAAAACAAGCATTGGAAGCAGAGATGCCAGCGAATCAAACTGAGTGTAAAAAAGGCAATGCTCCATGGGAGAAACAAACACAAGATGGAGAAGCCGGGTCACCAATAAGAAGCTGGCAAATGAGAGTGACAGGAAAGCCAACCAAGGGTAAGCAAGGGGTGGGCACCAAACCCCTCTATGTTCTTGGTATGATACAATATGCCCCACAACAGACAGCACATGCGCTGTCTAGTAGGCTCAACCTAAAAAAAAGGAAATTATTCATGCTATTGTCTCACAGTATCTGCTCATAATCTGAAGCACTGCATGAGCTGATACTGATGTGAGGTATTTCTCTACGCTCTCTGTCCCTCTCTTTGTGCATCAGACACTGTGAGGTAAAGCCCTTGCAAGCCGTAATTACTTTAAAAGAGGGAGTCAGGACTGAATTAAAAAATTGGTCAACTTACACTGTGTACAGGTTAACTGGTGTAAAATGTACAAGCTAAGACAGTTTCAAGGCGTAATTGATAGGGGATTTCGAGAGAAAAGTGTGTAAAGGCAGCCAATGTATTCCTTTACTCCTCATAGCCATCCTTTCAACTTTTTCTATGCTGCAGGACAGTGCCCATAAAGCTGAGAATTGAACACTAAAAAAGAAAAAAGACCTATTATGAGTTTCTAGTGTAGTACATGGGAATTTTAGTTCTCACTGCACTAAAATACACATTGTGCTGTAAATGCTGTACACTTTTCCCCTGTTAAATTTGTCAGGTTTGAATCCTTCAAGGTAATTAAGGAGGAGATATTTAATGGGCCCATTAATTACAGGATGTGATAAATACCACCCAACTGGTAATTCTGACTTCTGTGCAAATAAGGGTGTTTATATAGGGGTCAAAAACACTGATCCACTCGTAGCCAGGGCCTATGAAGGGTGAAACACTGTATTATTTTAAAGTACATGAAACTACATTTTAAGGCTTGACTAAAAAATAAAGTAAGATTTTAGATTAAATCATGGCTTTATCTAATGGAAAAATTGATTTCTTTTTGGCACTTTTCCTAAGCAGCAGAAGTACTTCATGCATCTCTCAATATGCAGAAATGTTGTGTATTTTCATGGTAAATATATGCATGGTGTGGCATACATTTTTATTTATACTTCCCCCATTATATATAAGGGAACTTTTCATAATGCATTATTAGGAAAAGCAATTTTCATGTACTTAGAAACACATAGGGGGATATTAGCAACAAATGGCGATATTTATCGCTAACCGCATTTAGCGTGAGTTTGTTTATCGCCGCCGAACGCCAGAATCCATCGTTGCATTAGCGGTGTATTAGCAACACGCCGCTAACAGGCGATAGCTACCTTTTCCGGCGGAAATGGACGGCGATAGATTTAGCGTGATGGCGATAAAAACCCTCACGCTAACGTAAAAAAAGTGGTGATGGTCCAATCAGGGACAGAATCCTATCGCTAATTAGCACCAGACCTGCATTTTAAGCGTTCAGCTGGAAAATGCACAATAAAAGGCCCGCAAAGCAGAAAAAAAAAAAAATGGAAAATACCAGAGGAGCAATGGATGAAGCTGGGACCAGTGCAGAGGCCACCAACAACCCCACAAATACCCAGGAGGACCAGACAGAGACCCATGTGAAGGCCAAGAGGAAGAGGAATCCTAAGTTCAGCAAGCAGGAAAACCAGGTCCTGATTGCGGAGGTGACTGAACACCAACAAGAACTGTTTGTCACCTCCACAGTGACAATGGCAAGAAAAAAAGAAATATGGCAGGACATTGTGTCCAAGGTGAATGCAGTCGGAGAGAGGAGGAGGACAGTGGATGACTGCAAGAAACGCTGGCATGATACCAAGCGCCAAACCAAGGAGAAACTAGCAGCCAACCTGAGAGCAGCGAAGCAGTCTGGAGGTGGGAGTCCAGCGCCACAGGAGGAGCTGGATGAGTTGGAGGAGCAGGTGTCCCGAGTCATCAGTGAGGAGACGGTGGTTGGAGTTGCGGGCCAGGATACTGCTGAACATGACCAGACACAATAACACCAGGGTGAGCATCAACCAGGGACGGGGGGGGCGGGGGTGGATGGGCCCAGTGGCACTCATGTACAATTAAATAAATTGAAGTGCATACCCACAATTACTGTGGCTCATGTCCCGGATACCCCTGTCCATGGTGGCACAGGGACATATCACCCTTCTCAAACAACACATTGCACAACACACATTGGTGGCCACACAGACTTCTAAATGTGCACAGAAAAGGAAGCCCAATATAGTCCAAGATCAACGTCAGACCACTCCTTAAGTGCTACATCAAATGATAAAGTGGCACAACAACTTGAGATGTGGCAGGGTGGCAAAATGGCCCCCTTGCCACATCACCACGCACATACAAATTGCCAGCACAAGGACACATCCCTCTCTGACGCCAAAATGCGGATGCACTGTGAATGTGACTGGTCATGTGCACGATAAGGCATGCCACCTTCAATGTCAGCACACCTGCAGCATAGTGCACATGTGTCTGTGTAGTGTGCAAGGTTGTGTATGCGCAGTAAAGTCCACCTATATGCACATGCACATCCCTGCATACTACTCAAACACATGTGCACTATGCTGCAGGTGTGCTGACATTGGTGGTGGCATGCCTTATCGTGCACATGACCAGTCACATTCACAGTGCATCCGCATTTTGGCATCAGAGAGAGATGTGTCCCTGTACTGGCAATTTGTATGTGTGTGGTGATGTGGCAAGGGAGAAAATCTGACATCACCTGCATTTCCAGGCAATGTGCCCTCTTGCCTGTTCATGAGATGCAGTCCGGTGTATACCTAGTGGGGAAACATCTAGTGAGTGTGCATACCACACACACATGCAATGTCACAACAAATTGACCATGTAGGCTGCTGGATAAAAGTTGCACATCAAAAATGCACACTAACAGCACACTTCACTCAAAGGGTGATGGAATACAATGAGCAGGGGGACATGCCTACAACACCACAGTACGTGGACAATGCAGATCAGGAACGTGTCACACAAATATGTACTGCATGCCTTGTCTGTGTGACATACTTGCTCAACCACAATGTGCCTGTAAAGTTGTATCACTGCCAAAGTATGACAACAAGCAAGGATAGCAAATTTGAAACAAATAATGACAAACGCCCAAATGCCACCCTCAACCCTTAGGTAAAATTACACTCCTCCAGCCCCAAGTGTACACATCTGCCTTACAGAAAACAGCATTCCTCATCAGTCCTGACGTGAGTTGCCCATCACACCATCATGTGCAAGTCAATGTAACTGTTTGGTAAGTCAACTGTGTCAGTGAACAAATATGCAGTCAGGTAGTCATCACCCACACGATAAGCCAGGCATTGAATACTAGAACCAGGACAGCAGGTATCATCCATGTCAGCAGCTGCGTGGCACATACACAAACACACATCACCCGCACATTTGCATCTCTTGTGAGGGTGGCGGTGACCAGGCCTGAGCACCATAAATAGGCATCATGAAATGCACATACATCAGAAAACTGACCACTTACACACCACACGTGGGCTCAACCTTGAGGGTAGTGGGTGTTGACACTATGGGGCATATTATCAAGCCCCTATTGCCACCACAACGTCACTCATTTGTGACGTTGGGGTGGCGATAAGGTCAGTGCACCATTATCCAGGCAGCGACAAGTCACTTAATGTAGCTTAAAGCCACGTTAAGTGGCTTTACGCTGCCTTGAGAATAGGGCCCCTTTCACGCTAAACTTTGTGTGAAAGGGGGCGTGAAGTGGGTGTTGTGGTGGGCGTCCCACCACAACACCCATTGAAGTTGACGCTGCCATCCATTATCAAGTTAGGCGAGAATAGGTGGCAGTGCTGATCTTAACACCAGAAAAATCCTGGGCCTAAGGTTGCAAAGCTAGGAGAAATGCATTATATCTCCTTGTTTTAGCTTGTGTCATGTGTGCTGCCTTGTGCAGCCCACATGGAAAAAGCAAAATACCATGGTATTTTCATGTACAGGAAGGTGTCCCTTCCTGTACATGAACAAACCGTACTTCAAAATGCCAATTTGTAACTTCCATGTGTGCTGCACGAAGCAGCACACATGAAAGTTACAAAATGCCTTCTTAGGTTTGTTCATGTGGAGGAAGGAACTACTTCCTACACATTAACAAACCACCCTGCTCGCAGACACCCTTGCACTCTGGTGCAAGGGTGCCTGCGCTGGCGCTAAGCTGTGTAAATTAGTGCCATCGCAGGGGGAAACGCCAGGCTGCACCATATCCTTGTCAACATGGTGCAGCCTGGCGTTACCAAAGTGGTGGCGAGAGCCGTGAAGCCAAGATGGCTAACGCCTCTCCCTGCCACTTTCTTGGTAACATGCCCCTGTCTCCTCAGACAGCAACAACAATCAAAACTCATGCCGAACCATACTCACAACGGGTAAGTCAAATGGAGGGCAGTAAGCAATGCATGCAAGAAAAAACATGAAGGACGACATGCACACAAGACAAATCACAATAGACAAAGCAACATGGATGTCCATGTGAACTACATAGTGCAGCACATGTTGATACAGCAAGTAAGCTCTCATTGCTAATGTGCAGAAAGGGTGCCCTACTCACACATAACTATACTTGCACAAAACACAAGCACATGTGCAGTACCCTGCAATGCTGCGTGTCCGTGAGCCAGAGTGACAAGGCAAGTAACAGTGCATGATGAATAGCATGCCTGCAGGCCCAACATATTAACATGGTGCAGGCCACCTCACTGAGGTGGCTGAGTGTGGACAACATCCTTAAACAAGCAAGTCACACTCTGACACATCCTCGTGTACATACAACCCCTGACGTAAACAAGACATTTGATGTCAAACAATGCACAACTCTCCCAACTCTGACCAAGACACATATTCCACCCAGTTTGCCTCATCCCAGCATTGGAAATGCACAGAACTGAAAGGCTCACTGCCTGAAATGTATAACGGGCAGCTAAACCAAAGCTGCAGGTGCCACCATCACACAATGCAGTACACACACAGACAAATCTGAGCTCATCAACATTGACTACTATGTGGGCCAAATTGCATTACTCACACAAATGTACAGAGGACACAACTTGTGAAGCTTGTGTGTAGATATTGTACAATCACATTTGTCATAGCTGGAAACTGTGAGATGACAATGTACAAATACAACATCTCCTCAATGTCCTCAAAATCATCACTATCCTGCAACAAATAGGCATCTCCTCCAAAACAGTATGAATGGACTCTGTCCTGCAGTCTGCTTGTAAACTCATCCAATGCATGATTGTACATGACAAACACTGTTAAACTGTATCTCCCCTATCACATTGCAGAGGGAGAGACGTTACCTCCTGGACAGCAGACTGGCCAAATCTTCCCTGATGACGAGGAGGATTACCACACCATCAATCAGGAAGAACTCCAACAACTGCTAGACTCCCTCAGCACCCCACCTCCAGGAGCAGGGCAACCCAGCAGCATTGTGGCAACCCCACCCCTGCACAAACCAACCTGCAGCAAGCACCACCCACCACAGCTGCCTCCCAGGACCTCGAGGATCCACACCTGGCCTTCCAACGCCGTGTGCTAGAGGTCCAGCGGGAGATGGCGGAACAGGTGTGGGTGGGGTTTGAGAGCCTGGCGGACAAACTTGAGGCCATACGTGGGTGTCTGAGTCCCATCCAGGACTACATGCAGAAGATCACGGACACCCACAGCCCGCTCGATGCTCTCCAACGGTCCATGGCTGAAATTGCTGGAGTCATGATTCAGAGACAACAACAACTGTCTGGTCAGAGTGGCTCCAGCAATGTCAGCCAGGATTTGGCCAACATCTGTCGGATAATGGAGAGCATGGAGCAGATGCAGGCACAAGATATGGGTGCCAGGGCCGCACTCCAGCGCAATGTTGCAGGGATCTATCATGCCCTGCCCCTGCTCATAACTTCATTACTGCCACAAGGTCTGGCGCCGATGAATGCTGCTGCTGCTTCCACATCCTCAGCTCCGCCACCTGATGTGTCAGTGCCTCACAGTGCTGCACCCAATATACCACCACCCACATGTGAGGCACATGACACATCAGAGGACGAAGAGGAGGATGATAGTGCATTTGTGCTAAGGAGAAATTGGTAGCATCCATCGGCGCCAAAAGGCCAGTTTTCTCCTTGGTGCCGGGCTTAGTATCATGCCACAGAAGATCTTCTTGCACTGTCTTCCACTGTTCCCCGACAATCACCTTCGACCACCACATGGACTGCCATATCACTTTTTTCTTGCCAATGCCACTGCAATCAGCCTGCAGACTGAACTATGCCTCTTCCCTTTGACCTGTTACCACCAAATGACTCTGTCTGGCCCTCCAACGGGCATCCATGTGACGTGGGCATGTATGGCCAAGCACTGGTCCAGTCTTCATCCTCTGAATGTAAATAAAATTGTTTAACTCACACAGATGTGTGTGGTTCTTCAATCAAGTATAGAAGTATATAAAAAGTGTTAGGACACTGATTCACCCAGAAGGTACACCAAGGGAAATACGAGCAATGTACCTGTTTTACCTGATACAGATAGGCAGTGAGATGGCGATGTATGTGTGAACTAGCTCTGCCCCCTTTGCTCTAAAACAACCATCTAGCAATATACCAACCTAGCCCCACGTCCTTTAAGGAAAAGGCATGTGTGCTAAAATGTCCTAGTCTGTTGCAGGCCACAAGTTGTGTCCTCCTTAACACTTGTAAACATATATCTCTTGGCATATCTACTCACACACTACGTGGTGGACCAAGCCTGTTGTGATGGTGTACATTGCATGTCACATCCCAAAACTTTGCACAGCATATTCACATTGATGAAGACACGGAAGGGCACATGTCCACCATACACATACAGAACCACAATGTCTGCCTCAGTTAAGTTGATTTGCAAATAGGGGCTCACCCCAAAGTGCAAGGCGTCAGTCAGCCCCTCCCTGTCGACAAACGATGCAACCTAAAATATGACCCCTCTCATGCTGTGACCACTGTGAGCGTATCGGGCAATGTGTGTAGGGATGTGTGTGGCACTGCACTCAACATATAGTCAGATGCACGGCCAACATTTCAAGGGCGGCATCACCATGAGCCAATGGCAGAAGCAACAGCTGGGAGAAGTCTCCATGACACTGTCACCACAAGGAGCAAAGCAAAATTTCCCCCTTGTGTGCAGCAGAATAGTGTGCCACCACCCAAACATCAGCTGGGGCAAAATCAAAACTTGACAAGTCCAGTGAGTCACGAAAGGCATCTAGGAGTTGTGAACTCTGTAAACCAAAATGCACTACTCCTAAAAGCCATTTGTGAGTAACGTAAAATGTTAAGTCATCACTTACTCTAAGATTACTTTTGTGAATTAGGAACACTGTTGTTCCATGTCCTGTACACAATGCACCCTGAATCCTAAAAAATCATGCATGGTCCGGAGAGTGAGCGTACATGCACAGGAACATATCTTGCAAAGGAAGCGGACACACTGGCACTAAGCAGCAAGTGTGGCTAGGTCTGTGCAATGTAGATGGACTCTGCGCCAGGAGCATCTGACATGCAGGTGTGTGACGGAATCTGTGGAACCTGGCGCATACATCCATCTCTATGATGGATAACAGTAGCTAACTGTATTCACTTGCCATGCCATCTTACTAGGTTGTGTGCAAAATGGGCAACAATGTGCTGTCCAAATCCGTGAGTCACACTGAAGATGTAGAACGTCACAGACGACTGTCCCTAGACTAGGACGTAAATCCAAATTGACACCCTGTCATCCATGCAAGTTCAGTGTGCTCACATCTAAGGTATCCTGACACAATACATCCTGCAAACTTACATGTCATGAGCAGACTTAGCGATTCCAATGGATAGTCCAGTGATGGCTAGAGTTGCATACAATGGAATGAGCCACACTCCACAACATCATCCCTGACATAAGTGCAAGCAGAAATCCAAAGTATCAAACTTTTATTTGAACAGTAAAAATATTGAAGTAACCTAAACTAACACTTATCACTATAACTACTACTAAAATGTAAACTAACTATAAAAATCTTACTTACCTAAACTATCTACCCTAACTGATCCTAAACACGCAACAACATATCCTAGACATCAACCCCCTCCCAACCTTAAGGCACACCACGAGACAGGACAAAGACATCTAAGCTATACATAAACTAGCTACACATGTAACCTACACAAAGATATATTTTTTAAAAAATTTTATGAACAAAAAACACATCAACCCCCACCCAAAGGAAAAGGAAACTTATCCCCAAATACGGATTAATAATTAAAATCTAAAATCTACCTAAGAAGCTAACACTAACCATAACCTACACTAAAACTACACTACCTAACAATTAAATTACTAACCTAACACTACATAATAATAGATTTTAAAACATTGGGGGAAGGGAGAAGAGGGGGATGGGGTCCAACAGGTCCAGCCATCATGGCAGTCCAAAGTGTTGCTTAATGTCTGTAACTTGTCTGTTCACATCAGACAATTCACGCCTGATCTCAGCCAGGGACACAACAATGTCCTGAAGGAGCCTCCTGTCCCGCAATGTATATGGGACCACTTGATCCCCAGTTGCAGGTGGGACTGTGCCTTGGGGGGGCGGAGGGGTGGCCGTAGGGGGATGTGCCACCTGTCCCGGCTGGGACCCACCACTGACGCCTGAGGGGCCTGGGATGGGCTGTGTGACAGTCTGGGCATGCTCGGGCACCGCCTTCCATGTACCCTTCTTCCGTTCCTCCTGGTACCTCTTGCCCATGTTGCGGTACCCCTTTGCAACCTTCTTAACATGTCGGAAACGGTCCTTCCACACCTGAAGGCATGTAGTTGGCCTGGCGTCAAGTTGTCTGTAAAATATACACAAAGGCAAATTTGAGTCCCTTAGACAATTTCAATTTCCTCCATACACATCTGTAATACAAGATCACTTAAACATGGGAGCCTACACTCCAGAGTAACTATGTGAAGTCAGGAAGTGACCTGGACAACGACATGTTGAAGCATGGATCAGTGACTACATGCTGGGGAGACTGACATGACAGTGCATGGCATGGTACATGTACTGTCACTACCACATTAGACTGACAGTGCCAAACGATTGTGCTATTACATACCCGGGCTGAGGGTGACATGTACAAGTAATTGGAGGAGGGAAGCATTAGCCCCCCGTGTGTAGCCCCACCCTCATCCTCTCCAGTGACACAGTGCTGCATGATAGGTACAATGCCCATGTGCAGGCATGTGTGTCCCCCAGCACATGTGTGCGGTTCATCAAGTCTGTGCCAACACAGGCAATCTTGCACCAGAGTGCAAGGGTGTCTGCGAGCAGGGAGGTTTGTTCATGTGTAGGGAGGAGTACCTTCCGGCACACAACAAACCTAAAATGCCATTTTGTAACTTTCATGTGTGCTGCTTTGTGCAGCACACAGGAAAGATACATTGAGGAATAATGAAGTATGTTTATGCATGTACTGGAAGGGCCACCTTGCTGTACTTATACACACCATGTCAATTTACCATTCCCATGTGTGCTGCACAAAGCAGCTCACATGTAAAAAGCAAACATGATGAGCAAAAAGCATTCCTGCTCATTTGCCCAGATTACAATCGGGATTTCATTGTTGGTAAATTGTGCGCTGCCAACTATGAATGCCGCACTTGGACATAGGGGGCAACCTCAAATACAATGGGTGTTGCTGTGGAACGCCAACCACAACCCCCAATGCACGCCCCTTTCACACTCAACACAGCGTGACAGTGTACCTCATTGACAAGTAAGCATTAATACACGTGGAATGTATTAACGCTGCTTCGATCATGATGCTAGGCCCCTATTGACAACACAACTTCGATGACAGTTACGTTTACTTTGCGATATGGGCTCGATGATATGCACCTTACTTTCAATGTGTGTCATTGACTGGGGATGGGCCAAGTCACAACTGTGAGACCAATGCATTTGTCCAAAGTCACTTACCGATTAGTGCACACTGCTGACTTCCACAATACATCATCACACTGTAGGCAAGGTAGTGTGATACACACCCATACTTCATACTGCAAAGTTGATCATTTGAGCCAGACATCCATGCCACCGCAACATGCCAGTCAATTACGTTCCAACTCACCAGTGGCGTGTGGGTCCTCGAAGCTGTCGATGTCCCCCTGTGTGATTGACGGTCGCCCATCTGTGAGACAAGTAAAGAAATATGTGTTGGTATTAGACTTCAATTCATATGTGTCGTATTCCTCATACCAATCATCACCATGACAGCAAATGCTACGTAACTGTAGTGTGGCGTTTCATGTTGACTACATGATTGTGTCAACTTTGACTGCCATTCACACCAGACCTGTGACTGCTGATTTGGGACAGACAAGACTGTAATGCTAGCTAACATGCCCATACTCGTAGTGTGAGTCATCCACAAGGCACCATTGCTACATGCATCATGATGTTCTACATGCACTTTGTACGTTTGAGTTGCTGCAGTTTGCACAAAGCAGTTACACAGAGGTTGTTGTTGTATGACAATCTGGAGATGTCCACTTTCCTTAGACCATTTGTCCCTATACAATACTTTGTCACACAGCAACTATGTTCACAGGGCAGCGTAGCTAACGTAACACAAATCATGAGTCCAGCATTTTGACACTACCTTTTTGGCCAGCACACAGCTCACATGGACAACTCCATGGATAGTTCATGTACAGTCACCCATGCCGTACCCAAACAATCTTCTGCCTGCACGCACATTTTGCGCAGGTGTGCCAGCTATGGCAGTACAGTGCTAAGTGTTGGTCCAGCGCAGTGGGTGACACAGACTTGCAACATATGCTTGTCAATGTGATGCTGCGTTGTGTTTTGGATGTGCCAACATGATGCGCAAACGCATTGCGTCTCCCACCTCAATCAGCAACCATTTCTCACTTTAACACCAGTGTCACACACATCGTAATTTTCATTCCTTACAGTCTACACGATTAAATGTGGAGTTTGTACTTACCACCCTGTCGGCCTGTCATGACTCCCACGTAGTCCAAGAGGTCAGCTTCACGTGCAAGCATGTCCTGCCAGCGGTGCTTCCACTGGTGCACGTTATGGTCCACTCCAAAGAACCTGAGCATATGCACACGCACATGCTCCCACCTAATCTTCCGCACAGTCACATTGTATCCTTGCAGGATACGGCCTCCCCTCTCCAACATCAGGGGCAGGTGGAATGTAATCAGCCACAGGAAGCCCCCCAATGCACCCTCGGACATCCTGCCCTCCCTGCCCACACCCCGCATCTCCCTGCACACCTGTGAGCCCACAGCCAGAAAAAAAAATACCCTCTAAAATATCCCCAACAACAATGTAAGTGTACTACCCCAAGACAGACACCCAACAAAATTGAGGACAGGAGACAGTTAAACACAATAAATCAGTACACAACACTTCACAGACACTATCAATAGGACACAGGACACAGCAACACTCTCAAAATCTCCAAACTGCAGCACACACCACCAAAAACCTCTAACACTCTCCACAATCACCAGCAATGTGCTCAAAAGAGAAACTGAAAGTGCAGAACACTACTCCAGTAGACAGGAAGCATGCAGACATCACTTCCTGTCTCTTTGCGGCCAGTTTTTGAGTAAGCGTAGAAAATCTGCACGCAAATGGTCACATGAGTAATCTTTAGAATTGCACAAAGTGTCGCGCGATGTATTTTAACATCGGGCGGATGAAAAAAAGATCGCTTTTTCGTGTTTGCGGCCAGATCTGCACGCTAAGAGCAAATCAATACACTGATGTGCAGTCTTAGTGCAAAATTCATGTCAGAGCCCTGTAACAACATGATAGGGTTGGTTAGCACTCAAATGACACCATGAAAATAATGTTTCACAACACATGACACCCTAACTTGCAACATTCAACACAGGTCACACCATAATTGCATATCTTACAAGAGAACCATCAATCAATCATTGAAATTTTAAGTGTGCTACTCACCCATGGGGGTCACAAGGCGTAGGGGCATGTCTTTCGGCACGCTTCCAGTTGTCTGTGAACGTGCATGTGTTGGAGGTGATGTTGATGTTGCGTAGTGGTTCGTGTGCGATGGAAGATGCGGCTCAGTGGTAGATGTGAGGGGGCCAGGGGTCTGTGTGGGCCCACGAGTGGATGCCTTTCATAGCGGAGGGTGTGTATTCATCCATGCCTGGTGTCCATATGGAGACGGCGGTCTGGTTGGTGTCTCAGGGGTGCTGGTGGTCCGTCTGCTGCGCCCAGTTTGTGGTCCACATACTTGTCGTAGAGGTTGTTGATCTGGAGGTGGAAGTGGCTTCCAAGCGAATTGCTTCTGACACACAGAAAAGCATATTTTGCCCCATTGCACGCCCTATTTTAATCTTTTACCCCATTGCACGCCCTATTTTAATCTTTTACCCCATTGCATGCCCTATTTTCATAATTTACCCCATTGCACGCCCTATTCTAATCTTTTACCCCAGTGCACGCCCTATTTTCATCTTTTGCCCCATTGCACGCCCTATTTTCATCTTTTACCCCATTGCATGCCCTATTTTCATCTTTTACCCATTGCATGCCCTATTTTCATCTTTTGCCCCATTGCACGCCCTATTTTCATCTTTTACCCCATTGCACGCCCTATTTTCATCTTTTACCCCATTGCACGCCCTATTTTCATCTTTTACCCCATTGCACGCCCTATTTTCATCTTTTACCCCATTGCACTCCCAAAGTTTCATCATTTTACACAACGTACGAACTCCAATAAATTATTGACCACTGACAACAGACTACAATTGTGCATTTATTCACAGATGACAACCTATATTTAATGATTTACACAAAGGACATGCAACAATTTTGAATTGGGTAGCCCAATTTGCACCATGAAGACTCTAGTCTTACACATTTGACACACTGAAAAGCATCGCTGTACTGAGGAGACATTCCCAGCATGAATGGAGTTTTGTGATTTTCTTTGCACTTATTGTGCAACGTACACTTTTCAGAGTGTGGACTCATGCTGGAGAGTAACATGCAGGCAGGGTATGTGTGTATTGTTTTTTATTGGCACAAACCGTGATTGGGGTCATTTTGCACTGAGACACATTGGAGGGGGACTGTCACAATGTGACGTGCTCAGTTGTAGAATTTTTTATTATTCGGTTCCTTCGGGCAGTTCCTGCTGCATTTACTGTGGGGTGTGCGCCACCTGCCTCATCTTCATCATCATCCTGGTCATCGTCCGGTGCAGCAGGCACTTGAATCCATGGAGCATTGGTGCGCACACATATATTGTGCAATACACAACATGCAAGGATGATTTTGTTAACCATTTCAGGGCTGTACAGCAGTCTGCCACCTGTGATGTCCAGGCAACGGAAACGTGACTTTAGCACGCCAAATGTGCGCTCCACAATGGACCGGGTGCGTCTGTGGGCCGCATTATACTGCCTCTGGGCCTGGGTGGTGGGGTTTCGGAGGGGTGTCATCATCCACGGGCATAGTGCATATCCTTGGTCACCTGTAACATGTGAAAGCGAGATGTGTACATTATTGGTTGTGCCGGCTGTGTTGTTGGTGTTGATGGTTTTGTGGTGTGTCATTTGTGCTATGTTGGATTCCATGTTAGCCGTGTGTTGCTTCTGACTGATTACCAGCATCACTACAAATTACATTGCCTCACTGTTGATACTCCCTCCCCCAAGCCAATTAGTTTATGTGCGCTGCGCGGTTGCATGACTGGCTCTTCTACCGTCTATTGATGTTACTCATCCACCCTACTCACAGTCAATGCCATGTTAACATTTAAATGGCAATAGGCCACACCAGACACGGTTCACGTTCAGTTCTGCTGCTGCCGCTGCTGCCAGACCTGCCCCACCGCACAACACATGCTGTTTCCTGTCCCGAGCTGACACAAATCAACAGTCAGCAGCCCCCTCGCATGCAGGGCCCATTGAGGGCAGGAACGCTTCACCCACACCATCAGCATCATCAGACGCAACACTGTCCACTCCCTGGACTACGTACTCATTCGTGAGTGTAGCCTCAAACTCACATGACACGACTACTCAAGATCCATTTGACTCTGGGAAATGTTTGCTGACTTCAGACTGTCCCAGATCTTCACCACACTGAGCCACAAGGCAGGGCACACTTTCACGGCTTCTTTGCATGTGTAGACTTCGTCCAGTTCATCGACCCCACTAAACGCACATGTATTGACCACTTTCGCATGCACCACCTTGTTGATGTACCCCAAGACACCGTTTATTTTTTTTATTTTTTTTCTTTATTGACATTTCAAACAAACAATGTCATTACATTCCAACAAGCCAGTCCGATATGGAACAATAAAGGAGCACCTACATATGATTACCTTACAGTACACACTTTGCATGACAGATGTCTCCGTAACCCTCCTCCCCAGGTTCCACTCATGGTGTTAATTTTACAATATTATGTACACACATTTTATAAATGCTATCTCAAAAGGTAATAATGCTACACACATGTATCCCTGGGAGGGCTATTAGTACATTTGCCCATCTAACAACCTGTCCGAATGCAGCATTTCCCACTCATTACAATTGGGATTTGATGGAAGGTGCGTATGTATCACGCATGCGATGACGTCTGCGAACCTCCCCCCCCCAGCCCCACAGCCGCCGCTTGGGAGCCCGCATTTCAAGTCAAGAACGGACCCCATATATTACGGGGTCTAGATGAGGGTGGCAACAATTCCCAGAAGGTATTTAATTGGGCGTGCCCGTAAGCAATATCTCTAACCCACTCCTTAATGGAGGGCACTCGCCTCCTGCCCCAGTGTACAGCGACCTGGCGCTTTGCAAACAGAAGGAGAAGAGCATGCAGTTTACGTAACTTGGGCGGGGTGTCCTTTACATATCCCAATAGACCAAGTGTGGGGGACAGGTCTAGCGACATCCCTAGTATGTTGTTGACCGCCTCAAAGATCTGCACCCAAAAGTTGGCGATCTTGGGGCAATGCCACGCCACATGGAGGAATGTGGCTGGGGCATAACCACATCTCCAGCAGTCGCTTTCGGCTCGAAGTCCCATACGATGAAGACTCACCAGAGTTCTGTAATATCTATGTAAATATTTGAAGTGAATCAATCTTAACTTGTAGTTCGGGGAGAGTTCCGAGAGCTGCCCACAGCAGTATTCCCATTGGGCTTCTGTCAATGGTATATCTAGCTCTTCATTCCAGTGTGTGAGAGACTTTGGCGTTACTATCGGGGCAGTATCTTGCATGCGAGTGTAGAGGCGTGTAACAAGCTTGCGAGGGGTTGGAAATTTCAGCAAGTTGTCTAGTGCATGCAGGATCGGCGGCGCCTTCGGGAATTCCTTCCAGAGGGAACGGCACGCCGTGCGTATTCTATGATATAAAACAATTTCAGTAAATGGCACCACCTGTCCCTCGGGTGCAACCGGAGGAGGTCCAAATACATCTTCAGGGTATAGGTCCGCAAATGTCTGGAGATTCATTTTCCGAGCTAGAGACTTACTCATACTGTCCCGTATGCAAGGCATCATTGGGTTCTGTGGGAGAGGGACAGAGGGGGCATATAGCAACGGGATCCCTGCCCTCCTGCGCAGCTCATCCCACGACCAGCAGAGGGTCCCAGCAGAGTCTATGTCACCTCGAGGGCGGCGCAGCTTTTGATAGAGCGCAATCTTGAGTGGGATGGGGGCCATAACCTCAGCCTCGACCGCTACATGCGGTTGGAAGGGGGCTGGATGCACCCAGTAATGTAAAAATTGTGCTTATGCACATAGTGCATACAGCCGCATATCCGGGACTCCCAAACCCCCTTGCCGCATAGGGAGAGTCAGTAAATCCCAAGAGGCTCTAACCTGTTTTCCGGCCCATACCAGAGTGATCAAATGGGATTTGAGGGTATCGAAAAAGTGTCTAGTGAGTGGGATCGGGATATTAACAAACAGATACAAAACTTTTGGCAGGATAATCATTTTGGCTAGTGATATCCTGCCGGCCGGCGACAGCGGCAGTTTAGCCCACACTGTTACCTTGTCCTCCAGCCACGACATCGTGCGATCGTAGTTTAGTCGCCACACCTCCTGCGTATCTCGGCTTATCCAGATTCCCAAATACTTTACCTCTCCAGCCTCCCAACGCAAGGGGAATTCTGACACTACCGGGGGGGTACTCTCTGTCAACGGGAATATCACAGACTTAGCCCAATTTATAAAAACACCCGAAAGCCCACCAAAACGTATGAACTCCCTCAGCAACGGGTCCAGATTCTCCTCGGGGTTCATAATGTAAAGCGTGACATCATCCGCATATAAGGATATGAGCAGACTTCGAGAGCTAAAGCCAATACCACGTGCGGTATGGTGTTGTCGGATGCGAGCAGCCAGGGGCTCCATTGCAATTGCAAAAAGCAAAGGGGATAGCGGACACCCCTGTCTAGTGCCCCGTGAAATCAAAAAGGGGTCGGAGAGCAAGCCATTTACCTGCACGCGCGCCATGGGTGAGGAGTACAGCAGTTTGATGTGGTTCAAAAAAAGCGGACTAAACACTATGCGCCCGAGGATGGGAAAAAGGTAGGACCACTCAAGCGTATCGAACGCCTTAGTAGCGTCAAGGAACACCACCGCAGCCTTTTCGCATGGATGGAGATAGTGCAGTACCGAAAATATTGTCCGTAAATTATGGAATGTCGACCTCCCCGGAATAAATCCAGATTGATCCGGCAATGCAATCATTGGCAGAAGTGGCTGTAACCTATTAGCAATTAGTTTTGCCAATATCTTTACATCCACATTAATCATGGAGAGTGGTCAGTAGGAGTCTAGTTCCTCCTCGGGTTTTCCAGGTTTTAGGAGCGTAAGAATCGTTGCCTCCCTCATAGTCTGAGGTAGCACCCCTCCCTCCAGTGCCTCCTCATACACCGCCAACAGCCTAGGCGCCACTTCCTCAGCATATGTCTTGTAAAAGGCCGTAGTTAGGCCGTCAGGGCCAGGAGCTTTACCTAGGGGCAGGCTTTTAATGACCTGAGCCACATCCTCCACTGTAAACGGGAGGTCCATATACTCCCTGTGAGTATCGTTGAACCAGACCAATGCAAGCCTGTCAAGGAATGACTTCAGTTCTTCGGTACAGGCCCCCTGAGTGGTCGTGTACAACCGCGAATAAAAAGTAAAGAACTCACCAGACACCCCCTCATGGCCCCTAACCATGTCACCCTGCGCATTACGTATCTCATGGACAAAGGACGCTGATTTAGATGGTCTAATCATGTCAGCAAGAGTGCGACCCGGCCTATCCCCTTCGCCATATCTACGAGCCTCGGCATACTTGCCTAGGAATTTCGTTTCGCGCTGCGCCTCCTCCACGTAATCTAATATCAGCGATTTCAATTTCTGCGCAGTATGGGAGTCGGCTGTGGAATAAAAAGTGTCCTCTAATACCTTAATCCGGGCCTCCAAAGAGACGAGTGTACCCCGAATTGCCTTTAGCACCCCCGCCTGTCGCGCAATGCACTGGCCTCTAATCACCACTTTAAAAGCCTCCCAAAGTGATGCTTCAGTGTCCACAGAGCCCTCATTGTTGACAAAGTAATCAATTATATCGCCCCGTATCTCCTCCTTAAAGGCCTCATCCAACAGTGCATGTGGTGGGAGTCTCAAAGTGAACGTGCGGGGGAGTGACCCCGGGAGGGACAACTGCAGTAAACATGGGGCGTGGTCTGACAGCGTGCGTGGTAAATGCGAAACGTCCACAGTCCAGGCCGCAGCGTCTCTGGTAATCAGCCAAAAGTCCAAGCGGGACCATGCACTATGATGACCCGATATACATGTGCCTTCCTGCACCAGTGGGTGTCTGTTTTGCCAAATGTCCACTAGGTTCCCATCCGCAACTATGGACTGCAAAGCGGCGCTCGCAGCCGGATGCAAGGCACGAGCCACTCCCCTCCTATCCATGGTATCATCAAATATAGCATTATAATCTCCACCCCATAGCACAATGTCATATCCTGTCATCTTAATTCTTGACCACACATCGTGGAAAAACTCGGGGGAATCTGTATTTGGACCATAGATCGCAGCAATCACCAGGGGCAGTCCCCCCAACACTCCACATATGATGACAAACCTCCCCTCAGAATCTCTGTGCACTTCCCCTTCACACCAGTCCACCCCCTGCCGAATCAAAACAGCCACCCCTCTAGCATAATTAGAGTAAATGGACGAGTACATGTGCTCCCATCTGCGATGTCGCAGCCGCGGAGACGGCGCAGCGTTTAGATGTGTCTCCTGCAACAGACAGATGTCAATATTGTGCCGGGAGAGATAAGCATGTACAAGCCTAGACTTACGACAATCATTCAGCCCTCTAATGTTCCACGTTAACAAATTCAAAGGTTTTGCGTGTGTGCATCCAAATAAATTCCAACCGTGAGGAGCAGGTATTCATTCAGCCTAAAGGACAAATCGCAGAGTGTGCACCGTGACCAACATCTATGACTCGTACTGGCATGAAACAAACTAACAAACCCCGCCCCCAACCCCCCACCCACTCCAACCCCCCAATCAGGTTGCAGAGTAACCCCCCCTGTTGAGCAAAAACAGAACAGTCTCTGGAAGATGAAAGGGAAACCTCCCATGGGGGGGCGCAGTGGCACTAGCAATCACCCCTGAGTTAACAGGGTGGCCAGGAGTTCTGCAGTGTATGGTACAAGCCTTCCCCGACACCCCTAAACAAATCCACTAATAAAGAGAATAGAACATGAAGACCCACAATCCCATCTGTAAAAAGTATCACATATTTCAACGTCTCGCCTAAGATGCACCCAGGGCATCCAATACAGTGCTACCCAATCAGTCATTATCACTGAGGTGGCCAGTCGTCGACGCCGCTGCTCCGCAAGTGTCTTTGCTCTTCTTACCCCCGACATGCTTGGTGAATTTTAAGGCAGATTTCGCATCAGTGAAATAGTGCGCGGTACCATCATATGAAACTTTTAGTTTGGCAGGGTAAAGCAAGGAATAGGGAATCTGCGCCTGAAGAAGTATTCGCTTGGCCTGGAGAAATTCACGTCTCGCCGCTTGAACAGCCGGGGTAAAGTCTGGGTAGAATGAGATATTGTTGCCCTGGTAGGACAATTGGCCTTTTTCCCTGGCCATTTTCAAGATGTTATCCCGGTCTTGATAGTTGAGCAATTTGGCCAATATCGATCTAGGCAGCGCTCCCACCGGGGGTTTCTGACCCAAGGACCTGTGTGCTCTTTCCACCACGAATACAGGGGATAACTGAGGGTCAAACAGCGCATGAAGAAGTTCCGTCACATAAGTTTCCATCTTGGCCATTGCAGTGGTCTCCGGAATCCCTGTAATACGTAGGTTATTTCTACGTGACCGCGCCTCCAAGTCGTCATTTTTGGCTCGGATTACCCCCAAAAGTTTATCCATATGTAACAGTTGCTCCTTGGTTTCGACTTGAAACTCGTGAAATTCGATTTGTCGATTTTCCAGTACATCCAGGCGAGTTTTATGGACAGTAACTTGAGCCTTTACAGAGTCCAGCTGCGCGGTCAGGGTATCTAATTTAGAGTCTATATTCCTTAGGCTGGAGCGCATTTCCAACATGAGGGTGCGCAGATCTTCTCCCTGGTCCTCAGAGTGCGGCTCCTGCTGCGCATCTGCTTGCGGCTCAGAAGGTGATTCACTCTGACGCGTAGAGCGCTTATCAAAATTAAGCTTGGGTTGCTTGGCATCGGGCTTGCCCATGATGAAGCAAGTAAACAGCGTTCTAGAGGCTGAAGTCAAGACAGAGTCCCTGGCCACAAGTATGCTCCGGCGCCTCCAAGTCACCGGCTTTCTCTCGCAGGCAGCACAATACCGGGCGTGCAGAGCAGTCCTCCCCAGTACAATAATGTCACAAGTCTCCAATGTCGCGCTGTATCCGCTTCCACTCGGTCACCCTCAACGGACCGCGGCACCAGCGTCAGCCAGGTAGGGCAAGGGAGGTGGGCTCGCAGGTCTCCTCTTGGCGTAGGGTACAGAGGGGAAAGCCACGCCTAGGCCTCCTCAGGGGACAGGAGGGACACCAAGGATATGCAGGCCCAGCGCAGGAATCAGCGTACAGACTCAGTTCAAGGTAGCATGCAGGTAGCCAGGGGAGCACCGATACACCACAGTTCCCTGGGGGGGTTCACTTCTCAAATCGCCTCAATGGTAGTAAGCAGGGACCCCTCGCCCGCACCTGCAAAGCTCCACCTTCAACGTGGTGATCGGGCGGCAGGGTAGGCTCACAGCTGTAGCTCCAGGGATCCCAGCGCCTCTACGCCAACAAGCGTTACTCAGGACAAATGCAACAGTAAGAACATCCAGAGGCATCCAGGCTTCCTTCAGTAGCAAACTTCTCTCCGCCCCAGTTCTGCCTCACTCGCCCCAAAATGGCTCCTTTCTCTCAGCAGCATTCACCCTCTCTCCACCACTAGGGCATCGGGCGCTGTACCAGAGCCGCACTCACCGCGTCATGTGTCCCGGTTCCACAGGCTGCTCCTCTCGGCACATCAACGAGGATCAGCCTTCAGGGGGGGAGCGGGACACCCTCACGACGGATGCTCGCCGTCACTCACCCTCCGGTCTCGGATTCCTCAAAATGGCGGCGAAAGCTCTACTTCGTCCCAGCGGGGCTCCTCCTTACTGCGACCAAGAGCATCCACGAGCAGCAGATATCTCAATTTCCAAGCGCCCCTCCGCCGCACGCCAGCGCCGCAGCCTCTGCTAGCAGCAAGTCGGGTCTGCACACGGGCTCTGCACCCTCGTCAGCACCTCCAGGCCCACATCGGCGCGGCAGCCTCGGGCTCAATTTACGGGACAGCCGGCCTCCTCACACGGCAGCAGATAGGGGTCGAGCAGCTCCCAGACAGTGCCCACGCCACCACTCTGCAGAGCCCCCTCGGAGCGCAAAGCTCACACCGCAACAGTCCACAGCAGGTCAGCAATGCAGGGGTGCCAGAGATAGGCTCGCCATGACACCTTATGTTAGGATTATTGCAGGATTATACACCCAGCCGGCGGAGCTCACTCAAAGAGCGGCCATTCCGCTGCTCGGCAGACCACGCCCCACCCCAAGACACCGTTGACCACATGCAGGCCCCCACAAAGTTGGTGTAACTCAGTCACCGAGGAGATGCTACACACCATAATCAACAGCAACACCCACAACGCTGCAGTCATCACCAATGGCACTAGGCCGCATTTTACAGACATGTATCTCCAACTGCTCATACACCCTTGTCCCACTATGCAACTGCAACATACAGCAGGCAATGAATGCCACCTTGGTCACCAACAACCTCAAAGTTGGCTGATGCGTCTGCTGACACATGGAGAGGAGCTGGTGCAAGCTTGGGGATACCAGTGAACAGCACCACCGACACGGACAGGATGCTCATATTCACCATCAACAATACGCCCACACACCAAACTGGGCTTTCAGGTAGGATTGCTGTGAGTTGCAACATGGATGATCGACAGCTGGGGCGTGCTATACACAGGGGAAACATGAGTCCTTATCCTCGTAACAAAACAATCAGCATGTGGCATCACCTGGTGGGCCAACGCCTTCGGATGCCCCCACCCCAACTCTGGGTACCTAGGCCACATACTTGACTCCTCCCTCTCCATGTACCTACAGGTGTACGCAGTGGCCTGCAGCTGCTTCGCCTGCCTCTGCATCCTCCATGCAACCTTCCAATGGATCCCCCCATTGTCGGGTGAGACAGTGACCCACACAGTCATTGCCATCAGGCTGGGCTACGGAAACACACTATATGCCCGCATGGGCACGTCTGCGGTCAGCTTAGTCTCGACTGTCCAGCACAACACCTACACACTGGGCCTTGTGTTCATACTTTCATTATGGATCGGGTGCCTTCATCGCACATACATGGTTCACACCTCTCCCCATATTTGCTAATGTGTGGCAGAGGGGCTAAGCATTTGAGGATGGTTTGTCTACATAGCTAGCCACAGTTCACACAGTTCCTGGTGTTGTTGTGTCTGGTATGTGGGCATGTTGAGTACCATGTTGTATGTGTTATTGTGACATGTGCATTCTCACACTTATGATTTGCATCTCTGTGAAGTTGAGGCATGTGGTGGGTCACGTTAGTACTTACCGACTAGCACTGCATTTCCATATGTGCCATCCTGGAAGCGCTGGTTCATGATGGACTGTCGGAAGATGTAGGAATCATGCACACTCCCTGGGAACTTGGCTATGACATTGGTGAACAGTCCCCGGTGGTCCACTATTGCCTGCACATTCATTGAATGGGTGTGCTTTCTGTTGCGGTATATATGTGCACTGTCCGCAGGGGGCACAAATAGGACACGTGTGCAGTCAATTGCCCCCAACACCTGTGGGAATCCGCCTATGGTGTAGAATCCTTGCTTGCTCTCAATCTGTTCCTGCACAGTGTTGGGGAAGTGAAGGTGCTGGGGTATCAGGCTGAGTATGCCATCCAAGTCAGTCGGGAGGAAGATTGAAAAGGCTGCCTGTGAGACTCCTCCGACTCTGGCCGTTGTTGGTTGAATGGTCCCAGAGGGCAACATGTGCAGCACGGCCAGCAGATTTGTCTGTGGAGGGATGTTGGTTCTCTGCTGTGTTTGTGGCGTCAACCTGTGGCCTATCAGGTTAAGGATGTGTTGGATGGATGTCCTTTTGAGCCTGTAGTGGGCAATGACATCCTCTGGCGTCAGGTCTGCGAGGCTGAGACGTCTGCGCAGGGCCCGTTGCCTTCTTTGGCACTGCCTTGGTGGTGGTCCTGTGGGAGGTGGCAGTGGCGGTGGTGGTTGTTGCCTTCGTGGGACTCCAAGCTGAATGATTAGTACCTCCATGGCGTCTGTGGGTCTTCAGATGTGGGTCTGGGCTAGTCTCCCTTATATGCCTCCCTTTATCGCCATTTCTACCATTTTTAGACCTGTTTTTATCAGGTCTTATTTTCCGGCAGCTAAGGGGCCTTAGCGAGACTTTTTTTATCGCTTCGCGGGTCCGGGACATCATTGGTAATAGTGCAATGGTGTGTTAGCAACTTTTTTCGGGAAATTTTGAGAGGGAACGTCTACTTTGCATCTCATTAGCGGAAACTATCGCTGCCATGCACGGCGGTAGAAAAACCGGCAGCTATCGCCGGAGAGCTGTCGCTAACGCTTGTTAACGACAGCTTGGTAATAGGGCGATAAAAAAAACCACGTTAGTGGCACGAAAGTGCCGCTAACGCGGCGATAACTGGCTTGATAATATTCCCCATAGGGTCCAAATTAAAAAGGGAAGTTGAAAAGGTTGTAAACTTGCTCTGTAGGATTCTGCCTATGTTTGGAGCAAGAATCTGACTTCTAGGAGCACTAAAAAATCGACAACAGTGGTAGATTTCACTTAGCAGTGCAATACATAAAAATGTGGAAATCCTAACATTCAGAAAATTGGCATATAACTTTATTTTTCTCTCAGCAAGAAAAATGTATTTCCCTGTGGAAAGCATCCTTCAGGTGCATAACCTTTCAATATGGACTGTTCAACCACCATTCCAACGTTGGAAAAAATACACACTCTCTCCTGCTCTTCATAGGAGTAAATAAGTGTGTTTGAAGGGTAGCAAATTACAATGGAACCATGGATAGCATAAGCCCTTTATACAGATAACATTATTTTGATAACCAATTCATATTTCTGATTTGAATTTACAAGCTAAATTGAATGATGATCTATAATTTATGAACTGCAAAAGCACTTTAATGATACAAGGTACTAGAATAATGATATAAAAATTACCAATCAATGTAGTTACTTTGATTCTTGCGTGAATCTGCTAAATAATTGATCTATAAAAGCTAATACGATAGAATTATATTTGGGCGAACAATGTAACAGAATTGTTATTATTGATATCTTTGTTTTCATGACATATATTTTTCTTTTTCCCTCCCACTCATTTATTCCAACTATTTCTTTAAATGATATTAATTTGGTATTTCACTTTCTCATTTTCCTTGTTATTTCAATTATGTAAAAACGTGTTTTCTCACTCACTGCATCTTGTCTTAGCCAGAAGAAGCAACAAATATAATATAATGTGGCACGAAACACGTGTTGGCATAGAGGAAGTTTAGAGAAAAAAAATGTAGTAAAATGTTTGTACCTCAGCTGTCTGTCCTGTATGTTCTGAACCATTTATGCAATGCTACGGGGATTGCAGTTTTAGAGATTTATCGGAGATGTTCTACCCCACAAATTTGAAAGTAACAGTGATTTCAGTGGTGGTGTAAGTGGATGCTAAATCTTGCCCATGCTATTTGAATTTTAGGCCTGGGCGTAAAATTTTGCGGAGTTTTTCCCACTCTGCACTCCGCATAGAGCGCAGAGTTCTAAAAAATTCCACGCAACAGTGCAGAGCAGAGTTTTTCCTCTCTCGCGCTCACCAACATTAAGTTGGCGAGCGCTTTAACATTGGCTAGTGAGGAAAATCATATGCTAGACCATCTCCCGGCAAGACTTCTCAATGCGGGCGGTCATGGCAGGTCACTACAGCTTGTGTTGGGAAACCTGCCGCTCACGTTGAGGAAGCTGCTGCTCAAATAGAACATCTACTTGAAATGCAGAAAGAAGCTGCACCCTCTTGTGCTGCGTGTGGTTCAGTTTGCGCTGATTTTACAGCGCGGGACAAACTCCCAGCGATAAATATCAGCACGAGCAGTGCGACTTACCTCACTCCGCAGATCGTGGAGGAGTTTTTTCAGCACTTTGTGTAGCGGAACTCTGCAAACTCTGCCCAGACCTACTGAATATGCAATGGTGAAGTCGTGGATGAATCACACATGTGTATGTCATGAAGACGTGGTTGGCAGGTGGAACGTTCTGGAACACGGGCAGTAGCCCTTTTGGGCAGAGCAGTTGGTGACTTGCTGAAATCTTTAAATGAGCAGCTATGTGAAATTATCTTTATTGACAAACCTGGTCCAATCGACCCAAAAAGAAGCAGCAGATACAAAAAAACAAATAAATGGCAGAGTTTGAATTTAATTTGTGGGTGAGGACTGCAGTGTGAAGCCAACCAGGAGCCAGGCAAAAATGCATGCAGTAAGTGTGTGATGTCATCGCGCTACTCAAGAACAAGCTCTTCTTCTAACTGCCAAAACTACTTCTCTGTTCCACCACCTCTGTCCTACAACTTGACCACCTCCTTTCCTCATAAGATGTTTAGGAGGAAGAGGCTTTTCCTTTGCTTCCATCCTCCTCTGACACGGTAACCCCATGATGACCCACTCTACTGAGCCTACAGGAAATCCTTAACAAGCACTGGCAAAGTCAATCGGTCTGGGTTCATTGTGCTAACGCTGCAAGTGTTAGCACTTTAGAAAGAGAGACACACAGAGAAGGGAACGAGTAGGCTTGGGCAGAGAGGGCTGTAGTAGTAAAGAAGCCTTAATACAGTTCTATGCCAGTAGCGTCGAGGTGGAAGGAAACATCCAAACATCCAATAGCTTAGGTGACAGACGAACACTCCACTGGGCTGAACCAAGACGTGATTGACAATGTCTGAAGCCGCTCGCTGAAAGAGGCTGGTTGAGAAAAGCCAATGGTTGAAAAGGGTGGATTCAAAGACAACTCTATGGGGCATATTCACAAGAACGTGTGATAACTACCGCAAGTGTAGCTTAACGCAACCCTTCACATCGCAGTCCATCGCGGGAAAACAAATCTGTGTTAACGTGGTATTCACAACACGGCGGCACCATGCGATAGTAGCAGGATAACGCGCCAAATAACCGCCCAAAAACCAACGCGACGCAGAAACAATGCGAAACACAAACGCGAAAAAACCTGCGATGTCCCAAACCGCGATACAAAAATCAGCGACAACCAGCCACAGGCCCGCAAATCCCACGTGTCATGCGTGAAAATGCACTATAAGAGCAACCAAAAAATAAACACCAAAAACAAAACAAACAGCGTAGCACCATGGATGCACCATGGATGCACCCGGACCAAGTGCAGAGAACAACCCGAACCCCACAAGCCCCACGGAGGACCAGCCAGGAACCCCGTGTTTGGGGAAGGGCAAGGAGAAGAGGAAGAGGAAGACGGGGTTCAGTCCGCAGGAAGACCAGATCATCGTCACGGAGGTGATAGAACACTACCAACAACTGTTCGTCACCTCCACTGCGTCATTGGCAACACAAACGGAAATATGGCAGTCCATCGTCACTAACGTGAATGCAGTCGGAGTGTCGAGGAAGTCAATGGAGGAGGTCAAGAGGCGCTGGCATGAAGTGCACAGCCAAACCAAACAGAAACTCGCTGCCAACATGAAGGCAGCAAAGGCGACTGGAGGTGGGAGTCCTGCGCCACAGGAGGAGCTGGATGAGCTGGAGGAAATGGTGGCCACAGTCATCAGCGTGGAGACGGTGCAAGGAGTCAGGGGTCTGGACACAGCCCGATATGACCTGACCCAACAGCAACAGGGTGAGTATCGACCAGGGACTGGGGGGACAGGGGCAGATGGGCACAATGCCACACATTCACAATCATGTGCAGCACACTGCACACCCACAATGACTGTGGAACATGTCCCTGATACCCTTGGCACACTGCAGCACACATAGAAACACCAAGTAGGCCCCCCTCCACAATCTGCACAAATGGGCCCCCCTCCATATCACCAATGCCACAACCTACCCATGCACATGTGCTGAATCCCGAAAAACAGCGGCTCTGTGAGCCACACCGACAATGCAAGTGACACTGCATGACAGCATGGCTGAAGTCACAATACATGACATGGTGCACGAGACGACACTGAGCTGGCTGAGTGTGGACCACATCCGTAAAGGAGCAGGTCACACTCTGACACATCCACGTGCAACTACGAACCATGACGTAAAAAACACATCTGCAGACAAACAATGCACAAGAGTACCAAATATCTCCAGTAGCACAAATGACCCGTCGCAAACATCCCAGCACCCGAAAAGCACACAAGTCAAATGCACACCGACTCAAAGGGATAGGGGTCCGCCAATGCAGAGCTGCAGGGGCGAATCGCCAACAATGCAGCACACACACATAGCAATCACAGTACATAAACATTGACGACAATTTGGGACAGAGTGCAACCCCTACACCACAGGACAGAGGATGAAAACTGGTGCCGCTCGTGCATAGAAACTGGCCAATCACATCTGGCAATGCATGACACTGTGAGCTGATAATGTACGAGTACAACCACACATCCGTCATGTAGTCGAAATGTCCACCGACTCCCATCAAATAGCCAGCTACACCAAAACAGTCACAATGTACATCGTCATGCAGTCTGAATGTAAACATCTACAATGCGTCAACATACATGGAACACACTGTTAACCTGCATCTCCCCTTTACATTGCAGAGGGACAATCAACACCTCTTGCAGAGCAGACCGCACATCTCTTCAGTGACGATGAAGAGGACACCCTGCACATTTACACAGACACCCTCCAACGGATCGTGGACAGCCTCTGCACCCCACCTCCAGGAGCAGGGCAGCCCAGCTGCATCGCGGTGAGCCCACACCCTGCACAGACCACACCGCAGGAAGCACACACCACCATGGCTGCCTCCCAGGACCCCCACGACCAACACATGGATTTCAAACTCCGTGTGTTAGGGTGCCAGGAGAAAATGGCAGATCAGCTGCGGCTGGGTTTCGAGCTCATGGCAGCCAAACTCGATGCCATACGTGGGTGCCTGAGTCCCATCAGGGAGCACCTACAGTCCCTAACTGATACCCACTGTCCGCACCATGCTCACCGACAATCCTTGGCTGACATCGCTGGGTCCATTACTTGGTTACAAGAACTGTCTATTCCAAAAATGATCAGAGTGAGAGAAAGCTGAACAGGGGTTCCCACAATGTCAGCTAAAGTTGCCCCTACTCTCTCCCAAAATTCTATTAGCCCAGGGCAATCTTTAAACATATGTACATCAGAAGCGTTTGCTAGGTCGCATTTCTTACAGCTTACTGGGGGGCCATTAGTTATTTTAGAAAGTCTTGCTGGAGATAAATAGGCTCTATGAGTGGTAAAATAGTGGTTTCTCCTGAGCCAGGCAGGTTTCACAATCGCAAACAGGGTTTGGAAAGAAATCTGCCACAAATCCTCCCAATTCTCATCTGGCATGGAGGTTTTCCACAGTTCTTCCGCCAATTTAAAATCTCCATCTACGGCTTCCTCTATAGACCAGTAGAAGAAAGACACCTCCTTGTTCCCCCCTGGTCTTAGAACCAGTTGTTCCTCTAGAGTGTTCCCTATTCCTATCGGCTTTTTAAGATTCTGTGACCAACTCTGCAGCTGTAAGTATTTAAACCTAGACATACCCTCCTCCAACATACCGTGTAGGGATGCCCATGGTAAAAGTGACCCCTCAAAAGTCAAATCTCTCCACACAGTGAGCCCAGCTGTTCTGAGTGGTATGGCTAACTTGTCTCTTAGACATTCTGGAGCCCCTGGCGAATCCCACAAGGGGCTAAACTTGAAAAATAATTCAGGCCCGTACATCGCTTAATTCTGGCCCACATTCGGGCCGCTGCCAAAAGAACTTTCAATCTGATCTTTTTGAAGTATTTTTGGTCACCATATTTAAAAAGAAACCCCTCCAGTGGCAACCCCACCCCCTCAATCATAGCAGAAAACATGACTCCCCTATCTGAGTTATCTGGGGCTTTCAGGAGCATCCTGGAATATGATAGTTGAAAAGCCCAGGCATAGTACTGAAGATCCGGGAGAGTTTAGGAGTAGTAAAGTTAGGACTCCTAACTTTAGTTAGATTTTTCTCAGTTTAGGAGTAGTAAAGTTCTTTACTACTCCTAAACTGAGAAAAATCCTAACTTTAAGACTTTCGGTATTCACAGAAGGCATTTAGGAGTCCTAAAGTTAGGAGTCCTAACTTTACTACTCCTAAACTGAGAAAAATCCTAACTTTAAGACTTTCGGTATTCACAGAAGGCATTTAGGAGTCCTAAAGTTAGGACTACTAACTTCTGTGAATACCGAAATGAGTAAGTTCATTCTGTGAATACCAAAATGAGTAAGTGTATTCTGTGAATACCAAAAAGTACTAACTTTACGTTTTTGACGTAAGTTAGTTCTGTGAATCAGGCCCGGAGTGTTTATTCTGTATGAAACGAATTATTTGCTGAGTCTAAGATGAATGTATGATTCTCATTTTTCTGACGACACATGTATGTTAGGTGTTGTTATTGTGCGACATCGGGCACATTGTTTTGTTCATGATTTCGTGAGGTTGATGTGACATATCTTTGTCCGGGTGTGGGTGGGGGGTGCCCGGAGTGGGGCCCCAGGGGGGTGCGGGGTGGGGTCCTGGGTGTGGTGGCGGTGGGTGTTTTTGCCCTCTGGGGGCTCCGGGATGCATGGTGAGTGGCTCCATGGCATCTGTTGTTCTTCATGTGTGGCTATGGGCTGTGCTCCCTTGTCTGTTGCAGGTTGTCGTCCGACTTTGCACCAGGTAAGAGCAGGTGTTAATTTCCTGCTGCTAGCGCACCTTATCGCATGTTTTGTGATCTTATCGCCGATCGGGCTGGTCGTTGAGAATGTTGTGGAGTGGTGTTGTCGCAGCTTTTTGCACGGGAACGCCTACTCTGCATATCATTAGCGTTAGTTGCCGGGGGCATCTGTGGCGATGTGTTTTGCGACTGCTATCGCAGATAAACTGGTGTTATGGGCTGTTAGCACCAGCTTGGGAATGGGGAGATAAATTTATCGCGGATTTGGCTGCGATAACTCGGCGATAGCTCCTTGAGAATATGCCCCTATGTATTTTGTAAGCGATACAGAACTCAGGTCTAAAAACGTGTCTTTTCTGTAGCAATCATGTTCAAGACCATGTGGCCTGCACTGCAATGGAGAACTGCAATCAGTTCTGTACACATCCCACCAACGACCCTTGCCACACTAGACACACTCTGACCTACACCTCTTGAGGCTTCTCCGCCACCTTTCTCATCCCTGTTCCTGAAGTCTACCACGTGGTCCAGCTACGAACACTGTCACACTATGGTCAACATGTCACTCTGCAACCAATCAGCTCGCTCGCTTGCACACATGCCCCTTCGCCCAAAGGATGCTATCCATGCAGCTTTGTCACTTGCGCCAGACAGCTTTCCATGTCAAGGGCAGAACAGTTGCAAACATTGTGGTTTACATAAGAACTACTAACAAAACGTTATTTTCAATGCGTTTGTTATTTTTGTTTTGCACCTCACGTTGCCATTTCCCGTCTTAGGGTGTCTCTTTGCATAGGCACTAAGCACTAATGCACTTGGGTAAGTTGTCAGTGGCAAACTATCTTTTTTTTCTGGAAAGACAGGGTGTACCCCATCCTCTTTGCACCAGGCTGAAAATGGCCCTTCACCAACGTATAGCAAATGAGCAATGTTGATATTCATAAGCCATTTGATGGGTTACTATCACGATTGCAGGCTAGTGGGGAATGTAAATAAATATACAACATTATCAATAAACTCGATATAATGACAAAACCCAGCATATCCAAGTCAAAGCGTGAGTTCTATCAATGTATTTATTTGTTGTCATTCATTTTTATTAACAATTAAACGAAAGCATATTCAAATATGGTAGTCCCATTTTGCCACGTTCTACTTTGATGTCTGTTTTTTTATGTATCATTTCTTTAACGACAAAAACCCGCCTGATTGCCTCTCTAAACAGATGACAGTAGAACCTATTCGTGGAAAATCTAATACAACGCTGACATCTAGCGGATGATTAGCTAAATCCAACTATTTAGTGATCTATGTCAAGCCTTTATCTGCTTCAGGTGTTCCCAGCTCCAACTGCTCTTTAATCAAGTTGATGTTCACTGTGCGTCCATCCCTTGGCTGTTATGGAAAGGTCCATGAAAAAAAAACGCGGAGAGCTTCAGTAAATATGTCCATTAAACCCTTCTGTATGAAAATATAGGGGCATATTATCAAGGGCTCGATCGCCGCTTTAGCGGGACTTTTTCCCGCTAAAGCGGCGATAATTCAAACGCCCTATTAGCAAGCTGTCGCTAACTGCTGTTAGCGACAGCTTTTAGGCGATAGCGACCGGGTTGGGTGCCGCTTTGCATGCCAGCGATATTTATCGCTAATGGCATGCAAAGTAGGCGTTCCCAACCTAAAAGCGACTGGAAACAGTCGCTAAGGTCGCTATCGCCTATTAGCGAGGCAGGGGAGGTGATTAACGAACCAGCGCTAAACACGTTTAGCGCTGGTTTGTTAACGCCTGGTCTCACCCTGACTTAGCCATGTAATCCAATGGGAGGTGGATTACATGGTTAAATCCCCCTCGCCCTATCGCCAAGCTAACACTGGTCACAGTGTGAATATCGCTTGTTTTCAAGCGATATTCACACTGTTCTCCAGGGTTTCTATTGCTTTGGAGATAAGCGTTGCTGATAGCACGCTATCTCCGCGATAGAAACCTACGATAGCCGGAGATAATTATCCTAGCGCTAACTGCGCTTAGCGATAATTATCGCCGGTTATTGCTAATAGGCCCCTATAATTCGACATTTAGGGGCATATTAGCAAGACCGGCGATAAAATTATCGCCGTTTTAGCGGCAGGAAACTGCCGCTAAAACGGCGATAATGGGCTTGCTAATATGCATTATAGAATTCCAATAGAAGCCCAGGTTAGATGTGCAGGACATCTAACCTGGGCTTCTATTGGAATTCTATAACGCATATTAGCAAGCCCATTATCGCCGTTTTAGCGGCAGTTTTCTGCCACTAAACGGCGATAATTTTATCGCCGATCTTGCTAATATGCCCCTTTATTTTTATTTTTAGCACCTAAATTTGGGACTCCTTTTCCGAGTGAGTCCATTTCCCTGTCAAGCACTGTAGGCTCCAGTGAAATAAGGTGAACAGTATTAATCGAATAAAAATATTAAAATGTATTAAACCACTTGAGTGTTTAAAATTGCTTGATTAAAGGATTTTGACGTGCTGGAATAACAAATAAACACTTGAAATACTTTTCAACTATGCTAATAAATTTGCATGAAATGCAGGAATCGACTTACTTGAACTGCAGATGCTTCTAAAGTCAATACAAAACCGTAGACATAAAAGCTCAGGAAAAAAGGATTACAAAGAAGTGTAAGTAAAAAAGAATGTATTTACTTACTTTAGCAGCAAAATAATGACGATAAGACATAATGTACATATCAGCACAGTTTCACGGCACATAAGTGTAGTCAGCCGGGATAACCCGTAGTGGGGGTTGTGGAATTGCTGTAAGGTGGATGTATGATGGACATGACTGTACCGTACAAACCAATATCTTCGTAGATACACATTTACAGTGATGCCTGATTTAGTGTGACAGTGATGTTGGTATGTGGTTAATAGCAGGAGCGTGACGGACAACCCCCCCAGGCACTGCAGTGCAGGGGTCCCACAGACTTCAGTACATGAAGGGACCCCCCTCAGCTTGTCTGAGGTGTAATTGTGTGTGTCTCTCTAAAGCAGCTGCGGTGAGCAGCATGATCTGAGCTGACCCAGGACTGAAGACATACAAAGCAGTTAATTTCTTTCTCTTTTAGGCAGAGTCTGCAAGAGCCATTTCGAGAGCGAGTGGAGGCTCCCTCAGAGAGAGAGAGTGTCTTTCATAAAGCACTGCTCATCTGAGAGGGAAAGAGGCAGCACTGGACTTACTGGGGCATAACGTAGGTCGCTAGAGCCCCTGTGGGGCAAGTGAGCTCCATTCCGTCAAAGGCCCACAATCCTTTAGGAAGCCTCATTTCACCCCAAGGCTAGTGAATATCTGTGATGTAAACTCAGGGGCAGGGCTGGTTCTAGGATTTTTGGGACCCTGGGCCGAAAGGGAATGTGTGAGGCCCCTCTAATTTGCATATGTGACATACTCAGGGCTCCAGAAGCTGCTTTGTTCAGACTTCTCCTGAGCCACAGCTCCTCCTCTCAGCCACCTACAAGCACCTCTTTTACAGCCCATTTCGGGCTGAAGGTGTGAGAATTGCTTGGGGGCTAAGAGTTAAAACTGTGGGGGCGCTAAAGTGCTGACAATGGACATCCCGCAGTGTCTCAAAATGGGCAGCCGGACAGGAGGTCTAATTGCAGAACAAACCTGCAAAATGCATCTCCTTGCGACTGGGACACCATCCCTAAGAGGCTCAGGGAGCCCCCCCTACCCCTCATGGGCCCAATTGCAAAGAGACGCCTTTCTTTCAATTGAATCGGCAGGAGTACAAGAGGGCTGGTGGTGTGTTAAACTGGTGCGGGCCCCATGCTAGGCGAGTGCGAGGCCCTGGGCAGTTGCCCACATTGCCCCTGCCTAGCGCCGGCCCTGCTCAGGGGCCCTCCAGTGGCGTAACTAATCTACTTGAGGGGGCCCCACGCAAAGTACATGGAGGGGCCCCCACGCTCCAGACCCAGTCAAGAGCCCTAAGGCCAGGGGTCTGCCGTCCCTGCCGAGTGCCAGAGGGGGCCCCCTGGAGTTCAGCCTCCCCACACTGCGGGGGCTGTACGGGGTTAATGTTCCCCCACTGGGGCCCTCTTCATATGCTGCAGGGAGGCCCATTATTTTACGTTACGCCACTGCTTAATAGGATTCTCCTTACATGACGTGACGCTTGAGGGCAGACGTGAAGGAGGTGAACAGACAGATTGAGCACAATTTTACTGGGTGAGAATTCCAGAGGAGTGGCTCTAGTAAATAGAAGGGCTGACAACTGAAATCAGAACACTAAGGTTTGGGATTAGCCGGGAAATTAAGGCTGGCTGAATGTGGGTTACAATTCAGACCTTATGACTGAGGACAGGTAATGAGGGAGGAGCCATTTATGACTTTGCACACCAACATCAATATTGTGCGGAGCTCTTTTCTTATCTGATGTCCAGCTGCCTTGGTGACAGTAGTCGAAGGGAGGAGAGTATGCAAGAACGTTATAGAGTGAGTGACCTTGTGGCAAAGTTTGGTACCTTGTGTAATACTGTGAAAGGGTACAAGGGGAGGACCTGCTATCGACTTAAATGTGTTACAGACACTTTTTCACAGACACAGTGATATGGATGATCTGCATTGTCAAATAATACATTTTCTTCCCACGTTACTAACAAGAAATAAAAGAATGCTTGGCAACATATTCTCTCTACACACGCAGTTTTCTTCGGAAAACTAGGGAAACAGTTTCACATTTTGTCGGTCCGGTACAGCGTGCCACAAACCATGCAGGGCTTACTTTGGGAAATCTTATGCAACGCTGCCATCTAGTGGTTCCTTTGCTGACCAAACGAATACATTTTTTCGAGTTAGGTTTATACACTACTACATTGTTGGTTATCAAGTTATTTCAGCTGATTCATAGTTCCATTTGTCTTGCAAACAGTGGTGAAATATAGCGGGGTCCAGGCGGATCTGTGAAACAGCAGCTATCACTGAGCCGGATCCAAGATCTGGGCCGGACCCAGCGAATCGCACAGTGTTTCAAGACAATCCCTGTCCCAGTGCAGTGTGCGACCACCGGAACGGACACGCTGTGCAGCTTGTAGGGAGAGAGAGGAAACTCCCCAACTTTCCTTTTAGCTCAGCCTGGCGCACAGAAAGGGCAATAGGCGGCTCTCTTTGCCTGATCAGGCTGGGAGCATTTATATGTCAAATGATCACAAGTTCACAACTGTAACCCAACACTCACATGACAAACTCCGATCAGACAAAAAACACAAGCGCCTATCACTTTACAATATGTACAGACGAATTATGATTTAGAAGCAATTTTTGCCACTTTCAGGCCCTGTGCGTAAGAGGTGCAGGTCTTTGTAAGCCTAGAATGTAAGACGTATCTGTACACACTAATAAACATTCATTTAGCCCCTACTCCCTCATTTTGAGTAGCCGTTTTTTCCCAACCCCGGTACAAACATTTGCACCTGGATTGGAATCATAAGTTTTTTGGTAATTATCTCATCTCCTGCGGATTTTCCCTTGTGAATTTTGGAAGGTCAGACCTGGTGAAATCAACACGTCTGATACATAAATACCAGTAAATATGGCTTTTGACGATAGAAGCATCTTTAAAGCAGCCTGTATCACCTATCACCTATTGAGCCTGTATCACTAACTAAATACTGGTTTAGCACCTATCTAAAGCATCCAGGGGCATATTTTTCAAAGTATTACGCAGCTCACCTTCCTGAGCTGTGTCATGGGGAAAGGGCAGGAATGCACTGTATTTAAACAATGTATGACACATTCCTGTCCTTTATCCCTCCACTGGCCGCAGTGTGCTGACTAGCACCAAGACAGACATCCTTGAACCATGGTGCAAAGTTGCCTGCATTGTAACCAGGATTGCTTTTGCACAGGAGGGGGCACCTTCCTGCACAAAAACATCACCTGATGCGTTTTCCTCTTTCTATGTGTGCTGCAAAATGAAGCATACATAGAAAGTGGAAAAAAATGAGAAGAAATAGAGATATTTCTCTATACGCCTCCCCTGGGAAGGTGTAGCATTTTGGCGCATTCCCAGGTCTACCAGTAATGGTAAATCTGGGAATGAGTCAAAATCCATGTGTATTGCATGGGTACACTCACGCACCACCCATGGAATGCCTCCCTGGGGCAGAGTAATGCAACACAGCGATTAACGCTGTGTTGCGTTACACTGGATTTATCAAGCTACTCAGGGGGCATGATAAAGCACACTTAAGGGTTGCGTCGCGCATGCACCCGTTGCGTGGTGCAAAAGTGGGTGCAGAGACAGAATATTGAGTAAAAAATATCGAGTTGCACAAATATCGAGTCATTAATATCGTGGTTCAGAAACATCGATAGCAAGAATATCGCGGTCAAGAATATCGACTTAAGGTAAGTAATATCGATATAAAAAATATCGAAGTTGTTAAAAATTTCGTTTGTTTATTAATGTTAGGTATTTTAGTATATATTTTATATGTATGTGTTGTATGTTTTTTTTTGTATAAGAATTGTTTGTATTTGTATTACAGTTGCTAAATTTTTAGTAGTTATTAATTATTTTTTATTTGAATTTGGCATGTTTAGTTCCGTAGCGGGTTGTGGGTTTATAGGGGAATAGCATGGGAAGTAATTTAATTACATTAAATTTATTGATTATTTTTTAATAATTAATAATTGTTTGATTGAGATGTTATAGTGTTCAATGTGTAAAGTGATTCATTATTAATTAATTAATAATTGGTTGTTAATTAATTTTAATTAATTAATTGGTAATTAATTATGGTAACTGTGTAATTAATTTTAGGTGTGTGTTGTGGTGTTTATAGGTGTAAAGGGTGGGAAGTAAATTATTTTTAATTGATAAATTAATAATTGGATGTTAATTAATTTTAATTAATGATTTGGGTATTCAGGCCCGTTTCATCACTGTTTGCCGCTGTTGGGGGCCGTGATCGGCGACAGGACCACAAGTCCCAGGCTTCCTTATGGCGTGCTGCCGCCTACGCACTTGACATCGCGCCAGGAGGCGCTTTAAATTCGATTGCGGGCTCCCGCAGCGCGGGAGGCCCGTTTCATCACTGTTTGCCGCTGTTGGGGGCCGTGATTGGGGACAGGACCGCAAGTCCCAGACTTCCTTGCGGCGTGCTGCCGCCTACGCACTTGACATCGCACCAGGAGGCGCTTTAAATTCAGTTGCGGGCTCCCGCAGCGCGGGAGGCACGTTTCATCACTGTTTGCCGCTGTTGGGGGCCGTGATCAGGGACAGGACCGCAAGTCCCAGGCTTCCTTGCGGCATGCTGCCGCCTACGCACTTGATATCGCGCCAGGAGGCGCTTTAAATTCAGTTGCAGGCTCCCGCAGCGCGGGACGCGTGCGGGCTGCGCCCGGGCGAAGCCCGGGCCAAGGGCGGGCCCGTCATCGCCCGGAAGAGGCTGGGCTAGGCCACCCCCCCTGTTACCTCTAGCTCGAGGACTTGGGCTGCTTCACTTCCAAGTGAATACCAGAGGTATTAAACTTAAGGTAACCTTTGAGCGGGACTAGACTACCCTGACTGGGGGGGACTCCATCTTCCGGCTACCTTCACGGCACGTTTACCGCCAACGCATTTTGCTGCCCAGCGCCTGGAGGCGTACTAATTCCATCAACGGTCTCCCGCAGCGCGGGACAAGGCTGGCTTGGGCAACCCCCCTTGGTCCTCCATCTGTGGGGTCATTATCAGTCCATCCAGCTTCTGCGTCGATATAGTTAAATCGCAGGTACTACCCCTATTGATAACAGGGTTTGACATTTATACGTTTGACTGGAAATATATGTGTCTTAAGCCATATATTATAAAGTGTCTCCATCTTCCATAGAACTAAAGAACAAGTCAACGGTGCCCAGAGGAAAGGAGTACCTCCCATTTACGCTCCACGTATTCTTTTTAATTTCAGGGTTTTGTGTCAAGGAGGTATCAGCGATAATCCTCGTTCAGACCTGCCCCATACTTTTAAACCTTTTCTTCTATGAAATACTTTTAAAAAAAGAGAACAATTTAAAAAGGGCTCGGTTTTGCATTATATTTGTGTGTTTTATAACGCTTTTTAGCACTTTGTACTTTACACTTGACCCTAGCTTTCTGCACTTTTACATTTAGCACCTTGTATTGTGTATCGTATTATATTTGCGTGCTTTTATAGCGCTTTTTAGCACTTTGCACTTTGATCCTAGCATTTTGCACTTTTGCATTTGGCACTTTGTATTGAAACGAAGCGTGTATTGTATTATAGATCAAACCTGCTTATATCCCATACTTAGATATTCCCTGGGAAGGCACCATGGCTAAACACAAGATTCAAAAAGCTGTAATTGATAACCCATGCACCACAATTGATTCATTTTTAGTGTGAGCAGTTAGTGCAATCACTGATGAAATTGACAGGGCAGAACGCCGTTTATCTTTGGGCCCTGGCACGATGGTAGGTGGCCAGATAGGCGACATCAGTGGATTATTACGGGGGGAGATTATACAATCTGCGGAAGCTGTCCACATTGAGTCCCAGGGAACATCTAGGCCCCCCGTAAATATATTAGAACCAGAACTCGACCTGCTCACACAACCTGATTCTCCACCTTTGCATACATCTGACAGATCGCCATCCCCGAAGAGAAAGAGAGGATGTAAGAAGAGACAAACTGTGGTGGGGAATTCGAAAGGAAAGTAAGGCCCTATGCAGACCCCTAAAGATTCTGTATGTGACAGCTTAGATGGCCAAGGTACCACTGCCAACTTACAAACAATATTAATTATAGCCACAATTTTATCAAAGGTTGAGGAGCTGCTTAAGCCGGTTTATGAGAAAATTGACAAACTGTCCAGTGAAGTTACTAAGATCTGCAGCCTATTGAGGGATACCTGCACTAGTGCCAGGACACAGAGGGATGCAATTAGGGGAGGGCAAGTTGAGCAGGTGTCTAAGGTAATTATCCCGATTGATAATGGAATAAATAAAGGAACAGGTAGAGAACCTTCTGGGGGTCGAAATGACATGACAAGTACAGGGTATAATAGAGGAAATAATGAGTCAGCAAATCATAACCCACCAAAACAGCAGGGTACGACTAACCATCTCCGACCAGTCCGAGGGGCTAGGTTGGATTGGATGGACGCGGAACAATCAATTGCTACACATAATAAGTAAGATTCCATCATGACCCATGATAGGAGAGTAGATGCTTCCATCAATTTGCCCCCTAAATGCTGCCCATATTTTGCAGTTTTGGTGAATGTGCCTCCCCTGCAGTTAGGACAAATGGAGAGCCATGACGCCCTAAAGAATAGAGTAGTACATTGGCTTGATAAGAACTGTGGCTTCCCGGTGGCAGGAGCTAATCAGATTCTCCTGACACGAAGAGTGGGATGGATTGGCCCCTTACGGAAGTGTCTCAAAGGAGACTGTATCATCATTAATTTTAGAAACCCAAGTTGGGCTAGAAATACCTTAGATAGAGCACCCCCATTGTCTCAATTTGTTTTGAACATGACATTGCAACCACTTGGTTTTTTCTACAGACACCTAAGGTCTACACAACATAGGGAAGATGATCAAAACCCTCCGAGTATGAATTCAGCCCTGTCAATCTACCCCCAACATGATTTACCAGTCTCAAATAGATACCATGCTTTGAGCAACCTACAAGATAATGATTGACATAAGGGTACCAATCTTCCTAGCTCGGAGCCTCATCCTACTGGAGACTGGGTAGATGTCAAAGACGCGGGGGCCCTACCTGTAGCTGACCCAACTCAGATTGAATCTATTGTCACCACAGTCACTGAGTGTATATTTACAGAGGCCCCGTTTATAAGTATAGACAAAGGAAGTAAGGGCGAACACCCCCCGAGTTAATCCAGGGAAATCAATAGAGAATGGTTATATTATCACAACCTGGATTGTTGCCGGCCTAAGGAGCAAACAGGATTCACCAGCATGGAAGAGTTTTATTATTAGTGACCTTGACATAATTTGCCTGCAAGAGACCTGGTGTACTGAACCGGTGTATGTAGAAGGGTTCACTTCATATTGGCTTGAGGCAGTGCCCTCGCCAGTTGGTAGAGCCAAAGGGGGGCTCTTGACCCTTATTTCAAAGAAGTTATCAGCTATTACTGTTAAAAGATCTATTACTATAGGAGCACACTCCCAGATTTTGTGGTTGCAGTGTAAAGACAGAAGGGATGTGGTCATGGTTAATTATTACAATAATGTGTTCTATTCAACCCGCAACAATATTGTCTTTGAGTTAGATAACGGGCTTGATAAACTGTTAAGCATTATCAAGACTAATACTGTTATAATATGGGTGGGGGATTTTAATATACAATCTTTTCCATTGTCGACGACTAAGGTCTGTGGGAACATGCATGGTGAGGACGATGAAAGTATGCATTTCATACACAATAATTATGGAGGAGCTCTTAATTTGTTGATGGCTAAACATGACCTTGAATTGCTACAATGTGCCCGGGATACCAATGGCGGTCTTATACCAACATTTATTGTCAGAAATGCTGCTTCTATTATTGACCATATGCTAATTTCAGCTAGCAGTAGCCATTTGTGTTCTACTCCATGGATTACAGAGCAGGCACTGAGTGACCATAACTGTATTTCTATGTTGATTCTAGTCTGGGGCCAAAAAATGGCAGCAAATCAAGATTTCATAACAAGTATCGCTCCTATTAGACCAAATGGCACATGTATTAAATGGGCTGGTGTGGAACCAACAAAAGTATTATATGAAATTGTTACAAAATGTGATGCAGAGATTTCTTATTGTCTCAATGAGGATGTCAGTCCCTCCCTGCTGTTAGCCAATTTCCCAAAAATTAATGTTGTAACTGAGGGGATACTGACTGCACCATCCAGGAAAAAAGCAGACAACACAGAGGTTGGTTTGATCATACTTGTACCCAGGCACTAAGCCAACTTAAACAAGCATTAGGCAGTAAACCTAGAAATATTGCAAGAATTAAAAACTTACCTTTTAATTATAAATTGGCTCTTAAGGCAAGGAAAAGCAAGCTCCAAGAGCTAGCGTGGGATAAGTTATCCATGGCAGCGGATACAGCGAACAACAAGCTATTTTGGGAAACTGTGAACTCGACGTTTTTAAATAGTGATTCATTCCCAGAATTACTCTCTCATGTTAATTGTGACGCGTGGGTGAGACACTTTTCTAGTATTTTTAATCTATCTGATCCTGATGTATCTAGGACGCTAAGCATAACAGGAAGTAAGTGGCCGGTGATGCCCTTAGATATTACAATCGATGAAGTACAGGTCGGATTGACTGGAAGTAGGGGTGGTAAAGCACCAGGCCCAGATGGGGTCCCCATTGACGTTTACAAAGCTGAAATAGATCTATGGAGTCCTATTTTAACTAGAGCTTTTAACCTGGCAGTGACGGAGTATATACCGCCATCATGGGGTCAATCAGTGATAATCCCTATTTTTAAAAAGGCATAAAATCCGAAGCAAAAAATTATCGCCCCATTTCACTTCTGGATTCATCAGTTAAAGTGATGAACAGAATATTATTGGTGAGACTTGAAGATTGGGTCACTGAAAACGAGATACTCTCACCAGTCCAATATGGTTTCAGAAAAGGGCTGGGAACCCTCGAGCAATGTATTAACTTAGAACTTTTGATAGGCAAATATACGCACGCTAAGCAGGGAAGATTATACCTGTGTTTTACAGATCTTAGCAGAGCGTTTGACCTTGTTGATCACACTATCTTGTGGCCAACCCTGCTTATTGGGGCCCCTCAACAAATAATTTTCTTCCTTGCAAGGCTGTATGAGAAACTTTCATGCAAGGTGCGATATGGACAGCGTGGTGAGTGCACACCGCACTTTGAGGTCAAAAGAGGTATCCGCCAGGGCTGTGTCTTAGCACCAATACTTTTCTCTTTATTTATAAATGAAGTTGACAAAGCCCTTCGGTCGGTACAGATAGATGCTCCCCAAATTGCTGGCAGCCCCGTACCCGTCTTACTTTACGCAGGTGATGCAGTGCTGCTTTCTAGAACCCCAGTTGGCTTACAACGATTAATAGATAATTTTAGTCACTTTATTAATAATAGGAAATTAGTAATTAACAAGGCCAAAACTTTTGTCATGGTCTGTGGTCAGAAAACTAAGAAATGTAAAACCTTCTATATAGAGAGTTCCCCAGTAGAATCTGTTAAAACCTTTTGTTACCTGGGAATAACCTACTCAGGTAATGGGAATTGGATGTTAATGTTCGCTCAAAGATGGTTAAGAGTGCCCAAAGGATTTTTAGATTTGCATTAAAACTAGGCAATCGCAGCATTAAGGATATGGTAGACATATATAAGGCTAGATGTGTTGCCACAGCCCTCTATGGTGCAGGGGTGTGGGGTCATAATCATAATCAAATTCTACAACATGAAGAAAATTCTTTCCTAAAACGCCTTTTGTGTCTGCCTCCATCAGTGTCCACTGAAATAATACATCGTGAAGTAGGAATAAACTACCTATCGGATCAGATTGCTATGCGGCCATTACTGCTATGGAGATCCATCTGGGCCAAAGATGAGACTAAATTTTCTCAATCCATCATTAAAGATTGCCTACTCCTGGACAAATGTTCACGTATCCCCTGGCTTAAATATATCCATGATTCGTTTAGTAATTTATTTAATCTCCAGATTCAGGGAGATCCAGGTTGTGTGACAACCATATCTAAACAGGAGATCAAGGATACCTTTTAGCTCATAATATAGAGACTCGTAGGAGAGCGGTAGGGAAGCAACCCACCTTTGTATTTTATCAACAGATTGAGCTCAGTGCGGGATTCCAAGATTACCTGTCCATAGTGACTAGGCCCTCACACTGCTTCGTCCTGACTCGGTTGAGACTAGGTATAGCACATCACCTAGTTACCTTCCCTACTATGAAAATGTGTCCTTCTACTCCATGCCCCTGTGATGGGCTATCGAAACAAAGCACCATACACTTTATGCTTTTCTGTAAGTTTTATTTATTTCTAAGACGGTTTTATCTGAAACCACTTTTTATGAAATTCAATGTGAGAACAACCCATGCTGCTATGAACTTATTGGTTGCTCTTAAAGATCCTGGGATATGTTTTTATGTTGCTTCTTTTATTCAAAAAACAATTGCTGCTAGGAAAGGCATTGTGCTTGATAATTAACTGGCCTGTTTTATGTATTGGAATGTCTTTGTACAACTGTTTTAAATTTTGTTCTTGCTTTTATGGTTGCTGTATATACCGAATAAAGCTCTTTTAAATTGAATTGAAGTAATTTAATTATATTAAATGTATTGATTATTTTTAATAATTAATATTTGTTTAATTGAGATGGTATAGTGTTCAATGTATAAAGTAATTTATTATTAATTAATTAATAATTGGTTGTTAATTAATTTTAATTAATTAATCGGTAATTAATTATGGTAACTGTGTAATTAATTTTAGGTGTCTGTTGTGGTGTTTATAGGTGTAAAGGGTGGGAAGTAATTTATTTTTAATTGATAAATTAATAATTGGATGTTAAATAATTTCAATTAATGAATTGGGAATTCATTATGGTAATTGTGTAATTAATTTTAGGTGTGTGTTGTGGTGTTTATAGGAGTGAAGGGTGGGAAGTACTTTGTATTTAATTAATTAATATATAGTTGTTAATTAATGTTAATTATTTGATATTTATTTTGGGTAATTGTTTATTTTTGTGTGTGTTGTTTTTACTTTTAAAGGGGTAAAGGGTGGGTATATATTTTAATTACTTTATTATTAGTTGTTAATAGTAATAGTTTTTAATTTAAAAATAAGTTTTAATTGTGTTTTATTATTTTATAGTTTAATTTAGATGTGTGTTGTGGATATTATAGTGTTAAAGTGTGTGTAGTCAATTAATGTTTATTATTTCTTTTTTATTAATAATATCTTTTAATTGATTATTAATTATGTAAATTATGGAAGTAAATTTAATTAAAAATGTTGAAGAGCTTTGTTATTGGTGTGGTAAAATAAAACAAATACATTTATGTATGAAATAATCTTTTTGTTTGTAAATATTTTCTAGCTTAAAAGAATTATTTTTTATACATTTAATTATTATTTTATTTTATATATAATTTGTAGGTTTTTGTTATATGTAATTATTTTATAATATGTTTTTTAAATATATTTAATATATTTGATTTTTAATTTTTTTATTATTGTTTATTTTTATGATTTTTAATTTTTTTAGTATCTTTTATTTTTGTTTTAGCTGTTTGAGTGTGAATAGTAATTTTTGTCTCTCCGCTATCCAACACTTTCCCTAATGTTGTACTCACTGGAGTGGGAATAGTAATTTTGACCTCTCTGCTATCCAGCACTTTCCCAACTGTTGCACTTACCGGAGTGGGAATAGTAATTGTTACCCCTCCGCTATCCAACACTTTCCCTACTGTTGCACTCACTGGAGTTGGATTAGTAATTTTTACCCCTCCCCTATCCAACACTTTCTCTACTGTTGCACTCACTGGAGTGATATTAGTAATTTTTTACCCCTCTGCTATCCAACACTTTCCCTTGTGTTGCACTCACTGGAATGGGAATAACAATTATTACCCCTCCACTATCCAACACTTATCCTACTGTTGCACTCTTTGGAGTGGGAACAGTAATTTTTACCCCTCCGCTATCCAACACTTTCCCTACTGTTGCACTCTTTGGAGTAGGAATAGTAATTTTCCCCCTCCTCTATCCAACACTTTCCCTACTGTTGCTCTCAATGGAGTGGGAATAGTCATTTTTACCCCTCCGCTATCCAACACTTTCCCTACTGTTGCACTCACTGGAGTTGGAATCGTAAATTTAATTTGTCTGCTATCCAACACTTACCCTACTTTTGCACTCACTGGAGTGGGAATAGTTATTTTTACCCCTTTGCTATCCAACACTTTCCCTACTGTTGCACTGATTGTATTGTGAAATGTAAGTTTAAATATTTTATCATACTTTAATGTTTTAATTTATTATAGATTTTTGTTTTTTCATATTTTAAATCATTAATATATATTGTTATTTTTTATATTATTTTAAACCTTTAACATAAATTAAAAATAATAGTTTATTAATTGTTTTAAAGTAAATATATATGAATACATTATTATGTTTGTGTGTTTATTTTTTTATTGAGTTTATTTGTTATATTTTATTAAAATGTATCTTATATTTTTTTATTTTGTTAAAATTATATTTAATATATATTATTTTATTTTATATTTATATAAAAGTCGATATTTTATACATCTATACTTTTACATCGATATTTTTTAGTCAATATTTTTGTACTTACCTGTTTAAGTATAGGAGTCGATATTTTTGTTGTCTATATTTTTAACTCGATATTTTTGACATCAATGGGGCATATTAGCAAGACCCACGTTAAAATTATCGCCGTTTTAGCGGCAGGAAACTGCCGCTAAAACGGCGATAATGGGCTTGATAATATGCGTTATAGAATTCCAATAGAAGCCCAGGTTAGATGTGCAGGACATCTAACCTGGGCATCTATTGGAATTCCATAACGCATATTAGCAAGCCCATTATCGCCGTTTTAGCGGCAGTTTCCTGCCGCTAAAACGGCGATAATTTTAACGTGGGTCTTGCTAATATGCCCCAATGTTTTTAACATCGATGTTGTGTCAGTGAACCGCAAAGGTGATGCAACCCTTTCATAATTATGGCCCAAAATTTGTATCCGTGAGGTGAAATATATATGGTAAGCAAATCCAGCCAACTTCTGGAAAGACAGAAAAACCCTCTGACAAATATTATTCTGCCCATCTCCAAGAATTTGGAATCACCCTCTTAAAAATATCCTTCAAAATAGACCTTCCAACTCACCTCTTCAGAGTACACGTTTCTGGCTCACTTGTTAAGCAGTGAATATCTACTGTTCACTCTCTACAATTTCTCCTTTAAAATCAACAACCCCATAACTTCAGTCCTACCCTGATTTGTTCAGTTCAGAAACCAACACAAAACGCAAATTCTCAGCACTAAAGATAGATAACTTTCATGTTTCTCTCTCTCCATTTTAATGTTACAATTTTGTTATTCTGGTTACTTGTAAAGTGCTCAGTTACTCAAGCAGCCATGTCCAGGCTATATAAACACCTTTAGTAGATAAATATAAATAAAATGCCCACTGTAGGACATGACACGTTACAGAGATTGGCAAGTTACCTGCTGTTCATTATAATATTTCCATGATGTTGACAAAAGTTGGTAGGGTGAATACTCCAGGTTCACTTATTACAAAAGAAGTCCCTATTGGGTTTAACTTGCTGCATATCATCCACATTGCATATGTCCTTTTGGGGTTAGAGTTGAACTGGCATTTAAGGACTCAATTAAGGCTTCAAATTCATGGACAACTTAAGATTGAGGTTTGAGTGGCAAATTACCTTCTTACTCCTCGGATATTTGTGTCTTATTTGTCTCCCCATGGTTATGGTGATTTGTTTCATTCCAACGCATGCAGTTTTTTTGGCTATAACTTCTATCCAGATTTCAGTTAGGGGTAATTTTAATTCTTGGTTTCAGGATCATTCTGTGTACTGTCATTACATCGAGCTCTCTAAATCAGGATACATTACAACACAGGCATTACATTTTTAAATCAGGAGACAATACATCACAGGTAAGTATTACTAGTTACACCGAAGTCACTACATTGCTTGGGACATTAAATCTAAACAGTTCTGGTGAGATTTACAAAGCACAAGACTGAAAGCTGAGTGGTTTATAACTGTCTCTTGAACCCTGAGATGGCAATATAGACCATATTACATATTACTTGTTATGTGTTGTTTATATTACATGATTTATTCATTGATTTTAGCACTCCGGAAAGATTTTGAGCATTTGACGCCATCCATTATGGGCTCGATTACGATGTTGGTCGGAGTTGCCTCAGATCGACACCGTCGTGGTCTCGGGACTGACCAACCTCCAGTCGGCGGTCCCTACACTGAAATTACAATGAGACCACACATGGTGTGGTTGCATACTCCCATTTCTTTATGGGAGCTTGTGTTGAGGCCGTAAGCCAGCCGTAGCACAAGCTCACATAGGGAAATGGGAGATTCTGTTAATCCCTGCGCAATGTGGCAGGTGCCTGCCACACAGTGCAGGGATTAACAGGGGGCACCATAGATGCCCCCTTGGCCCCCAACGGGAGGCCTCAAGGAGAACGGGGCCCTACTAGGGGCCCCCAAACTCGCTATCCGACAGGCTTTCCACATCGGAAAGCCCGGCATGGAATGTCTGTGGGAAACTGAGCATCGTAATCCCAGCGGCAGAAACATCATCCATTGGGATTACAGGCCGGTCTCCAACTGGACAACGGGCTCCTTGAGCCCGTCGGACTCCAGCCAGAATGACCGGCTGGTTTCAATTCCGACTGCCTAGGTTGTAATTAGGCAGTCAGAATTGAAACCGTCAATTTCGGTCGGAGGCTTTCCGACTGACATCGAAATGGGCCCTGTTTAGAAATGGGGGTCTCTGGTTGGCAATGGTTTGCACCATTGTCCAAGTAGGGACTCTTCTTCTTAGTCAGGGTAAGGGGGATACACTTCTAAAATAACCCCTGCTCACCCACTTGGTAATTTGGCACTAGCAGACAGGCTTATCTCAGAGGCAGTGTGTAAAGCATTTGTGCACACATACAGTAATACAGTTAAAACACTACAAATGGACACCACACCAGTTTAGAAAATTAGATAATCATTATCTAAACCAAACAAGACCAAAACAAAAAAAATCCACAATACAGTAATCAAAATATGACTTTTAAAAGGTAGAAACAGTTCTGTCCATATCAAACTATGGATGCAACACTTTTAACACAAAGTACCTTGGATGCGTCAAAATCAAAAACAAAAACAGCCTCAGGGAAGGTGATGCGTTTGTTCCTTATGTGCAAGGAAGGTGATGCGTCGGTTCCTTACTCCAGGGGAGGTGATGCATCGGTTCCTTACTGCCATGCAAGTGAGGTGATGCGTCGGTTCCTCACTGAAGGGGACGTGATGCGTCAGTTTCTTACTGCGCGGGGAGGTGATACGTCGGTTTCTTACTGCGGCCCGGTGTCCTTGTAGACTTGGCACCCCGGTGCGATGCGTGGGGATTGGGGATGCGTTGGTTCTCGATGCGGCAGCAGCAACGGTGCTTCATTGGTTTCTTCAGCCGCGGTCCCACGATGCGTTGGTTTTTGTAGCCGCACAGCAGGGCCTGCATCAGAATCGGTGTGGTGATCTTGGATTCTATGGATCGGTGCACTCGATGCAGCGTGCAGCGATTTCTCCAGCCGCGGGCAGGCGCTGCGTCGGTTTCAGGTGCAGATGCTTCTCATTTCTCTTAGTTGCGTTGCTTTTCCAGCTCCCAACAGCAGGAACAACCTCCAGAGGTCCCGGACAGCAGCAGGCACCTCTTGCCAGGTCAGAACTCCCAGCAAGGAAGTTCAGGGGAGCTGGGGGGGAAGTCTTTGTGTTCCTGAGACTTCAGAACAGGAGGCAAGCTTTACTTCAAGCCTTTGGAGATCTTCCTCAAGCAGGGGACACAGCACATAGCAAAGTCTGTGTCCTTTCCTTGGCAGAAACAGCCACTGCAGGCCAACCCCAGACAGCACACAGCAAAGGGGCAGTACTTCTTCAGTTTTTCCAGCTCTTCTCTTTGGCAACGGTTCCTCTTGAATTCCAGAAGTAATCTAAAGTTCAGGGGTCTGGGCCCCACTTTTTATAGCACAAATTCCTTTGTTCTCTGTTGGTAGAGAAGCTCTTTGCCCAGCCAAAACCAGTTCTGTCCTCTCTGGTGCAGCTGCCCGGCAGGAGGTGGAGACAGTATTGTCCAAGGCAGACCAAGCTCATTCAGGTGTGAAAGAAATCTCCTCCCCCCTACTCTGAATGCAGCCCAGGTCTATTCAGCCCAGCCCTGACTCATTCAGGAAAGGCAGGACACACATCAACCCCCCGTGGCTGTCTGAGAGAATGCCCATCCCCAGCCCCTGTCACTCCAAAGCCTGACAGTCAATCCACAAACCAGCAGAGGCACACAGGATGGATAAGCAAGAAAATACCCACTTTCTAAAAGTGGTATTTTCAAACACACAATATAAAAATCATCTTTGCTAAAAGATGCATTTTTCTATTCTGAGTTCAGGCATACTAAACTCTTTCTATCTTGTCCCAATGGGAAGTTATATTTATAAGATGTTATAAATAAACTCCCAATCGATCCTATGGAACAGATAGCCTTTCAAAAGTGAAAAATGAACTACACTGTATTTAACTATCAGTACATGTCACACATCTCAGTACATGTCCTACCTTTCACATACACTGCACCTTGCCCATGGGGCTACCTTGGGCCTACCTTAGGGGTGTCTTACATGTAAGAAAAGGGAAGGTTAGGGCCTGGCAAGTGGGTGCACTTGTCAGGTTGACTTGGCAGTACCAAACTGTGCACAGACACTGAAGTGGCAGGTCTGAGTTACATTTACAGGCTGCTCAAGTGGGTGGCACAATCAGTGCTGCAGGGCCACTGGCAGCATTTGATTTACCGGCCCTGCCCATACACAGTGCACTGTATTAGGGACATACCAGTAAATCAAATATGCCAATCATGGAATCACCAATCCATAAACACAATTTACAAGGAGAGCATATGCACTTTAGCACTGATCAGCAGTGGTAAAGTGCCCAGAGTCATAAAACCAACAAAACAGGGTCCAAAACAGGAGGCCAAAAAGCAAAATGTCTGGGGATAAATCCGCTGGAAAAGCCAGGTCTAACAGGCCCCTTAGTGTTCATTGTTTGTCTGACACTGTAGATATGTCTGTCAGTGTTTTGAGAAATGCTTAAATTAATTACCGGTAATTACATTACTCCGGATGCTGCTTTTGCCTACAATTAGTTACATAGGGGCCTATTAGCATGGCGGGCGGATCGTCACCGCCCGACCGGCAATGGCGATCCGCCCGCCAAAACACCCCGCCGGACGTCCTTTTACCCCCGCCACATTAGCATGGCGGGGGTACCGCAGCAGACGGAATGACCGTCCGCCGCTTTTCCGCTGGTAGGCAATCGTCACGATAGCCTACCGGGCGGAAAAGGCCTATAATATGGTGGCGGTGCCTTGCAGGCACCGCCATCCATATTATGATGTGGGAGGTGTTATGCCTTTCCATGGCGGAGACTCCGTCATGGAAAGGCATGCGGTTTTCGCATCGGGGGCCTGTTGCGGGCCCCCAGGGGGGTGGGGGGCTGCACTTGGGGGGTACCTATGGTACCCCCCAACATTGGCATGGACAAGGTGGCAGGCACCGCGCGGTGCCTGTCACGTTGTGCATGCCAATGCACAACATGCATATATTGCATTGTGGCAGGTGCTGCTTACAGCACCGCCCGCCATAATGCAATATATGCGGGATGCCACCGCCACCGTGGCATCCTAATTTCCATTGCGGGACCGCCGCACCTCTTGCGGGGGGTCCCGTTTGCCGTTGCGGTCTGCCCGCCATCGTAATAGACCCCATAGTGAGGTGCGCTGAGCCTCATAGGTTGACCTTCCTAATTAAATTGTTTAAATAGCCTTCCATACCCTTCTGCTATCTGTTTTTCTTGACAAAAGCTCCAAAATATAGCTTGCCTGGTCTGAACAGGGTGTGAGGGAGCAATTAATTAATTGTAAGCAAAAACAGCATCCAGAGTAATGCAATTACCAGTAAGTGATTGAGGCACTACCCCAAAATGCTGCTTTTGTCTGATTAATTACAAAGTGAGAGCTACCAAGGAATATAAAGACCAGGACGACAGAAGTACTGCTGAACGAAAACAACTTAATTTATTAACCTAAGTTCACACTCTATTGCCTCACAGAATGAAGAACCTTAGACCCAAATGTATTCTGTATGCCAGTTTCCTGAAGCACCCTACAGTGCTATAAAAGTAGATGGAGATGCCCACATAGGCGCTCTGCAGATCTCTGAAAAAGGTGCACCTTGTGCTTCAGCTAAAGAATCTGACATCCCTCTCGTTGATCTTTCTTGAAGTCCCGCAGGTAGAGAAACCCCTTCTTCTTTGTAAGCTAAGCCAATATCATCTTACACCCTCCTACTCAGCATGTGAAGTGAGGCCTTTAAGCACGTTCTAACAGAACCAAAATTAACAAAAAGACTACTTGTTGAAGAGGTTCAAACCTCTGCAATTCTCTCAAGATAAATCATGAGGCCCTCCTTATATCTAAAGAGTAAAGCCGTTCCTTCTTCAGATTCTGGGGATTTAGATGGAAAGTTGGAAGGATGATTTCCTGGTCCAGATGGAAAAGAGTATTAACCTCAGGAACAGAGAATGGATCCAATGTAAGAAGAACTCTGTCTTGAAAGACTTGTAAGTAAGGGAAACGTACAGACAAAGACCCCAGCTCCCCCAGCCCCGTTGCTGATATTATAGCTACAAGTAAAAAGGTTTTCCACGTCAGAAACATAACATTAACAACATAAAGAGGTTCAAAGAGGGGGTGAGGGGAGCATCAAAGCCTGCCAAACCAGTAGCAAATCCCATGGTGGAAATCTTTCCTTTGTTAAGGGTCTAAAATTATCAAATCCCTCAAACAAATGCTTCAAAAAGACAGAGGGCCTGATTTTAAAGTCAGCGGAGGGGAACACAGCATCACAAACGTGACGGATATCCTGCCCTCCGCATTACAATCATATTCTATCCTATGGGGATTGTAATATGGCAGACTGAACATCCGTCATGTTTGTGACAGAGTATTCCCTCTGCCAACTTCTAAATCAGGCCCAGAATCTTTTTGCCAATCCCCACAAATGCCTTTAGAAGCGTTAATTGCTGCCCATCGAATTCCCCGTGTCGAGGATTTAAGTCCCAAAGAAAAAACATCCTGCAACAACTCTTTGTGGTGATGTCTCTTCTAACATATTCCACATTCCAGAACCATATGCCTGGAATGTGGAATGCGGTGTGGGAGGTCGGAGGTAGACGGTGTCATGTTTGTCAGTTGCTGTGAGACTGCGTACACTGTGGCCAATAAACCTCTATCCTTGAATTGGACACGACTCGAGTCTCTTCATTGTGGTCCAGTCACCACAATTTGGCGACGATCTGGCCACAGTGGGGAACCCACGTGTTTTCACGAGGAACACAGAGCTGGCCGCCCCGGAGGAACATTCATGAAACTAGAAAACAGTTGCGGAATTAAAATGGCGTACAGGCCAGTTTTTAAAATCTGTGTGGATGTGCCATACTAACTTGGAGGCATCTGTTCCTAAGTTGTAGACTGAGAGAGGGTGTGTGGTGAAATCAGAAGAAAGGTGTAAGCACGAGCGAAGGCATTTCGGTTTGCCCACATGGTGAGCGCGGGTCTCGCAGCAGGTGTTGGAAACAAGAGAAGCTCGCGCTCCTACCGAATCATCGTGTGTGGCATGATGAGCAATTAAGATCCTCCACAATGCGGCGACATTCTATCACCTTCTTTCACTGTCACACACTATTATGGCGTGCCCACCACCAGAACGTAACCGCGCTCCACTATTACGTACATCACGTTGGCGGCCATATTGGAGGGGGATAGACGGCTCATTCACCAGATGCCTAGAACACTGGGTATCGGCGCAACTCTGAAGATTTCCAGTTTGCCACATCTGTGATGCGCTCACGCTTTGGGCGTATCTCAGATATTTAAAGGAATCTTGAGCACTTTCCGCGTATGAAGGTCTATCCAGCCGTGACACGCACATGCAGTCTAGCAACCTTTAAGGGAAATTGGAGTGCATTCCATACAGTCAGATCTACACAGCTGTGACCCACACACAAACAGTGTACGGTCTGTGGAATTTCATGTAGAGTAACCGGGTTTGGTTCAAAAACTGTTCCCTTTAACATTGCAGATTATTTTTTTTTTATTTCTTCCCATGATTTAAGTGGGGAAAGGTAAAGCACATTTACAACATATATCGTTATATATTTTACAAATTTGTTTTAAAGCATTTAAAAGTTACTACCTCTCTGTGTCCCACCATGCAAAGTGTCAATGCCCCCCCCCCTTTCCTCCAATCACCGGCTGAGCCAACCATTCCGTGGAGAAATTGGTAGAGGTCTTTCACCAATTACTTAGGAGCCATTGGGGGAAACAGGTATTGCCCTGAATGAAAAAGGTTTTTGTTGGAGCATAATTTGCGTTTTGAGGGACAGTCTATTTATGAGCATCTGCCCCCTTTTCAATTACAAGAAGATGATGAGGAGATTGATGAGTATCATTTGGCTGTGAAGAAACTCAAAAAATGATTTGATGTGCAACCCAGTATAATAGTTAACAGACACATATTTTTTACATGAGAAGAACAGCAAGACGAATCCATTGTCACCTATGTAGCAGTGTTACGTATGTTAGCTGATGAATGTGAGTTTGAGAACTTTACTTCACAGTTGATCCGTGACCAGATAGTTGTACGCTGTTGGGACAAAAAAGTTCAGGAGAAGCTTCTAACTATGAAAAATCTGAGTTTGTCGGAGACAATCGATGTTGTGAAAAGCATTGAGGTGTCCCGTAAGTCTTGCAAAGAATTGACACGCAGAGAGGCAAGTGCTGTGTCAGTAGTGAACGAAAGTGGGAGTGAGAAACAAAATGCCCATTTTAAGAAAACCACTAAGAGGAAAGAGTCTAAAGGGGGATTCTTTAGTCAAAAAAACATTTGTTTCAGGTGTGGGTTTTCTAATCATGGTCCCAATGGACGGCCATGTCCAGTGAGGAATGTTAAGTGCAGAACCAGTGGTAAAATCGGGCATTTTGTGAAAGTTTTTCAGCCAACCAAGGAAAAGGTCAATGCTGTACTGGACGGCGAGTTGGTTGACAGTTCAGAATAAGAATAGATCATGGGGAAAGATTTGGTGTTGGTTTTCCAAGGTGGCAGATCAAATTGTGTCGATCCATATGAAGATATTATTGTTGACGGTAAGGTGTTGAAGTTATTGATTGATTCTGGTGCAAGGATGACCATGGTGATGGATGAATTGTTCCAGGAGGTATGGGGTGACAGAGAATTATGCCCACCTGACAGGAATCCTGTAACGTATGATGGGAGGAAGATTGAACTGTATGGGTATTTTGAAAGTCATTTGACGTTCAAAAACAGAACTATTTTCGGTAAGGTGTATGTTGCGAAAAAAGGGTTAAACATTCTTGGATGGTCCCATCAGGGTTTGTTTGGCATGACACTTAGGCCTGGGAGGAAAGTTCAGGTTTCTTTAGTCACAGACGGGGTACCAACTGATAAAGTTCCTGTTGAAGTTGATTCCAAGACGAAGTGGACTGGTTTGTTTGGAACAGTTTTCAGTGATAGGTTGGGAAGGATTGAGGGATTTAAGCGTAAGATCAAGGTCCAAAGTGATGTTACCCTGTCAAGCACAAATTAAGAAACGTGTTGTTTAGTGTTTGTGAAGAATTGGCTGATATACTCAAAAAAATGTGTGAAGATGATGTGATTGAGTCCATTGAATCATCCCTGTGGCCATCTCCTTTGGTGATAGCAAGGAAAAAGAATGGTCAATTGAGATTTTGCATAGACCTCAGAAGTCTTAACAAGGTGATTTGGGTAGACTCCCACCCTTTACCCCATATTGCCGACATCATTAGCACGTTTGCAGGAGCTAAAGTATTCTCTAAGATCGACCCACCGTCCGCTTACCATCAAGTTGAACTTGATGAGTCATCTTGACACCTTACAGCCTTTGTGTCACCAGTTTGAACGTTTCAGTTCAGGAGGATGCCTTTTGGGTTGGCATCTGCTGCTTCTGTTTTTCAACGTGTGCTGGAGAATGTGTTGCAGGGGATCAAAGGGGTAGTCACGTTTCAGGACGATATACTGGTGGTGGGTGAAGATGTGATCAGTCATGATAAACTTATGCATGCAGTGTTGGAGAGTTTGTAAAAGCTTGGAGTTGTAGCCAATCTTAAAAAATGTGAATTTTCCGAAAAAAATATTGAATATTTGGGACACATTATTTCTGAAAAAGGAGTAGAACCCAGGCCTGGGTTAGTTGAGGCTACTACGAAAGCACCTACGCCTAAAAGCAAGGAACATGTAGCGTCTTTCCGAGGGCTTTGCGAATTTTATGTAGAATTTATCAAAAACTTTGCTGCAAAAACTATTCATCTGAGCAAACTTTTAAAGAAGAACAAACCTTTTGAGTGGAGCGACTTGTGCAAAGACGAATTTAAAGAACTCAAAAATGACATTGTTTCCACAGGTTCTTTTTAGCATCATTTGATCCATCCAGAGAATGTAAGATCACTGTAGATGCCAGCAATGACCCGCACTGACAGGTTGGGTGCCACCATTGCTCAACTTAAAGGAACCTCTGAAATGACGGTGGGGTTTGTGTCCAGGTCTCTGAGAGTAAACGAAAAAGTATTTTCTGTCATTGAAAAAGAATTGTTGGGGTGTTGTTGGGCTGTGGAACGCTTCAAATGCTTCATCTGGGGAAGGAAGTTTACTCTCAGAACTGACCACAAACCTTTAGTCAGCATTCTTGAGGGGACAGTCATCAAGGATTATACACCCAGGTTGGTCAGGTTAAGTTCAAAACTCTTACAGTATAATTTCAATGTTGAATACATCCCTGGTGGGAAAAACTCCAGGGCGGACTATTTATCTCGTTCTCACCTCAGTGTTTCTGAATGTCCAGACAATGGGGAGGAGGACGATGAGGAATGTTTGATTGCAAGTATTGATATGTTTCAAGCCACCACTTTCATGGAACAGGAGTGGATTGATGAGACAGTGAAGGATGAAGAACTTGAGAGTGTTAGGAAATATATTATGGAGGGTTGGCCTAGAGAGAAAGCGTTGCCTTATGGTTTGCAAGCTTATTTCAAAGTTGCTGATGAGCTTTCTATTGAGAAAAAAGCAATGCTGGTACGAGGAGACAAGTTTGTACCCCCTGTTGGTTTGAGAGATAAGATCATTCTTTGTGACCATGAAGGACATTTGGGGCAGATGATCACCAAGAGGAAGATTAGAGACAATTATTGGTGGCCAGGGATGGATACTGCCATCATAGCAAGTGTTTCATGAGTGCTACTAGTGATAAAGGTCCCAAAACAGAAGCTGTGCCCCTCAAACCTGTCTGTCTTCCTGAGAGTGTATGGTCTAATCTGGCAATTGATTTTGTAGGTCCTTTTAGTACCCTGCCACGTAAGTTTAGGTTTGCTATTGTTGTCTAAGATTATTATAGCAAATGGTGGGAAGTTAAGTTTGTAGAGCAGAGGTCGTCAAACTGTGGGGCGCGCCCCCCTGGGGGTCCGTGGAAGCATTCCCAGGGGGGCCCAAATGCTTCACTAAGTACTTGTAAATAATGATTGTAGGAAAGTTAGATCTGCTTCTTATGGTTACCCCCACTTTTTGCCTGATGTTACACTGTTTTGACTAGTCTGACTGGGATCCTGCTGATCAGGACCCCAGTCTATCTGCTTTCTCCTTAAAATGTTATGCCATGTACTTTGGTACACTCCAGATTGGATACTGGGGTACCCTTATAAGTCCCTAGTATATGGTACACATGTACCCAGGGCATAGGTACCCCAGAGGCCTCCCATGGGCTGAAGCATGTATTACGCCACCCATGAGAGGCCATGCAAAATGGAACTACAGGTCTGCCATTGCCGCCTGTGTAAGCTGGTGCTTGCACCACTTACTTTAGATATAGGTTCACTACATCTATAGGTCACTACACTTAAAACGTATAAGTCACCCCTATAGCAGGCCTTAACAATCCTGAAGGCAGGGTACTGGATTTTACGTGAGAGGGTGCCCCTGCATGAGCAGAGCCCCTCTGCAGCCTTCGGAGACCATTCTCCCGGGTTGTCTGTGACTCAGCCAGACATATAGGTAGAGGTGCATTATAACCTCGCGGTAAATGCTATCTCGAAAACGGCTGAAACAAAACATGTCGTGTTTGGTATCAACCACCTTGGAATCATACCTCCACACTGGTAACCGGTGTGGGAGGTAGGATTCCACCCTTTTGAAGCGAGCTTCGTGGGGTCCCTGGTCTTTCCGGTGCCAGCCTTCTCGACCCGGACAGCACAAAATGGATGCTGCAGACCAGAGACACATTTCTGGCCTTCTGCTGCTGAGCCAAGCTCGAGCAGAGGAAGGCAGCACAATAGGCATCCTGTCACAGGGAGGTGTGACCACCTCCCAGACAGAATTTAGTGTATTGGGGTTGGGTGGGTGCACTTCCAAAGTGCCTGAAAGTCTGCACCTGGGGCACATTTGGTGTCCCTGTGCATAGTCCAGCTCAAACCAGTTCTGGGAGCCGCTGGCTCCTGCTCCGGCGCAAAACTGCACAAAGGACAAGGGAGTAACCTCCCCTCTGTCTTGACCCTCCCCTAGGAGGGTCCCCTGAATCTGTCCAACACTCTCCCGTGTGTACATATGGTGCTTACCTGGCTGTAGGACCTTGGATTTGACGTGGACAAGATTCTGCAACAAGAAACCACTGACCTTCAACCGTCTGGACACTCTGGACTTCACTGGACTTCGACTGGGCCCGACTTCATCTCCCTCTCCATCCAAAGCATCGTCTGTGCCCTTGCACCATACAGGCTCCATGCAGGACCTATGAAGCACTAAGGACAACTGAAGAATCTCCCTTGGGGTGAAGGGGGTCACTCCCCTGCATTCGCAGGCACCGTAACTGTCGGCTGATCCTGAGCTCCTGCGGACTCTGAAGAGTCCAGCAACACAGAAGGTGGGCTCCGAAGTTTCTTGAGGTAGCGCTGCCCTCTCACCAAGTTTGAGGCCAGTATCCCCCGTGGGGACCGCATAACCCGAACCCCTGTGCACAGCATACTTTTGCAAGTGCATATGCTTGTTGGCAATTTCCGAGCTTGTGCATTAGACTCTGTGTAGTGCTGACCCTGAGTAGTATTTCCACCAAAGAACTCCTGCCTCTTCACACCGAGTGCTCCGTGGGCTGGTACTTTGTGATTTTGCTTGAGGTCCCATCGCAACTCCTGGTCATTCAACCTGTGGGTCCTTTTGAGGGTCATCTTGATTTCTTTAAGACTTTCGAGGTTGCTCCAGACGTTCCCTTACTCCCCATTGCTTGGTGAGTTCCCTGGACCTTGCTGGTCCACACCATAACCTGCTTGACCTTCCTGCGTGGGTTGCTGTTGCCAAGGCTTGTTGGTGATCCAGCCAGACACTGACCCCTCAGCACTCAACATCGTTTGTGGGACAGCTTGCATCCAGCTCCTGGTCATCCTCGACATTTCCTGGACCTCGTGGCTGCAGAGTCAAGCATCCCTTCTTCGCACCTGAAGCACCCAACATCGGTGGGCATTCGTCTACCGAGCCCCTGGTCACCCTGAAGTGACCCAGACTCTGTCCCCTCTGCTTTCAGGTTCCTTCCATCACAAATTCACCCTTGGATTCCTACGGACACTTTCTTCCTTCCCGGCAGCAGCTCTTCTTTGAAGCCCTCCATTGAAAACGACGGTGGTTTCCGACACCACTCCAGACCAATGCACCCGGCTCCTCTGGGATAGGTAATTCGGGTACTCTGGTATCCACGGGTAGGGTGACTCTCCAACCTCCTAAGTTCCAAAGGGTTTCCTCGAAGTCCACCAAGAAGGGTCCTTAAACTTTAAATTTGTAACCGCGACTTCCCCATAGAATGTACGGAGCCCGCGGTCGTGTTAGCACACTGCACCCGTCCTCCGTGGGGTCCCTTTCGTCTCACCTTGGGTGGTTCCTTGGGGTACCAGCGATTCTACATGTTCTAGACACTGGCTCGACTCCAGTCTTGGTTCTTATACCACTATTTTACTATATGGTTTGGTCTCCCCCTGGAGCCCACTGTGTACTGTGCTACTTACAACTGTTTCTTTGCTAAAGTATTGTGTGCTTTGTGTTGTATCCTCGTGTAGAGGGTACTAGGGAGTGTTATATACATAAATACATATTTGTATAACTACTGTGTGGTTCTCCTTTTGTTTGATTAATACTAAAGGTGATATTCTGGTAAAACAAGCTGCTTTACATTCCTTCAAGTTTAAGCCTGAAGGCTACTCTCCACAGCTACCACTAGGATAGCTTTCTATAGGTTATCTTTGACCTCATACATCATAAGGGGCATTTGGACTGGTGCAAGGTGCCCACTTTAATTAGTGGACAGCATATACCAGGCCAGCTTCTCACATATGGCACTCTCCTGCTCTCTTCTTCTCGAGCAATACAGCACAGCTTTTTGCCTGCTGCTCTGCGCTGTGTTGCGTGAAATTTTAGCAAATCTGCCCCTCAGCCCGTAATAACCTGGAAGGAGGTGGTTAGTGGTTACCCTATTTAAACAAAAAAAGTAACTCAGAGCAGGCAGTTAAAAAATGTGCTTCCGCACAGAGAATCCTATAACTATAAATTTGAGGGAAGCAAAAAATGTGCAAGGAAACTGCAGTTTGAAACATAGTTCTTTCTCTAACACTAACCTCTTCATCCCTGTACCGTGGCAGCATACGTAGGGCACACTTGACATGGGTGTTGATTCACCATAATGCTTGGGGAAATGAAATTGACATCATTTAGACTGGTGCAAGGTGCCCACTTTAATTAGTGGACAGCATATACCAGGCCAGCTTCTCACATTGGTGTGCAGTGGTTGGGATTCAAGCTTGCAATTGTTTTACCAGATAAATCTTTGTATTGATTAACTGAAAACCACTAAAGTACTAGGTACATATAATACCAGCTTTGAATAAGTAAGTTCTACTGAACTTGGGGTTGGGTAGTCAAGGGTCTAGAACACCCTTTCTCCAACCTAAGAGAGTTTAGTTTCCCGCTAGGTTAGGTAGGTGCATACACCACACCACACTTAGTATGTTTTCTAAAGGAGAAGCCACCAGTGGCTCTCTGCCTTCTAGGTACAATGAGTTTACATTCCAGGAATTGAAATCCATGTTTGTCTCTAGAAAGTTGAAGACAGGGAGAAATGCCAACACTCAACGCCTCATTGAGGTGTTACTGTTAGATGACCTTAGGAAGACCCCTGGGTCAGATGAACAGGAAAGAGTGGGTGGGACAGGGAATGAAGACAGGTCAGGAGGTGACACCATCTATGACCTAGATTCAAACCCTGGCCAGGAGGATCAAGATGATTCCCACTTGGACAACTCAGATCTTCAAGGAGATGGTGGAGAAGGCCAAAATGGCCCTCTCTTCACTCCTCCTGGAAGAGTGCAGAGTTTACCAAGGAGATCTAGATCTCTCTCTGCAGAGTCACATCACCCAGGACAGTCTGTAGGGACCTCTGTATCTAGCAAGAGGGACCATTCCTTAGACAGGGAGTATCAACTGCTTGAACTTGAGAAAGCTAGGTTTAGGCTCAGGCAAGAGCAGTTGACCCTAGACAAGGAATCCCTAGAAGTCCAGAGGGCTAGAAAGAAATTGGGACTTGAGTCCCATGGTGGCAGCAACAGTGTCCCTAGAGTTAAGGAACATTCTTTTGACAATAGGAACCTGTGCAAGATTGTCCCTCCCTACCATGTTGGGGATGACATCCATAAATGGATAACTGCTTTAAAGAGGGCCTATAAAGTTTAGAGGGTCCCTCAAGAGCAGTGGGCAGCTATCTTGTGGCTCTCCTTTGCTGACAAAGGTAGAGATAAGCTCCTCACTGTTAGAGAAGAGGATGCTGAGAATTACACAGTGCTGAAAAGTGCTCTCATTTATGGGTTTGGCTTAACCACTGAACAGTATAGGATTAAGTTCAGAGACACCCAGAAGGCACAGAATCAGGACTGGGTAGACTTTGTGGATAGTGCTATTAAGGCTCTGGAAGGCTGGTTACTTGGCAGTAAAGTGAATGATTTCAAGGAATTGTACAATTTGATTATGAGGGAGCAGATCCGTAATAATTGCCAAAATCAGTTGTTGCATCAGTACCTGGTTGACTCTGATCTGACTTCTCCCCAAGAATTGGGAAAGAAGGCAGATGAGTGGGTCAGAACCAGGGGGAAGCAGAAAAACCAGAACTCTGGAGGTGACCAGAAGAAGCAAGATTCTAAAACTCCAGATAAGGGTGGGGACAAGGGTAAAGATCAACAGTCTTCATCAGGGCCCCAAAAACCTGCATCTGGGGGGGAGTCACAATCCAAACAAGCATTGGCATAGCCAATAGGTCTCGCCTTTGGGACCTTATAAGTGTTTAGCCATGCAACAGTTGATGTTGTTGCACCAAGGATATTGTGCTGCATAACTAAATACTTATAAGGTCCCAAAAGCGAGACCTATTGGCTATGCCAATGCTTGTTTATAGATTTCAGAGACCCTTGATGCTTCCAGGTCACAAAAAGAGAAATCTCCTGGTCTTCTAGAATTTCTTCCCAAACAATTTCCACGTTCCATTACTAGTATGAAAAGATGTTTCAGAGTTAAGAAGAGAGTTGGATGTGGTGAAAGGACACTTGCCCTGTGTCTGTCGTTTTGGCCAGCAGTATGGCACGGATTTGCTGGGTCTCTTTTAGTTCAGTGCCTGCCTTGCTGTTCTGTAACCTGTGGGCTTTTAAGTACATCTTCACTTTTGCCCCAATCTCCTCTGCCTGTCCCCTTGTGACTCTACCTCGCCCCAGTATCTGGCACACTGCAAAGGAGACGTATGAACTCCTGGCACACGAGAGAGGTAAGATGCTCAACCTCCTTGGAAGCTGTACAGCTAAGATGAGATGTCCTGGCACTGTAACCCTCAGGCTTTATGGGACCATCACAGTGAGGGCGTGGCAGTCAGTCTGTTATTAATACTGATTGCATGACAATCTTGGGCGTTGCAGTGATGCAACATAAATTTGCAAATGCATTAGTTCGTTTGACCTGAGATGCGTGGCACTTGGCAGGGCTGCACTCCCCTAAATCCAGTCTTGAATTATTGGAAGGGCGGGGCCCCCTGAGCTCTTATACCCAGGCGCCCAAGTGATACAGTTGTAAGAAAGGTAACTGTATGAGACAAAAGACTAGAATGGACCCAGGAAGAAGAAGCAACAAAAGGAAAATTAAGGTAAAGAGCCGAAAATATAGAACGACAAACACAAGAGAGAAACAGGAATAAAATGAACTGAACTGAAGTATGATAGACTGAAGGCATAAACGGACACAGTGAATAAGAAGAAAAAGGAATCACCACAGTAATGTAAACATGAGAGGAGGAGAGGACTTAAATGCATAAAACCTACATGACAACCATCTCGAATTGGTAGAGATTCTCCAAAATGGAACTTACCTTCCGTGAACGGACAGAAAATATCGAAATGCAGCTTCTCTAAGCAAAAAGGGGGTGAGGTAAACAAAGAGTAGTTTTAAAACTGAGTAACGGACTCGGGAATCCTAGGATGTTCTTTAAGGCACTAACTCCCGGCAAAACCCACGATTGGACAGAAAAATATAACCCACCGAGAAAAAGAAAGCCCGCCTACCCACGAAAGAACTACAATCGCCCCAACAACGGAAGAGATTGCTTCAGTCGTCGTAACGTGGAAGGAATTGCAAACTGCTCCGGAAACAAGCAATGGCCGCGCGGCCGTGAAACTGACACGGCCGCGCGGCTGCGAAAGTGAAAGTAATCGCGAGCAGATGGCGAGGGAAGCCATATGGCGCCTGATCGCACGTGCACGCTCGCGTGAACGCAAGCTGGTCGCCAGCAAACTGATATTTGCACTTCCAAAACCCGCTTACTAAAACTCTCGCCAGAGCAGCGCATACGCTGGCTCAGGCGAGACCTAAAAAGGGAAAAGGCATAAGGAAACCTTGGTGTTACTTATGTAAAGAAAAGACCCATTGGACAAAAGATGCCAGTTGTCCAAAGGCCAAGGATTCAACTCCAACCACCACTGCCCCTAAGGCAACTGCTCCCCCTAGTACAGTTTCAAGTGGTGGTACAGGGAACAAGGGATTAGTAGGGTTAACCTTCAGCTCTGAGGTGGGATCTGGCCTAGTCAGGACTCCAGCTCAGGCTGTACTTGTCTGTGATAGTGGCATAGATGTGGCCACCTTATTTATGAGTCCCAGTAACCTGGGCAAATACAGACAACAGCCTCTAATTAATGGTAAGGAGGCCATGGCATACAGGGACACAGGTGCAAGTGTCACTATGGTGACAAAAGATCTTGTGGAGCCTGAACAGATCATACTTGGTGAGATGTACCAAGTGACCAATGCTAACAATGTCAGGACAGACCATTCCTTGGCAGTTGTTAATTTCAGCTGGGGAGGGGTAACTGACCCAAAGAGAATTGTGGTTCGCTCAGACCTCCCTGTGGAATGCTTGTTGGGCAATGTTTGGAGACTTCAGCCTGGGCTGAAATGGAACTCAGGAAACATGCAGCAATGTTGGGCATCTCTGCAGATGTGTTTGCTGTGACTAGGTCACAGGCCAAACAGATGTCTACTGAACAGGCCCTGGATTCTGAAAAGATGGACCAGGTGCCTTCCAAGAGAAGGAGCAGGAGAGGTAAGGCTGTGTCTTCCCCCCAGGCTCAGAAAGAGGATCAGTCTCTTGAGGGAGATGATCCCAGTCCCTGTGAAGGAACTCTCCCAGATGAACTGGAACCTGATCAGGTTGAGTTCTTGGGGACAGGGGGCCCTTCCAGGGCAGATCTGAGTCAGGAGCAGAAAACCTGCCCCTCTCTTGAACCCCTCAGACAGCAGGCTGCTACTGTGGCTGCTGGGAGTACCAGTGGGTCCCACAGGATCTATTGGGATGAGGGACTCCTTTACTCAGAGGGTAGAGACCCCAAGCCTGGTGCCACCAGGAGGTTGGTCATACCTCTGAGGTTTAGGGGCTTCGTACTCACCCTAGCACATGATATTCCCTTGGCAGGTCACCTAGGCCAAAGTAAGACTTGGGACAGGCTTGTCCCTCACTTTCACTGGCCTCACATGTCAGAGGACACTAAGGAGTTTTGTCGCTCCTGTACCAACTGTCAAGCCAGTGGTAAGTCAGGTGGTACCACAAGGCCCCCCTAATACCACTACCTGTAGTGGGGGTTCCCTCTGAGAGGGTTGGGATTGACATAATTGGTCCCATGAACCCTCCAACTGCATCTGGGCAGAGTTATATTCTAGTGGTGGTGGACCATGCCACTAGGTATCCAGAGGCTATACCCCTTAGAATCACCACAGCTCCTGTGGTGGCCATGGCCCTCCTGGGAATTTTTTCCAGAGAGGGTTTCCCTAAGGAGGTCTTAACTGACAGAGGTGCAAACTTCATGTCTAGTTACATCACTGCAATGTGGAAGGAGTGTGGAGTGAATTACAAATTCACCACACCCTATCACCCACAATGCAATGGGTTGGTTGAAAGGTTCAACAAAACCCTAAAGGGCATGATTATGGGCCTCCCAGAAAAGCTTAGGCGAAAATGGGATGTCCTGTTGCCCTGCCTTCTCTTTGCCTACAGAGAGGTCCCACAAAAGGGGGTTGGCAACAGCCCTTTTGAACTTTTGTTTGGGCATCCAGTTAGGGGTCCCTTGTGTTTGGTTAAGGAAGGATGGGAGTTACCTCTCAAACCTCCCAAACAAGACAAAATGGACTATGTAGTTGGTCTCCGCCCCAGGATGGCTGAGTACATGAAGAAGGCCAGCAAAAACCTTGCGGCAAGTCAAGAATTGCAAAAAGCTTGGCATGACCAAAAGGCTGTACTGACTACTTATCAGCCAGGACAGAACGTATGGGTGTTGGAGCCTGTGGCCCCAGCAGCTCTCCAGGACAAGTGGAGTGGACCCCATACTATTATTGAGCAAAAAGGAGAGGTCACGTACTTGGTGGACCTTGGAACTCCTAGGAGCCCCCACAGGGTGCTCCATGTAAGCAGCCTCAAACCCTATGTGGACAGGGCAGACATGGGCTTGCTCATGGCTACTGAGGAGGGACAGGAGTAAGAGAGTTACCCACTCCCTGATCTCCTCTCACAGAACCCTGATGATGGCTCACTTGATGGTGTGGCCTTGGCAGGCAGCCTCACTGAGCAACAGCAGATTGATTGCAGGAAGGTCCTCAATCAATACAGGCATATGTTCTCTTTGACTCCTACTTAGACCACCTGGTGTACCCATGAAGTGGACACAGGTGAGAGCTTACCTGTTAAAAATAAGATTAACAGGCAGCCTGACCATGTCAGAGATTGCATCAGGACTGAAGTCCAAAAGATGCTGGAATTGGGAGTGATTGAACCCTCAGATAGCCCTTGGGCTAGTCCAGTGGTCCTGGTACCCAAACCTCATACCCAGGGTGGTAAGAGAGAAATTAGGTTTTGTGTGGACTACAGGGGATTCAATGCAGTCACTAGGACTGATGCTCACCCTATTCCTTGGGCAGATGAACTCATAGACACTTTGGCCTCAGCCAAGTTCTTGAGCACATTTGACCTCACTGCTGGATATTGGCAAATCAGACTAGCTGAGAGTGCCAAACCAAAAACAGCATTTTCAAGCCCTAGTGGGCATTGTCAATTTATTGTGATGCCCTTTGGTTTGAAGAATGCACCTGCCACATTCCAAAGGTTGGTGAACAAAGTCCTTACAGGCCTGGAAGCCTATAGTGCAGCATATCTTGATGATATAGCTGTCTTTAGCTCTACCTGGGAGGATCACCTGGTCCACCTGAAGAATCTTTTGGAGGCTCTGCAGAAAGCAGGCCTCAATATCAAGGCCACTAAGTGCCAGATAGGGCAGAGTAAGGTTGTGTACCTGGGCCACCCTGTGGGTGGAGGCCAGGTTCAACCATTGCAGAGCAAAATCCAGACCATAATGGACTGCGTTGCTCTCACTACCCAGACTCAGGTCAGAGCTTTTTTGGGCCTGTCTGGGTACCACAGAAGATTTGTTAAGGGTTATGGGTCCATAGTGACTCCCTTAAATGATCTCACATCAAAGAGAATGCCCAAGAAAGTTCAGTGGACAGTTAGCTGTCAAAAGGCATTTGATGATCTCAAGCAGGCCATGTGCACTGCTCCCATTCTGCAAAGTCCTGACTATTCCAAATAATTCATTGTCTGAACAGATGCATCTGAGTTGGGGGTAGGGGATGTGTTGTCACAACTTAATGCAGAGGGTCAGGATCAACCAGTAGCTTTTATCAGCAGAAGTTTGACCCCCAGAGAGAAACGTTGGTCAGCCATTGAGAGGAAAGCCTTTGCTGTGGTTTGGGCTCTGAAGAAGCTGAGGTCATACCTGTTTGGCACTCACTTCATTGTTCAGACAGACCATAAGCCCCTCTTATGGCTAAAACAGATGAATGGTGAAAACCCCAAACTTTTGAGGTGGTCCATTTCCCTACAGGGGATGGACTATACAGTGGAACATAGACCTGGGAGTAACCATGCCAATGCAGATTGACTCTCCAGATATTTCCACTTAGAAAATGAAGACTCAACTGGGCAAGGTTAGTCTCATCTCCTTTCGTTTGGGGGGGGTTGTGTAGGAAAGTAGGATCTGCTTCTTATGGTTGCTCCCACTTTTTCCTGATGTTACACTGTTTTGACTAGTCTGACTGGGATCCTGCTAATCAGGACCCCAGTCTATCTGCTTTCTCCTTAAAATTTTATGCCATGTACTTTGGTACACTCCAGATTGGATACTGGGGTACCCTTATAAGTCCCTAGTATATGGTACACATGTACCCAGGGCATAGGTACCCCAGAGGCCTCCCATGGGCTGAAGCATGTATTATGCCACCCATGAGAGGCTATGCAAAATGGAACTACAAGTCTGCGATTGCAGCCTGTGTAACCGGTAACCGGTGTGGAGGTATGATTCCACCCTTCTGAAGTGAGCTTCGTGGGGCCACTGCTCTTTCCGGTGCCAGCCTTCTCGACCCGGACAGCATAAAATGGATGCTGCCGACCAGAGACACATTTCTGGCCTCCTGCTGCCGAGCCAAGGTCGAGCAGAGGAAGTCATCACAATAGGCATCCTGTCACAGGAAGGTGTGACCACCTCCCAGACAGGATTTAGTGTATTGGTGCTGGGTGGGTGCACTTCCAAAGTGTCTGAAAGTCTGCACCTGGGGCACATTTGGTGTCCCTGTGCATAGTCCAGCTCAAACCAGTTCTGGGAGCCATTGGCTCCTGCTCTGGCGCAAAACTGGACAAAGGACATTGGAGTAACCTCCCCTCTGTCCTGACCCTCCCCTAGAAGGGTCCCCTGAATCTGTCCAACCCTCTCCCGTTGGTACATAAGGGCTTACCTGGCTGTAGGACCTTGGATTTGATGTGGACAAGATTCTGCAACAAATAACCACTGACCTTCGACCGTCTGGACACTCTGGACTTCGCTGGACTTCGACTAGGCCTGACTTCGTCTCCCTCTCCGTCCAAATCATCGTCTGTGCCCTTGCACCACACAGGCTCCGTGCAGGCCCTGTGGAGCACTAAGGACAACTGAAGAATCTCCCTTGGGGTGAAGGAGTCACTCCCCTGCATTCGCAGGCACCGTAATGCAACTGACTGGTCTGCTGATCCTGAGCTCCTGCAAACTCTGAAGGCTCCAGCAACACAGGAGGTGGGTTCCAAAGTTCCTTGAGGTCGAGCTGCCCTCTCACCGAGTTTGAGGCCAGTATCCCCCGTGGGGACCGCATAACCTAAACCCCTGTGCACCGCATACTTTTGCAAGTGCATATGCTTTTTGGCAATTCCCGAGCTTGTGCATTAGACTCCGTGTAGTCCTGACCCTGAGCAGTATTTCCACCAAAGAACTCTGGCCTCCTCACACCAAGAGCTCCGTGGGTTGGTACTTTGTGATCTTGCTCGAGGTCCCCTCGTGACTCCTGGTCATTCAACCTGTGGGTCCTTTTGAGGGCCATCTTGATTTATTTTTGGCTTTCCTGGTTGCTCCAGACGTTCCCTGACTCCCCATTGCTCGGTGAGTCCCCTGGACCTTGCTGGTCCACACCGTAACCTGCTTGACCTTCCTGCGTGGGTTGCTGTTGCCAAGGCTTGTTGGTGCTCCAGCCGGACACTGACCCCTCAGCACTCAACATCATTCATGGGACAGCTCGCATCCAGCTCCTGGTTGTCCTCAACATTTCCTGGACCTCGTGGCTGCAGAGTCAAACATCCTTTCTTCACACCTGAAGCACCTGAGATCAGTGGGCATTCGTCTACCGAGTCCCTGGTCACCCTGAAGTGACCCAGACTCTGTCCCCTCTGCTTTCAGGTTCCTTCCATCACAAATCCACCTTTGGATTCCTACGGACACTTTCTTCCTTCCCGGCAGCAGCTCTTCTTTGAAGCCCTCCATTGAAAACGACAGCGGTTTCCGACACCACTCCAGACCTATGCACCCAGCTCCTCTGGTTTAGGTAACTCAGGTACTCTGGTATCCATGGGTGGGGTGGCTCTCCAACCTCCTAAGTTCCAAAGGGTTTCCTCAAAGTCCACCGAGAAGGGTCCTTAAACTTTAAAATTGTAACCGCGACTTCCCCATAGAATTGTACGGAGCCCGCGGTCGTGTTAGCACACTTCACCCGTCCTCCGTGGGGTCCCTATCTACTCACCTTGGGTGGTTCCTTGGGGTCCCAGCGATTCTACATGTCCTAGACACTGTCTCGACTCCAGTCGTGGTTCTTATACCACTATTTTAGTATATGGTTTGGTCTCCCCCTGGAGCCCACTGTGTAGTGTGCTACTTACAACTGTTTCTTTGCTAAAGTATTGTGTGCTTTGTGTTGAATCCTCGTGTAGAGGGTACTAGGGAGTGTTATATAAATAAATACATATTTGTATAACTACTGTGTGGGTCTCCTTTTGTTTGATTAATACTAAAGGTGATATTCTGGTAAAACAAGCTGCTTTACATTCCTTCAAGATTAAGCCTGAAGGCTGCTCTCCACAGCTACCACTAGGATAGCTTTCTAAAGGTTATCTTTGACCTCATACATCATAAGGGTCGTTTGGACTGGTGCAAGGTGCCCACTTTAATCAGTGGACAGCAAATACCAGGCCATCTTCTCACAATGATTGCCTGAAAGCGCGACTTTCTTTGTTTTTCCTGTTTCCTTGTCGTCTTTATTTATATGAAGGGAATAAGGTTAGGAGTGCCACCTTTCACAGTGAAAAATACCTGTCTGTTCACGTGTTAAGATTCTGTAAAGGCCCGGGCATCTGTATTTATTCTTAACATGGGTTTTCAGTCTTTGTGTACTTTAGGTATCATTCAAAAGTCATTAGGGCAGCAGTAGAACACATTTTAAAGTCTTATTTTTTTTTAACATTTTCTATTTAAAGTATATGTTAATAACAGGAAAAATGAGTGTGATTTTTCTAACATTTGTATCAACATTAACTTAATGATCACGCCAGCAACTGTGTTCCCGAGTCCTGTGGTTGCGATGTAAAAAACATGGCAATAAACAACAAGATTTTGATATTTTTTCACATTCACGGCAAATGCATATAAAATACTGCACACGCCTTAAATGACACCTTAAATAAAAAAATCAATGCAAATGAAATTCATTGGTGGGAAATGCACTCTTTCAGTTATGAAACATTAATCGGTTAATGCAGTCACTGCAGATGTCTTTTTGTGAGACCAAAGTCACAGAACTGACTTCAACTTGGCACAGTGCAGAATACCGACATGTATTTATAGTGGTCTGAGGTCCCAACAAGTAACAGAAAGCACTGAAAATACTTGTCATTATTTTAAAATTGTAACAGTATAAGATAGGCTGCCACACAATAATTTGGTGTATATGATGAAAACAAGTACTTTCCAAGAATACATATTCATTATATCTAACCTAGTGTAGACATTTTTATAAGTTCATTAAAGAGCACTTTTCAAAACTCAGCATCCTTACATTATCTTTCAAAAAAAGTTATAAATATTTGTCATCATGAAACTTCAAGTGACTTTAAATTAAAGCACTTTAGAGCCCTCTTCCCTGACCTCCCACCTTCAGCACCATCCAAGTACTCCAGGTCCCCATTAACAATTCAGGGATTGTTGTTTTTAACACAATAAATGGGAACTGTTTTGTAAAATTAAGAACACCTTGGTCCCCGTACACCTAGCCAATTTCAACCTCTGTTTACATGCAGATGTCCTCTCAGGTGAGTAGAGGGGGTGGGAGGAAGGAGGTCAACAGGGTCATATTCAGATCTCTGATCATCCTGACCTCTTGGGCCTCAGAAAAATGGCTCAGAAAAAAGCAGAACAGAGCAAAATCCATGGATAGGGCAAAGAGAAGACCCTGACAAGAGGGCGCTATGTGGGGTCTAATTTTTTCATTCACAAATGGATAGAGAGAGCTGCCCCACTTTCTGAATGAGATGCTCTGAAGAAGGTTTTGAGAAAGGCGGACTCATTTATTTTTTAATTTTAGTGCCATCACAGCCATTAGTGCTGCAGGTGCATTGGCACTGGTGCAATGGTGTGAGGAATAACTACACCCCAATTAAGGATGTCACTAGCAAAAAAGGGGGGAGAGGGGAGCTATTTTCCTGGTTAGTATTGTGACCCAAGTCCCCCTTGCTGCACAGGGAACATGTCCCATGCAACAGAGGGGCAAAATGTGGGACTTTCCTGTTTTTTTATTTTTTACAGAAAGGAGCAGACAGCCTGCTTTAGGCCTACGTCCTAGCAGTAATGGCCCAGTAGTTTGGGCAAACGAGTAGGTTTAATTGCTACTGCAGGTGCAGTGTCACTGGGTCCCAAGGGTGTGAGGTACCAACTAAACCCCCATTATGGTTGTTTTACCATTATTCCTTTCTTATATTAGGGCTCAATGCTCCCTTGTTGTGCCAGTGTTACTGGTATTGAACCAATGGCACCAGAGAGGAGAATATTGAGGCAGAGGAGACACCTTAGCTAAGGCCTCAGAGAGATAGCAGAAAGGAGGATGGTGGGTTAACAAGGCGCAGAGGGGACTTCCCGCTTCACAAGGCATTAGCTCTTATTAGTGAGGCAGGTGCAGTGGGGACCTGCACAGGAGTGTGACGGCCCCCCTGCATCCAAATTAAGACAGTCTTACATAAGAATAGAGGCATGCTGGATAGCATTAGGGCTGAGGGTACCATTGCTTCAAAGAGACGAGAAACACATGGGAGCTCAGTTTTTCTGAAAGGGACAGAGTCTGTTTCAAAATTAGAGTGGTGACCAGGCTTGGTGGGGAAAGGGTGAAAGAGGCAGAGGGGATACCCTGCTACTCACGGCTGCAGCTATCATTAGTGCAGAAGGTGCAGTTCTATTGGGGACCAGGAATGGGAGGGTTTCACAAAATCCCAACTAACGGGAGTAGTGAGTTTTGTCTGTTTTAGGTTTTTTAATGTATTTTTTCATTTATAAGTCTCAGATTTATTGTGGCTTATGAGATACTGAAAAACTGCCCATGAAATGATCTTATACACACCACTCCCTCTGCTCAGCCATGCTCTTCTCTCTGTCTCCAGTCTTTCCATAAAGTTTTGGAGGGGGGGCCCGACCTCAAAACATTTTGGAAGGGGCGCTCAGAGTAAAAAAGTTTGAAGACCTCTGTTTTAGAGGAACCCAACAAGTCAGGTGTCATTAAGTTTTTGAAAAATTTGTTTTTAAGGGAGGGTTGTCCGAAGGAGATTATATCTGACAATGGAGTCCAGTTTGTGTCAAGAGAAATGAAAGATTTTTAGACAGCAATGCCATTAGACACAAACGCATAGCTGTGTATCACCCCCAGGCTAACGGACTGGTAGAAAAAATTAACCACACTCTGGTGGAGTGCATACAGAGGGCTTTACAAAACAAAGTGGAGTTGTGTCAAGCTGTGGAGAAAATGCTGTGGTCCCACCGGTCTTGCCGAGTGCTGTTTCTGTGTTGACATCCTTTCGAAATCATGAGGAGATGTGTGCCTGTATCAAGGTTGTGCACTGCATGGTTGAGAGAGTGTCAAAAGAAAAATGATCTGATGACAGGTGTGGATAAGATTGTAAGACCGAAAGTGGAGACGTTTCAAGCCAAAATGAAAAGCCAGTATGATCCCGCGCACAGAGTCAAAGCTATGAGTGTGAACATTTCTGTGGGAGATTGGGTGCATGTGAAAGATCCCACTCATGTTGCCAAAGGAAAATCTAAGTTCAGGGAACCCGTTAAAGTGGAAGTAGTCACTATAAATGCTGTATGCACCGAGGGGCATGAATGGTGGAACAGGAGCAGGGTGGTGAAGTTGAACGATGACAATCCATCCTCTGAAAGCGAGGATAAGGCGGGCCCCTCAACACCAGAACTGACACTAGGGGCTCGAATCTGAAAACTTGCAGAGGAAATAGTCCCACTGGCGTTAATCAATTTTCTAAACAAAGGAGTTGTGGGCGCACTATCACTAGGCCCATCAGGTTTCGTGATTAGTCTTGTGTTTCCCTGCATGCATCCCTTAGCATGATTTTGTTAGTTTTTTCCTTTTGTGGTGATGTCTCTTCTAACACATTCCACATTCCAGAACCATATGCCTGGAATGTGGAATGCGGTGTAGGAGGTCAGAGGTAGACGGTTCCATGTTTGTCAGTTGCTGTGAGACTGCGGACACTGTGGCCAATAAACCTCTACGCTTGAACTGGACACGGCTCGAGTCTCTTCATTGTTGTCCAGTCACCACACTCTTATACATCTACAAATTGAGGGGAGTGAGGGGGGCAGATTTCTAGCAGAACACGTAGCCCAATACCTTTTGTATCAAGCTGCAGTGGAAGGCTTGAATGGAGAGAGCTAACCTCTCTGAAATCCCCCTGGCTAGCAACCTTGCCCTTTCAACTTCAAAGCTGTTATACTCAACCTCCTGAGATGGTGGTTCTGAAGAAGTGGGTAAGGATGAATTGGGAGTCTCCACTCCCTGTCTGTTCTCAAAATCACTACTAGGGAGTACCAATTGGAATGTGGCCACACTAGTGCAACAAGAATGACCTCCACTTTCTCCCTCCTCAAATTCATCAGAAACCTTAAAAGAAGCGGAAAGAGAGGAAAAGCAAAATTTAGCCCCTTCAACCTGTAGCAGGTCAGAGCATCCAGTCCCCATACTCCACTCTCCACTGTTCTTGAATGGAAGATGCAAGTCTGAGAGTTCTCTTGAGTAGCAAATAGGTCCGCTGTTGGATGACCCCACTTTCTGCATGAATCCTGAAAATGTTGGTGACTGAGACAGAAGTTGTGGGACACTGGGATCTGTTGGCTCAAACTATTGACTATGACATTGATAGATCTCTTGATGTAAATCGCCGATAGTGCCGATAGATGCTCCTTGCATTTGGCCGCTGTCAGAACGTCACTGTCCATAAGATTCAGTATGTGATTCTGAATCTTTAGTACTCTTTTGTCTGGGACTGTCACTAGATTTAAATCTGTCCTCAGTCTTTCTCCTATGAAAACGCCATCGTTTTCGAGAAATCTGTGCCTTTCCAACACCTATAGAGTTCTTAGAGCCTGATTATTTGTAGTCTGAAGTGGCAGTGAAAAGACCAGGCAACCATCTAAATAGGGTAAGACTGTAATTGTTTGTTGATGCAAGATGGCCTTCAAGGGAGCCAAAATCCTTGGAAATGCATAGGGAGAGGATTTCAGTCTGAATGGGAGAACACTGATCTGACAATGGTTGTGACCCACTGCAAATCTGAGAACACGTTTATGTCTGGGATGAATCATATGCAGATAGGCATCCTGGAGATCTATCAATGTCAGAGAATATCCCTCTGGCACCAGTTGGATCACCTGCTGCCACAATAACATCTAGAAATGAATTGTTCAAATATTCAAATGAATTGTTAAAACAATTGTGTAAGATCCAGTACAGGCTGGTAGTCTCCAGAGGACTTTATGACTAGGAATAAAACATAATAAGTACCTCTTCCCCTTTCTTTAGGTGGTACTGGAATTATTGCTCTCTTTTCTAATAAAGTCAGAATTCCTAACCACAATGAATCCTTCTTGATAGTGTCCCTTTGTGATCATTGTCTGTATCGGGAGGAATCATCTTGAATTGTATGAGGAATCCCCCATCTTCAAAATTTTGGCACCCAGTCATCTGAAACTGTCTGTTCACATATCCTGAAATATTTTGATTAACGGCCTCCGACCGGAAGACTCCTGCTGACTGGAAAGTAATTGTCAGGAACGTTTCTTAGTGGTACGTTTCTTAGGCTGAAAGCGCCTCTTTCAATATTACTAAGATTTAGATTCTCTTTTAGAAGAGTCTTTCAGATCCCTACTCCAGTACTTGCCAGACTGGGATGAATAAGATTTAAGTAGGATAGTGTGCTTTTGGACTTTATGGGACTTGGTGATTGTGTTGTCTAACTGAGTGCCAAACAGCTTCTTTCCTTCAAAAGTAATTTTCCAAAATGTAGCCCTCTGCTAAATCTTCTTTCCAATCCCTTATCCACACATTCCAATGAGTCTGGGGTGAAGCACACGAGGCCAAGGATGTTGATCGAATTATGTCCATGGAGACATCTGCTAAGAATTTAGCTTGCTGCTTCATTTGTAGCCCCCTCTTGGACTGCCTCTAACAAAATTTGGAAATCCCTTACTGGGGATTGAGAAGTGTATGCTGCATAAGTGGCAGCTTTGAGGACCAAGTTACTAGCAGCAAAAGATTTCTTAATTGAGCTATCCACTGCATCAACAGGGGGAGAATCATCAGGATTAATAACAGACCTACCAATCAGGGGTGCCAAGATTGAATCCACCTTCACATTTGAAGGAATAACATCCTCTCTTTCATCTAATACATAGGCTCTTTGGAAAAGTCTATGTACTGAGGCTTGATCAATGTCTTTCCACTGTCGAAATCCTTGGTTCAGTTATGTAGTGGCAATGCATGGAATGCAGGTTTCGAGTATTGGAGAAACAAATTCTCTTCCTTATCAAGTTCTCAAGTTATTAAATTCTCACAAATGTGGTCAAGGATACTTAAAATTTCCTCCTTCAAGATATATTTGCCTGCAGTCGTAGTACCTGGGTACTCACCCCCAGAGTCCAAAGTATCAGGGGTGTTATCCCGATCATCTCTAGCTTTGCCCATAGATCTGGATATAGCCTTAGACATTTCCTGCTGAATCATAGTTTGAACCTGAGAGGCAGTGAACAACTCCTGTGAAGTAGGTTATTTGCAATGCCATTTAGGCACTGTTGTTTCCGCCTCATAAGACCTAGGAGAAGGAGACCCAGTATGTCTCTGCTTCAGCGACTTCTTGCCCTCAATGTTAAGTGCCAAAGAAACAGACCAACCTTCAAGGGAGGTTTAAAAAGTAAAATTAGCCAATCAAATTTGCCCCAAGATTAAGTCACAAGCTCTTAAATACGGCCCACAAACTTGAAGCACACCTCACCTCAATGAAATGGCTGTCAAAGTCAGAGAAAACGCCTTACTGCCTCCTTTATGCTGCTACCTCGGCTGTCTCCTCAAATACTGAGATCCCCCATGTTAGACCTGGCATTCTTGGCATGGTTTCCCCCAAAATGTTTGCCTTCAGACCCACTGTTTTTGCGGACTTTGTTTTTGCCGGCCATGGGCCTCTGCACACTTTGCCACTGCTAACCGGTGTTAAAGTGCTTGTGTTATCTCCTTAAAACAGGGTAAGATTGGCTTATACCCAATTGGCATATTTAATTTGCTCGTAAGTACCTAGTAAAGTGCCACTACCTGTGCCCAGGGCCTGTAAATTAAATGCTAATGATGGGCCTGCAGCACTTATTGTGCTGCCCACTTGAGTAGCACTTTAAACATGTCTCAGTTCTGTCATTGCAGCCTGTATGTGTGCAGTTGTAAAGTGCCATTTCGACCTGGCAAAGTACACCTTTTGCCAGACCCAACCCTTCCTTTTTCATACATGTAAGTCACCCCTAGGGAGGCCCTAAACAGCCCAGAGAGCAGGGTGCAATGTACTCCAAAGGTTTTACATGTCATGGTAGTGAAAAACTCTTAAGTTCATTTTTCACTACCACAAGGCTTACCTCTCCCATATGATAACATTGTGGGATCCTTTTGTGTGGTGTTTTCACTTTATGACTGTTTGAAGAGTTGCACAGAAACGTTACACATTGCCTCTAAGTTAAACCACACTGCTCTGTGCAAAGCTACCAGATGGTTGAGCACAGGTTAATTTAGGGTTGGCTTGTGCCTCACCCTGACAAGAATTGTGGTTGTAACTTGACCATGGTTCACACCCAACTCAACCAGCAACCCAATTTCTTACATTCCCCTGGATATCCCCCGGAATCCAGAAGTGGAGGAATTGTGCATGCGCTGACTCTGGGTTAGGGATAATGTGCTAATATTTCAAATGTGTTTTAGACAACAATGTGTATTATTCTAAATCACATTTTAAATGGGAAGCACATTCTAAGGAAATTAAACACATGCATTTTAAAATGTGATTTTCTTTTGAAGTACATTGATACTATAGAGTAGGCTTAACAAGACATATGTAAAGAAAGAAGGAAAATAAAGTGCAATGATGGACAGTGTAATTTTTAGCTGGCAGAGAAGTGCAGAAAGAAGGAACAGAGGTGCAGAAAGAGGCAGCAGGGGTGAAGAAAGAGGGAAGAGGGGTGGAGAAAGAGGCAAGGGGGTGCAGAAAGAAGCAAGAGAGCTGCAGAAAGAAACAAAAGAAGTGCAGAAAGAAGGAACAGAGGTGCAGAAAGAGGCAAGAGAGGTGCAGAAAGAGGCAAAAGGGGTTCAGAAAGAAGCAATAGAGGTGCAGAAAGAGGCAAGAGGAGTGCAGAAAGAGGGAAGAGGGGTGCAGAAAGAAGCAAGAGAGGTGCAGAAAGAAGCAAGAGAACTACATAAAGAAGCAACAAATATTCAGAAAGGGGGAAGTGGGGTGGAGAAAGAGGCAAGAGGGATACAGAAAGAAACAAGAGAGGTGCAGAAATAAACAAAAGAAGTGTAGAAAGAAGGAAGAGAGGTGCAGAAAGAGGCAAGAGGGGTGTAGAAAGAGGGAAGAGGGGTGTGAAAGAGGCACGAGGGGTACAGAAAGAAGCAAGAGAGTTGCAGAAAGAAACAAAAGAAGTGCAGAAAGAAGGAACAGAGGTGCAGAAAGAGGCAAGAGGGGTACAGAAAGAGGGGTGCAGAAAGAGGCACAAGGGTTGCAGATAGAAGGGACAGAGGTTCAGAAAGAAGCAAGAGAAGTACAGAAAGAAGCAATAGAGGTGCAGAAAGAGGGATGAGGGGTGGATAACGAGGCAAGAGAAGTGCAGAAAGAAGCAACAGAGATGCAAAAAGGGGGAACAGGGGTGGAGAAAGTGGCAAGAGGGGTGCAGAAAGAAGCAAGAGAGGAGCAGAAAGAAACAAAAGAAGAGCAGAAATAAGGAACAGAGGTGCAGAAAGAGGCAAGAGGAGTGCAGAAAGAAGGAACAGAGGTGCAGAAAGAGGCAGCAGGGGTGAAGAAAGAGGGAAGAGGGGTGGAGAAAGAGGCAAGGGGGTGCAGAAAGAAGCAAGAGAGCTGCAGAAAGAAACAAAAGAAGTGCAGAAAGAAGGAACAGAGGTGCAGAAAGAGGCAAGAGAGGTGCAGAAAGAGGCAAAAGGGGTTCAGAAAGAAGCAATAGAGGTGCAGAAAGAGGCAAGAGGAGTGCAGAAAGAGGGAAGAGGGGTGCAGAAAGAAGCAAGAGAGGTGCAGAAAGAAGCAAGAGAACTACATAAAGAAGCAACAAATATTCAGAAAGGGGGAAGTGGGGTGGAGAAAGAGGCAAGAGGGATACAGAAAGAAACAAGAGAGGTGCAGAAATAAACAAAAGAAGTGTAGAAAGAAGGAAGAGAGGTGCAGAAAGAGGCAAGAGGGGTGTAGAAAGAGGGAAGAGGGGTGTGAAAGAGGCACGAGGGGTACAGAAAGAAGCAAGAGAGTTGCAGAAAGAAACAAAAGAAGTGCAGAAAGAAGGAACAGAGGTGCAGAAAGAGGCAAGAGGGGTACAGAAAGAGGGGTGCAGAAAGAGGCACAAGGGTTGCAGATAGAAGGGACAGAGGTTCAGAAAGAAGCAAGAGAAGTACAGAAAGAAGCAATAGAGGTGCAGAAAGAGGGATGAGGGGTGGATAACGAGGCAAGAGAAGTGCAGAAAGAAGCAACAGAGATGCAAAAAGGGGGAACAGGGGTGGAGAAAGTGGCAAGAGGGGTGCAGAAAGAAGCAAGAGAGGAGCAGAAAGAAACAAAAGAAGAGCAGAAATAAGGAACAGAGGTGCAGAAAGAGGCAAGAGGAGTGCAGAAAGAGGGAAGAGGGGTGCAGAAAGAAGAACGAGTGGTGCAGACAGAAGCAAAGAGGTGCAGAAAGAAGCAAGAGTAGTGTAGAAAGAAGCAACAGAGGTACAGAAAGAGGCAAGAGGGGTGCAAAAAGAGGGAAGAGGGGTACAGAAAGAGGCAACAGGGGTGCAGAAAGAGGGAAGAGAGATGGAGAAAGAGGCAAGGGACTGCAGAAAGAATCAAGAGAGCTGCAGAAAGAAACAAAAGAAGTACAGAAAGAAGGAACAGAGGTGCAGAAAGAGGCAAGAGGGGTGCAGAAGAGGGAAGAGGGGTGCAGAAAGAGGTAAAAGGGGTGCAGAAGAAGCAAGAGGGGTGCAGAAAGAAGCAAGAGAGTTGCAGAAAGTAACAAAAGAAGTGCAGAAAGAAGGAACAGAGGTGCAGAAAGAGGCAAGAGGGGTGCAGAAAGAGGGAAGAGGGGTGCAGAAAGAGGCACAAGGGTTGCAGAAAGAAGGGACAGAGGTTCAGTAAGAAGCAAGAGAAGTGCAGAAAGAAGCAACAGAGGTGCAGAAAGAGGGATGAGGGGTGGATAAGGAGGCCGGAGAAGTGCATAAAGAAGCAACAGAGATGCAAAAAGGGGGAGCAGGGGTGGAAAAAGTGGCAAGAGGGGTGCAGAAAGAAGCAAGAGAGGTGCAGAAAGAAAAAAGAGAAGAGCAGAAAGAAGGAACAGAGGTGCAGAAAGAGGCAAGAGGAGTGCAGAAAGAGGGAAGAGGGGAGCAGAAAGATGCACGAGTGGTGCAGAAAGAAGCAAAGAGTTGCAGAAAGAAGCAAGAGTAGTGCAGAAAGAAGCAACAGAGGTGCAGAAAGAGGCAAGAGAAGTGCAAAAAGAGGTAAGAGGGGTGCAGAAAGAAGCATGAGGGGTGCAGAAAGAAGCAAGAGATGTGCAGAAAGAAACAAAAGAAGTGCAGAAAGAAGGAACAGAGGTGCAGAAAGGGGCAACAGGGGTGCAGAAAGAGGGAAGAGGGGAGGAGAAGGAGGCAAAGGGGTGCAGAAAGAAGCATGAGAGCTGCAGAAAGAAACAAAAGAAGTGCAGAAAGAAGGAACAGAGGTGCAGAAAGAGGCAAGAGGGGTGCAGAAAGAGGCAAAAGCGGTGCAGAAAGAAGCGAGAGGTACAGAAAGAAACAAAAGAAGTACAGAAAGAAGGAACAGAGGTGCAGAAAGAGGCAAGAGGGGTGCACAAAGAGGGATGAGGGGTGTGAAAGAGGCACGAGGAGTGCAGAAAGAAGCAAGAGGAGTGCAGAAAGAAACAAAAGAAGTGCAGAAAGAAAGAACAGAGGTGCAGAAAGAGGCAACAGGGGTGCAGAAAGAGGGTGGATGGGTGAAGAAAGAGGCAAGGGGTACAGAAAGAAGCAAGAGAGCTGCAGAAAGAAACAGAAGTGCAGAAAGAAGGAACAGAGGTGCAGAAAGAGGCAAGAGGGGTGCAAAAAGAGGGAAGAGGGGTGCAGAAATAGGCAAAAGGGTTGCAGAAAGAAGTGAGAGGTGCAGAAACAAACAAAATAAGTGCAGAAAGAAGGAACCAAGGTGCAGAAAGAGGCAAGAGGGGTTCGGGAAGAGGGGTGTGAAAGAGTCACAAGGGGTGCAGACAGAAGCAAGAGAGGTGCAGAAAGAAGCAACAGAGGTGCAGAAAGAGGGAAGAGGGGTGGGGAAAGAGACAAGAGAAGTACAGAAAGAAGCATCAGAGACGCAGAAAGGGGGAAGAGGGGTGGAGAAAGAGGCAAGAGGGGTGCAGAAAGAGCCAAGAGGTGCAGAAAGAAACAAAAGAAGTGCAGAAAGAAGGAACAGAGGTGCAGAAAGAGGCAAGAGGAGTGCAGAAAGAGAAGAAGGGTACAGAAAGAGGCACAAGTGGTGCACAAAGAAGCAAGAGAGGTGCAGAAAGACGCAAGATTCGTGCAGAAAGAAGCAACAGAGATGCAGAAAGAGGGAAGAGGGGTGGAGAAAGAGGCAAGAGAAGTGCAGAAAGAAGCAACAGACATGCAGAAAGGGGGAAGAGGGGTGGAGAAAGAGGCAAGAGGGGTGCAGAAAGAAGGAAGAGAGGTGCAGAAAGAAACAAAACAATTGCAGAAAGAAGGGACAGAGATGCAGAAAGAGGCAGGAGGGGTGCAGAAAGAGGCAGGAGGGGTGCAGAAAGAGGGAAGAGGGGTGCAGAAAGAGGCAAGAGAGGTGCAGAAAGAGGCAAGGGGATGCACAAAGAAGCAAGTGAGGTGCAGAAAGAGGCAACAGAGGTGCAGAAAGAGGCAGAAGAGGTGCAGAAAGTAGAAGAGATTTGCAGAAAGAGGCAAGAGGGGTGCAGAAAGAGGGAAGAGTGGTACATAAAGAGGCAAGCGAGGTGCAGAAAGAGGCAAGAGGGGTGCACAAAGAAGCAATTGAGGTGCAGAAAGAAGCAGCAGAGGTGCAGAAAGAGGCAAAAGAGATGCAAAAAGTAGAAGAGATGTGCAGAAAGAAGCAAGAGAAGTGAAGAAAAAGAAAGAAAGGTGCAGAAAGAAGCAACAGAAATGCAGAAAAGGGCAAGAGAGGCACAGAAAGAAGGAAGAGTGGCTTGCACACCATTAGTACCAATTTAACACCCACATTTAGCAATAAGTATCAGGTGATCATTCTAGGTTTGCAAAGGATCTTCCACCACGCTGTAACACTTGTCTCTGCATTTTTGGTAACATTTGAGCTAGAAATAAGGCTTTTTTGTTCAAATCTGCAGATTAGGCAGTCGATGGTGGATTATGTGGCTAATGCGGAAAATGTTTAATTGTGCGAAAGACGGTGCAGCCAAACAGTCGCATAATTCCAGTGGCCCTGCTCATACCTCTGACTAGGTCCAGAAATGGTCCTCAGTAATTCCTTCTTTTTTCTGTCTCATTGAGTTCATAGTTCTATGGAAACGAAGAAGACTAAACCTGAGGTTACCACTCCTCAACACAGACTACCATACCACATAATTACTCTCCATAATACATAATCCCACTCTACATAATTCCTATACACTAAATACCACATACTTTCTATCCACATAATTTCACTGCACAACATACAACATAATTCCACTACACACAACGTACATCCACTCCACTCCAAAAAACATTAGTAAAAAACTTTTAAATTTTCAATGCCAAGAGCTCTAACTCTCGCAAATGCGAAACCTATTACATTGCAAATGCTTCTTTAACTAGTAGGCGCGTTTGCAGAGTGGTGGAGAAAGGGTGCTGGGCCTCCGACCAGCGCTCAGGAATTCAGCTGCGTAGGACTTACAGGCGGTACCAGGAGGGCTTCTTGGCCCCCAAAGTCCCTCAGGAGTAAAGTGAACTTCATCCCCCAACCCGTAGTTTGCCAGGAGGCACGTTTGCAGAGTGGTGGCGAAAGGGGGGCATGGCCTCCGAAGACCTCTTAGCAATCCCACTGTGTGGGACGTACTGGAGGTAACAGGAGGGGTAGTCGGCCCCCAAGAACATCTTTGCGGGCCAACTACCCCTCCGATTACCTCCAGTAAGTCCCACACAACAGCATTGGTAAGTTCTCAATGCAGGCCACGCTCCCTTTGCCCACCAGTCTGCAAACGCGCTCCCCGGCGTGCTCTTGGATGGGGATTAAAGTCCCCTTCGATGCTGGGGGTCCTTAGAGGCCGACTAGCCTACCTGAAACCTCCAGTAAGCCCCAGATAGTGGGATTACTGAGATGTGAACACAGGCCACGCCCCCTTTCTTCACCACTCTGCAAACGCGCCTCCTGGACCACTCTTGGTGTGGGGATGAAGTCCCCTTGCCTCCTGAGGGTCCCTGGGGGCCAACTAGCCCTACTGTTATCTCTAGTAAGCCCCACACAGCTGGATTGGGGATTGCTGGAGGTACCTGTTGAGCTAGTTGGCCCCTAAGGACCCTTAAGGATCTAGGGGACTTAACCCCCCAACCCAGAACGCACCAGGAGGCGTGTTTGCAGAGAGGTGCAGGGAGGGGTGGGGCCTCTGGCAAAATGCCGGCTTTTCTTCTTCTTTTTTTATAGTTAGAAGGAGGGCTCTGTGGCCCCCCTTCTCTTAATATTTTATGGGCCCTGGGGACCCCATCCCCCAGTGCCTGCAGCATTTCTTTTAAAAAAACAAAAAAGAATGGGAAGGGGGCTGAGTGGCCCCCCTCCTGAGGCTGATTTCGGCCCCGGGGACCAAATCCCCGGGGCATGGCCACAATTTTTTTAAAATATATTTTTTTAACGAGGGGGGCCACATGGCCTCCCTCCTGAGTCCATTATTGGCCTTGGGGACCCCATCCCCCGGGGCTGTGCCTCATTATTATTTTTTTTAAATCTTTACGGGAGGGGGGCCTCATGGCCCCCCTTCCCTTGGCCACTTCTGTCCCCGGGGACCCCATCCCCCGGGGTCTGGCCAGCCTTGATTTCCTTTTTGGAGGGGGGCTGCGTGGCACCCCTCCTGAGGCCAATTATGGCCTGAGGACCCCATCCCATGGAGCCTGGCCAGCCTTGATTTTCTTTTTGGAGGGGGGCCACGTGGCCCCCCTCCTGAGGCCACTTATGGCCCCGGGGACCCCATCCCACGGGGCCTGGCCAGCCTTGATTTTTTTTGGGGGGGGCCGCGTGTTCCCCATCCTGAGGCCAATTATGGCCCCGGGGACCCCATCCCTGGCCTTACGTTGGGGACTGCTGGGGGAGCCATAATGCCCGCACGGTCCCAACCGGCTCCCAGCCTCCTGTGGGAGCCGGCATTGCTTTTGGAGAAGGAGAGCTGCTGACATGCAGCTCCCCTTGTCCAAAAGCAATCTGCTTTGCTTCGTGGCAGCGAGAGCAGGTTTTCGGCTCTCGCTTCCACGATGCAAAGCAGAAGTTTGCAATGACAGGGTGGGCACCCCGGGACATTGCCGGAGCCGGCCCAGGGGGGGGGTGGCGGTCCCCATGGCCATAGAGGACTACAGGAGGGGGGCCTCCCAATGTGAAAATAGCCCCGGGGAGGTGGTGGTCCCCGGGGCAGTGTGGGGGGCTCAAGCCCCCCCATACACAGTTTTGTAAAGTAGCCCTGGGGAGGTGGCGATCCCCGGGGCCTGGGGGGCCCGCAAGGCCCCCCACCCATTAATAAAGAATGCCCAGAGTTGGCAGTCCCAGGGGCAGCAGGGGGGCCACGTGCCCCCGTGCATAATAAATAAAGCCCCAGGGAGGTGGTGGTCCCTGGGACTGTGGGTAGGCATGGCCCCCGCATATATATGGCTCATTGCCCCCGGGACCTGGCCCACCCAGGGGCTCAAAGAAATGAAGTGCGGGAGTCCGCACTTCGGGTTTAAAAAAAATATTTTTGGCCGGATTCGTGCACCCAGCGCAAATCCAGCCAAATCGTTTTTTAAAAAAATGCTTTTTTGGGACTGGGGGGTCCTTGTGGGCCCCCCTGAGCAGGCCTAGGGGGTCAGGGTGTTTCTACCCTGCCCCCTTTTCTTGTTTTTTATCCTTTTTTCACCTTTTTTCTTCTGACTCGGTACCGAGGCACACAATGGCTGCCAACACTTCCTGGTTTGGAGTGTTGACAGCCAATCAAAATGAAGCTCGTGATCGGGAGGGTTCGCGAATCCTCCTCGGTCACCAGATATCGATATTTTTCATTTTTGAATTTCTCAGGAACTACTGAACGGATTTACACCATTTTAAAAAAAGGTCGCTTTCTGAACCAAGAGCTACATTTTTGCCAAATTTGGTGTAATTCCGTTCAGCAGTTCGGGCTGTAGCTTTGTCTAAAGTTTCCCATGGACATTAACATGGAGAAAACGCGTTTTGGGCCCCCCCTTTTTTCTCGGCCCCCGCTCGGCAAATCACCCTGAAACTTTCAAGACAGGAGCTGCCCTGAGTGAACCACTAGTTGTGAAAATTTCACGAAGATTCTTCAAACGGCGCTAAAGATATTGGCAAAAGAAAAAACGCTTTTTGAATAGAAACGAGGTCCTAACTATAACTACCTATATATACCTATATATATATATATATATATATATATGAATAACAACGATGTGCCGTGATTTCATTAAAGCACTTCATGATAACTGATACTCGACGTGTTGGTGGTCCGTACCTTGCTAGGATCGCTTTTCGCATATATATATATACATATATATATATAAGACCACGAAGATTCTCCGTACTACGGCACTGTTGTTTTGGCGCACAGAGAACCACGAACCACCGGAAATGTAGGCATTTAAAATTTATTACTCCTCAAATGACGCGTTTCGGGCAACACTTGCCCTTGATCACATATCTGAGAAAGCAGTTCGCCATCTTTTTTTGTATGCTTTGCGAATAAACCACGTGATTGAACAAACATAGTAAACATGATAAAAACACTAGCACATTGCCCTGCTAAAGATTTGTTTTCTTTTTCAGTACCTTTAAGACTCTTATATCCAATCATACATCCACTGCTCATAAATGATTTAGAGTGCACATACTTGCAACATGTTGATGAATAATGCTATATGCATGCGATAAAAATGGAGTATAAAACAATGTTTTTATAAAATCATCATTTTATCCTAAAAAAACATTGCAAATGCATCCTACTAATGTGTATTGTTTGAATGCACTGAAACTCCTAGGTTTGACGATTAAAAAACAAGTTATTCAACACAATTAAAACTATGACAAGTTCAAATAATTTATGGCTGGAACAACATGTGCAAACCAACGCATGGCATAAAGAAAACAGTTGACATGTGCAAATAAAATGCCCTGTATGTTCAATCATTAGATTGTGTTCTCCCTGCCTAAATGCAGATATTTTTGGATAAATCCATATTTGACCAAACTTCACCTATGTATTGAAGTTCTACTCAATTGTTGGCATAGTGCAAACATCGCAGAGTGCAGTACAGTGCTATGTGCTAAAGTGCTACCCATTATACATATATAAAAAGACTAATAAAGTGCAAGTGCTGGAAGTTCAAAAAATACCATCATTAAATTGTTAAATATCAAAAAAGAATGTGCATAATGCGAGCCTAAAAAATTAGAAAGGCCGCAGCGGGAACTACCTATCCTTCAGAATCTAATATTTGAATTAATCAAATGGAATTGTAATATTTGTCACTGGGGTAAATTCTGCTTACTTGATCATATCTAGTTACTTATTCATAGAAAATGGTGCAAGTCTTCAGTGTTGTTCAGGCCATATGGGAACTTGCTGTCCAACTCCAAAATCATTTTAGACTCCATTTACCTGAGCATTTTCTCTCTGTCACCCCTCTACAAAGTTTGGGAATGGCCGTCACTACAAAATATCTCAAGCAGTTAAGATTGTTATTGTGTTCTTGCTTGAAATGGCGAGCCACCGGATAGGTAGAATCATTATTTACGATGGCTCGCAGGTGCTGCAAAATTCTGACATGCACCTGCAGCTTGGTGCTGCCCACATATCTTAAGCCACAGGTGCATGTCAGAATATACACTGCAAACTCAGTCCTGCAATTGAAACTGCCCTGGATTGCAATGCTGTCCGGGCTAAATGGGGTCGAGTAGTGTGTGGTATTTTCCCCAAATTTGCACGCTCTACAAGTAGAGCATTTTGTAAACCCTTGCTTTGGTTGCAGCCACATTTTGGCTGTTGACAATTCAGGACTGGTTTTCACAATCTGTGTGCGCATAGAGGGACCTTTTCTGTAGGTGACAACAGGTTGTGTCGGTAATCTGGGCGACAATACCCCATCTGTGAGGACAATGGGCCAATTGCGTCTGATGATGGACCGAATCTTTCTCTCTTGTTTACTGTAGGTGGTAATTAACCTAGGGGCATTGTTACCTTCATTTGATGTTTCCTTGCCCGTATTTGTAACAAATAAGGATTCCCTGGTTCTCTCATTCATTTTCTTTACTGCCTCTGCGAGGATGCCCTCACTGTATCCTCTCTGCCTGAATCTGCAGAGTGCCTCTTCTGTACATCTATTGAGATCGTCTGCTGTACTGCAGATCCTTTTCAAACGTAGTAATTCACCAAACGGAATATTCCTAATGAGATGTTTGGGGTGTGCACTGCTGGCATGGAGTGTAAGATTGCCAGCAGTGGCCTTTCTATATAGTGTAGTCGCTATTTGCCCCTCCTTTAAGTAAATTTTCACATCCAGGAATTCAATACAGTTCTTACTAATTTGTGAGGTAAACTTGAGATTGGCAATATTGTTATTAATATGCTGGATAAAATCGGTGGCACTTTTTTCATCACCTCGCCACACAATAAAAACATCATCGATGTATCTTAACCAGTATAAAACATGATTGTTATATTCAATGCCATGGGTGCTTTTGAGGACCTGCTCCCCCCACCAACCCACATGCAAGCATGCGTAGCTGGGGGAGAAGCAAGCCCCCATTGCCACTCCTCTTTTTTGCAAAAACATGTCATTCCCAAATGAAAAATAATTGTTATGCAGGCACCATGAGATCAGGTTTAAAAGCATTTTGTTATGGTTGTAGCAATCAATAGGTCTAGAATTAAGAAAATAGTTGACTGCATTTAGCCCTGTAGTATGTTCGATGCTGGTGTATAAAGATTCGATGTCCAAAGTGATGAACAACAAATCATCCGCCCATTCAATGGCTTGTACTTTTTTAAGAAAGTCACCAGTATCTTTTAAATAACTTGGTAGTTGTTTTACGTGATCCTGCAGAAAAAAGTCTACATATTGTGTCACTTTCTCCCCCACACTGTTGATGGCCGATATAATGGGCCTACCCGGAATGGGTGTTGTTTTTTGGTGGACCCCCTACGGATGAAATACAGTCTTGGCAATACTGGATGCTCCACGTTAAGAAATTGGAACTCATCCGGGGAAATCACACCTTCTCGTTTCCACCCTAATAGTTCTTTTTTCAAATTGTCTTTGGCCAGATTGTATTGCTTGTGACTGGTCTTTTCATAACATTCAAAATCGTTTAGATGCCTGCGTGCTTCCATTAAATAGTCTTTTTGTGGCCAGATCACCATATTTCCGCCTTTGTCCGACTTAGCCACAATAATCTCATGATTATTACTGAGCTTTTTTATCAATTTTGTATACTCCATTTCACATTTATTTTTATACCGTTTCCTATGTTTGGTTTGGTGATGCAACTTTTTTATATCCTCTGTGACCACCTCATGAAAGATATCGATTGCATCTTTCGGCATTGCAGGGATAAATTTAGACTTGGGTTTGAAAGGACTCATCCCAGCTCCTCGTTGTCTTATGTTAGCTTCTTGCAATCTCACTTGTGTGGATTGTTCCTCGATGAAATTCTGTTCGCCCATGTTATCATTGTTGCTGAGATCATGTAAAGCGAGCAAAGTAGGCACATCTGACGTTCGTAATTCAGTGTTGGGCTCACTCACAGCCCCATTGTTGGATTGGGCCTCTTTAAGTCCCTCCTTAATGGCAAAGAACTTGCGAAGTTTCAATTTACGAATAAAACAAAACACATCCACCCTGGTGCGAGCGTAGTTAAAATCACTCACAGGACAGAATGATAGTCCCAAAGACAATAATTGCTTTTCCGCTTCCGATAGTACCGTTGTGGAAAGGTTAATAATGGTGTTGTCATCTGCCATTAATTTCTGCGCCAGTATGTTTTTTTCGGTTTTGTGTTTCTGTTTTTTGCGCCTTTTCCTTCTTCTTGCGTTCTTTCTGGCTCTGTTTTCCTTTTTTGATTCCTCGGTCTCAAGGTTTGGTGACGGTCGAACGCTAAAAAATCAACCTCCTCGCCTAAATCCAAGAATTTTGTGTGTCTAAATTCACCTGTGCTGCTCGTGCTCTCACTGTCTGATTATTGTTCACTTGTAAACGAGTCACTATCCAAAGCTACACCTATTTCATTTCCCTCAGTGTTAAGCTGTGCAGCAGTTGTTGCTGTATTAGATGGTGTTTTACTGAATTTAGCTTTCTTCACATTTTCGTATTTACGAGCAAAGGTGAAAATGCGACCTTGTTCGTAGTCACATTTATCTCTGGAAAACTTGTAGGCTTTACGGGTCTTAATTTTGTCCTCTTGTTTATTGAGCCTTTCCTGTATGTCTTTTCCAGTTTTTGATATAAATTCACTGGGTTCTAATTTGCCAAGTTGTTCATTGATTTGTTCTATTTCCACAATCAGTTCTTGCCGGTCAATCTCTGCGTACTTGACCAATATTTTCACTAAGTTCATGGATGCTGCCAAATTGCTCTCGCCCCACTCCTTCAGCATGCTAGGATTTGGGCTTTCGAAGCTCGGGGCTAGTAAGATCCTTAAGCCTCGTGGAATCCGCCCCACTTCTATATACTTTGTAAGCGATTTGTGCTCCCACCATTTTGTTATCTCTGCTCGCATGCACTTTTCCAGTTTTTTCAGCAGGGCTTTTGCATCCCCTTCTTTTGCTGTACTTGAACTGGTAGGAACTTCCCCATCCGTGACTACCTTTGGTAAATTATTAAAAAGTTCCTCCGCTGCGGCCTCGCGCTCATGAACCACCTCTGCTGACATCTTGAGGACAATTATATTCGATGTAATATTGCGGCGTTTGCTTGTCGTTGCAACCCGCGCCGTGCCTTTCACTCCTCCCCACCTACGCTGCTCGCTGGTTCACTCACCGCCTTCGGGAGAAAATTGTACGTGGCTGGATTGCCAACCACGTCGCTGCACCTTCCGGCTTTCTTGAGGATGTCCTGCTGCGTTAGGGGGCTGCCGCCAAACTTCCTTTCTCGGATCCTGGCTTGTTGGTTGAAAGCGGCAGCCTGCTGCTCGGGGAGTGGGTTCGTCACGGAAGCAACCACCTTCCGTAATTTAATACAAAAGACCATGAAGATTCTCCGTACTACGGCACTGTTGTTTCGGTGCACAGAGAAACACGAACCACCGGAAATGTAGGCATTTAAAATTTATTACTCCTCAAATGATGCGTTTATATATACTTGTACTCATTTTCCTCCAAGATTCCTCTACCCCACCAGGTATCTAACAGGGTATGGAAATCCCTGACGCTTGCGTTGTAGGTTGCACTGTTAGTTCGTATATAGCTTCGTGAGTCCCCCAGTAGTCGTAACGCCTCCTCCTGATACAATTCCTTGCTGAATAACACTACATTCCCACCTTTATCTGATGGCTTGATTACTAGGGTGGTATCCTTTTGCAAGGCGGTGATGGCGGCATAATCTTCTTTGGTTAGGTTGAATTTCTTATTTCGATCTGCTTGTGAATTAACAGAAGTCCTCAGTTTGTCAAGGTCTTGTATGATCTCTTCATGGAAACAGTCGATGGCATCAAACAGACTCCTGGGATTAAATTTCGATTTTGCCTTAAAGTCTTTTCTTCCACTTTTTTGCTCTATACCCAGATCATTGAGGAATAAAATTGTACTCTCTGACTCTTGACTCTCGGAAGCATTGGACATTTCTTCCACCTGACCTAGAGTTGATAGTGTACTCAGATTGTCACCCGTCAAAATATCAGTTGGAGCCCCCATTTTAGTAGGTGTTGGTAATTTACGTTTCAGCTGTTGCAAAAATAATTTTTTCAACTTCAATTTTCTTACAAAGAGGTAGAGGTCAATACGTGTTTGTGTGTAATCCCAAACTTTAGTGGGGCAAAATGTTAAGCCCTTCTGCAATACTGATTTTCCATTGTGGATAATTCACAATTAAACAGATGAATAATGGTGAAATTGTTGGATTTCACTTCCGATAGTAGGTTTTCTTGCTTCTTGTGTTTGTAGCAGTGCGAGAAGTAACTGAAATTGTAGTCCGTTTTCTATTTAATCGTCCAAAAGAGCCTTCAATTCACAGTAATGGGTTTTAAATACATTGTTTCACAGGGGGTAGCTGACATTGACAAAGGCCAGGCCACCAAAACGCGTTTGTAAGTTTTTTGGTTGCACGCTGATTCAAAAATAAAATAATGAAATGAGTGCCCGGCATTAACTTCGAGTGGGAAAAAGTGTGTGCGTGAGCTGGAGGCACCTGCTGCGCCGAGAGCGGCAACGTGTGGTAGAAAAGTTCTATCTATCTATATCTAATACCATATTGTAAACCAGGAGCCTGACTCTCGTCCTGAAGAATGCCGCAGACTCATTAGAGCCCAAGGCAGAAACATGTTGACGACGGTAACAGTGGTGATGGGGTAATAGTTCCCCTAATCCCCACATCCCATTTTTTTAATACCAAGTAGTGTATACCCTACTATTAAATGCAAATTGGGGTACTACATTGTTTTTTAACACACTATTTGCGCGGGCCCCCACTTTAATGATTAGAAGTGCCTCCCTGTCTTCAGGTGTAGGCCCGCTCTCTATCAAACCAAGTTTTTAGAGAGCGAGGGCTGCCTATGATGAAGCATGATACCTGGTGGTGTGTGAGGACAGCCCTTCACAATTTTTGATATTCCCAGCAGTCCCATCAAGTAGTGCTATTGAGGACACGGTAATGTAATGTAAGTGATTATAACTTTAGAGTAGCTACAACTGTGTGTATACATGTTTCCACATCCCTGATGTTCCCATTGAGCACTGCTCAGACTGCCCCCTGTAGAGTTCTTGATTACAGATGGTGCAGGTGATAATACTTGCATTTACTATTTTTTTGCCAGGCAGTAGACTGAAAAACTGCCACACCAATGACTCTCTTTTTGGGCCGAGTGGTAGGTAACCCAGTGGAAGTTGTTGCATGCACAGTAACGTCTTCATCCTGAGTGTCAAATGACCTGATAGCTTTGGATTTCTTGTCACAAAATCAGTTTTCCTGAATTAGCAATGTGAAAGTTATTCAGGAAGTGTGCTTTTTTATTGTGTCTGTAGCCTGTTTGAATATTTTTCTCAACTGTTCATGTTGAAGCTGACAAGTTGGCTGCTTTCACTTTTATTTTGTTTTCACCTCCTGTAAGGTGCCACAATACTCTCCTAGGACCCATAGAAACATTGGTGGAGTGCTGCAGGAAACTTGTATAGGTTTTACTTCTTGTTCTGGATCCCGGGGGTCAGGTGAGGTACTGTGGGACATAAAGGTTTCCCAATATTCAAGTTCATTAGGAAGGGGCCTTTTTTTAAAGTTGGAGCCTAAGGGTTTTCAACAGCCTCCAATAATGGTGATATATGAAGTTGTTTCATTATAATTCTTCAATTTTTCCTTCTTTTTTAAACATTGGCGGTACCACAGTAGATTCCAAACTACTGCTGGACCAATGACTCACAGTAAAAGCTCTCGTTGGTTTCTGCCTCTTTTCCAACATTACACTGCTTGATGTCTGTTGGTTCATACATATCCAGCCCTGACTTTCTTTTTTATTGATTTATGGGGAAAAACTGTACCATTATGGCTTTAGGAAGTGACCACGAACATCTGTAGGCACAGGAGGAATAATGAGGACCTCCTCCATCCATCAAGGGGCAGTTTTTTCCCATTCCTGAAGGGGAGAAGAATGTCTCAGCAAAAATCATGAACTGCACAATTTGCAAGCCGACGTAAGGTGGGGAACTGGTAAAAATACAGTTTTGGGGCCTCCGGAATGCAAAAGCATTTCAATGCCTTGCTTTCCCAAAAGTTCAACACCTGCAGAAACAGGAGGGTCCCGCCACATACTCTGCACCCATTCCACCCATTACTGCTCCAGGGGAAACAATGCTGGCAACGGTTTTTAAATCTCAGTGACTGGACTCTGACCCTGGATACACCACTGTTGGCCTCTGTTGTTTAATTTGTAACAAATGAATTTGTGTCGGCTAGCAAAGTGCATCAGCTACTCCAAGTTTCAGTTCCTTCAGTTTTTCATCTTTTTCCCCAAAAAACAAAAGAACACAAATTTGTTTTATAAACTTTATAAATTCCAAAAAGGGTTCTTTTCAGAACCACCTTTTCTAGTTAAGAAATAGAAAATAACTTTGTTTGTCCTGTCTCTGTCTTACTGCCAATAACGCTTTATATTGTGCTGTAGAGATTTATACCAACCATTAAAGTCTGGCTCTAGTATTTTGGGTCTAAACCAGAGGCGAGACTCTATAATAAGAGATGTGGTCTTTAATGGTTGTTTTAGTCCACTATGGCAGGCTATATGGCTTTTAGAAGATTCTGTCCCATGAGGGAAAATGTCCTATTTAAAAATAAGGCTTTCTGGGCCCGTTTAATGGAATGGAAACTCTGTTCCTGTCTGTGCCATGGCACACCTTTAAACCGGTGCGCTGGCACAAACAGGGAAAGTGCTCTCTATTACAATCAAGCAGTGGCCACAGGACAGCCGCAAACTCGCCCTGTTTTGGGGGCGCAGCGTCAGTGAAAGGCAAACCAGTTATTTGAAGCAGTTTTCCATCTTTCTCTGTTTAGGCAGCAACTCCTTGCACTCCAGAGGAGGGAAAGAGATCCCATGCAGGCATATTGTAAGAAATTGGATTATTATTTGGGGTGGGTAACTACCTACCTCAAGGACAATCAAAACGTTAGTCAGTGTAAACCCTCAAAGTCACTAAATTAACCTGAGCTCAAACACCTGGTAGCTATAACACAGAGCAGACAGGCTTAACTTAGGGCAATATGTAAAGTATATATGCAGATCCAGAACAACAGATACACATCCTTTACTCGTTCTTTGAAGTGCATCCTAAGTGTTATATGTAAAACCCAGCCAACCTATTGGTTGCTACTGGGAGGCATTTCACACCCATTCGCACCTATTCAAATGGTAATTACTGGCTGGCAGGCATGAATCCTCTATCTTGAGTAGGCCTAGATGCTCTGTACTTTTTCAAACATTTTCTGAAATGTGTTACCGTGGTATTCCATTTGCATTCACCGCCAATTTCTTTGTCACTATATAAGAGAGGAAAGTAAAGATGTTTCTAGATGGAATACTTTGCAGCTGCTCGACACCGAATTAAAAACCAGGCTGACTGTGAAGAATTCACAGTTTCCCACCTTAAACCCGGTGCTGATCTGCTCTGTACCCTTACTTCGGCGTACTGAAATGGCCTACGGGAGAAAAAGCTTCCTCTGCCAATCAGAGGGTCCTATTTTTTTAAATTTTCAGTACTATGGGACTCCCAAAGGACAAACCATCCAGATATACTTATTTTTTTAACCCTTCATGACCATTTCGAGCACCTCTTTAAATGCAAATTTCTCCAACAGGGTTGAATGGATTTACACCAAATAATGAAAGGCGCTTTTTCTGAGTATAGTTCTCTTTGTCAAATTGGTGTAATTCAGATCAGCTGTTTTATCTGGAGCTACAGCAGAAGTTTACTATGTGAATTAACATGGAATATCAATGTTTAGGGATCCCTGTCTTTTTTTTGCCCTGTATGAAGGATCACCCAATATTTTCCAGGACGGAGCTGAGTGTTGATGAACTTTCTTTTGGAAAGTTTTTTAACAGATTCATCAAATGGTGCTAAAGTTATTAACAATACAAACCAAAAAAACGCTCTTACTATGGAAACTCTGACCTAACTATAACTGCTCAGTAGCGTTTGCACACATATATTTTACATGGTTAAGCCTCCTTATTGAATATTTATCAGTGGTTTCAAAGCTCGTATTTTACAGAAAAGAGGTAGTTCTATCTGTGAAGTGTTTCCTGTGGTTTTCAGTGCTGAATTCATTTGCAGGATATTTTACTTGTTTCTGTGCTTTTATTGCACAAACTACTGTGGTTTAAGAACCCAAAAATTTACCCTTGACAGGAAACACTGAAATATAGAAAATAGTTTTGAATTCCCAGTGAAATATGGATTTTATCATCATAATGAAAGCCTCCAAACCATTCTACAGGGTAGAATACCTAATTCACCCTTGCTAGTTTGGCACAAGCATAATGACAGTACATTTGGTCTAAGACTACCATTTAGCCAAACAACAATAAAGTGAAGAAATAAAGAACTTAAGATGTCCCATTTAGATTAGTTAAAAATGTGATGTAATATGAAAAATAAAGAAAATTTGATTTATGGATCAAAAGTTATCTAAAACAAAAAGAAAAAAGTTCTAGTTGGACGCATTGGGAAAAAGTGTTTAATGTTATTCTCTTACAAATGTGAACATTAAAAAAAATCAGTGACTTCCAAGCTTTTGACACTCAGGCACACTCTGTGGCTCACTCATGGGCGACCATGACTGTGTAAAAGTTGGGCAATTATAGCTGGCAATTTGTTCCACTGTACGTTTTCACCTTCAAATTTAGAAACTTTTCTAACACCTTCAACATGGTAAGCATGGATGCTGAGGCCAAACAGAGTTCACTGGGACATATGCATTGCTTATGCTGTCCTATTGTTGCCTCCGTCTTGTTATAAAAAAGTTCCAATAAAATCAAAACTGCTAAGCTACCAACGTTGTGCCTTTTTGCAGTAGATTTGTTAGGTTGTCCTGGTGCTCCAGGAGTGACATTTTTCAAAATCAAAAAACGTTTTATCAATTTTGGTAGCACTGTTCTCAGGATCCAGCCTCCAATGAGGTCCACAAGAAGTGCTCTTTTCCACCTGCACCACTGTAATTGTTCCAGGCAGCCTACAGATTCCTGGTCTCAGGACCTTCCAACCCAACAGTAAGTGGGATTTTCCACTGAAACAAACCTTCTTTACTGGCCAGCCCCAAGCCCTGTAGCCCTCTTGGTCTCCTCTTGCTTCCTGGGGATTGTATAGCCACTCCTTTGAAGTTTCAGATACCGGAAACAGGCCAACAGGGTTGAGATTAATGAAGGTGTGATCACAGGCAGAGATGTGTGTGTCTTTCTTAATACACTTTAGCTTAGTTCAGGAAAAATATACGTCACAGTCCAAAACTAGCACAGAGATAAGAGGTAATAGGAATTTAACGACTAACATTGGTCTTTTTAACCCAAATCAATATTACTCATCAAGTTTGAGTCTGACAGCACTTCCCTATAGAAAATGATAGGTTTGGGGGCCTCATTTAGAGGTAGGGGATAACAGGACATCCGCCCAAAAATTGTCCGGCGTCCCTTTTGGCCACATTGTGCATCCACTTTTTTCCAAATGCTGGAGGCATGATAAGGGAATCACTCTCCGCGAAAGCCATCTCTGCCCTGTGACCAATAGTGGCCCAGATAGGAAATGTGCACAGCTGTCCCCCGTTTTCTGGTAGAGAACTCCCACCATGTATGGGGTATTAATTTTGTTAGTTCCAAAGACAGACCCCAGCTGAACGGAAAAACAAAAGGGTCAACACGTCCAGCCTAACTGAAATAAGACACAGCTTGCTCGCCGACATGTGCATCATTGCAGGGCAGACCTGCAATCACTCACTTTTTATTCCACAAGAGAGGCTCTTGCTTTGGGGTCAGGAGTCATTCAGAGGAGAAGAAAGCTGCTGACATAGCAGCAAACTCTAGATCTGGAGATCGGCCACTGCTGGACCACCCGAAGCAGTGCCTTCCCCTCTCGAGCCATTCCTATGTTTTCCTTTTTTCATGATGATGTTTTTTCTTATTGTTTACTGATATCTTCATATTTGGTTTCTGATGTGTCCCTTTGCCAGGGTTCGGAAATCAATCCTTGCTATCCCTCACCTGTTTTAAAGATCTCCTGTAGCACAAGATGGTTAAGCACATAGTAGCACTGGAGATTATAAAAGTGTTACAGGATATGGTGGGTTTTAGGAAAAGACTTCATGAACCATGTGGCATTGGCTCTCAAGATGCAGTACTATGGGGCTCTATGACATGAGAGCGTCCCTGGCCACAGCACACAAGTGCAGCAAAGTCACAGACTCAAGAAGGAAACCACAAGATATGAGAGTCTCAGGGGCATATTTATCAAATATTCACCCAATGCAATGCATCATGACACATTGCTGCGCTGCGTGAAAGGGAGAGGCCAGAAATGCACCATATTTAGCATTATACGCCGCATTCCTGCTCTCTGCCTGCACTGGCGCACAAACTGCTGCTTAGCGCCAATGCAGGCACGCTTTCACTGTGGTGCAAGGGTGTCTGTGTTGAAGGCAGGATTGTTTTTCTGGAGGAAGAGACACCCACACTCTACCCAGGGAATGCCTCCCTAGGGCAGAGTAATGCAAGGCAGCGACTGGCGATGACTTGTGTTATTCCACATTTACCAAGCCACACAGGGCCATGCAAGGCGGCCTTGCATGACTTGGTAAATGTCATTCTTGGTTGTGTGTTGCCTTTGCGCCCCCTTGCAAGGGCGATGCAAAACCATGATAAATATGCCCCTCAATTGTTAGAGAAGAGGAATCCCTTTCCAAGATGGCATCCATATTTTGAACAATGTTTCATCTGATAACCTAAACAAAGATGGACCCCACCGTAGTAAAACCTTTTGGTAGGACATGAAGTTCTGCTCAGAGGGAAGAATTGTTATCTTCAGCTAAAGATCATTAGATTGTTATAAAATCTCATAGTTTACTGTTTGATTTCCTGTGTCTTTGAAACTACTGATGGCAACATAGACGACAGGATTAAGACATACTATCCCCACCCCAATCTAAAGTACTCCCATGCTTGTCATTAAAAGTATTGCGCTTTACCATATACAGGCACTTAAAGTAAGCCTTCCTAAACTTGCAAGTAAAAGCAAGTGGATGGAATTCCAGATGAGGAAGAATTTATATTGTACTTATGTACTGTGCATTGTAGAACTCTGAAGTATTCCCCTTGTCTTTATGTACTTTCTAGCTCCTGCCTTCCTGTGTCTCTTGGGTTTCCCTACTACCCCTGCTCCCAATGGAGGTGATTCCCCAACATCTACCCCAAAGAAAGTGTCCCCATTAGCTATGGTGTTTCATATAGTGAGGGAGTGACTTTTAGTGGTATTGCCCCTCGCCCTTATATTCCAAAGAGAGTCAACCACCCTACCAGGTTTGACTGCTGACACACTTGCTGTATGCTGAAATTTTCTTTCTAGTAAATAGCTAACTCTAAATACTTCTAATTGACATTTACATTTTCTAAAGCTATTCTCATATATTCTAGTTGTGGTGGTTCCTTAGTATCTGGTGTTTGTTGTTATTTGTCTGGTGACTATTGGTAATTGGCTGGTGATGGCGCCTTGCATGCTCACTTATCAACTGCTATTTTGCTCAGTTCCATAAACCATCTTCTGGTTGTCTGCTACAAGACTGGCCTGTGAGACTTTTGGCCTGACTCTTGCTTGACTGCTAACATTCTCTCATTGCCTATGTTACCATCTTTCTGCTTGCTTGGCTTTTGGGTATGCCTCTTAGGTCTAGAGCATCTAAGGTTGAGCTTCACTATGGTGGTTCCTCAACAGCAACCTGTGCTGCCCAGGCTATCAATCAATCAATCAGGGGTTTGTTAAAGCGCGATTACTCACCCGTAAGGGTCTCAAGGCGCTAGGGGTGGGGGTGCAGGTTCCATCCATCAAGGAGGGGTCTGTCGAAGAGCCAGGTTTTGAGGTTTCTTGCGAAGATGGGGAGCGATGTTGTCTGTCTGAGGTGGAGCGGAAGGGCGTTCCATGCTTTGGCCGCGAGGAAGGAGAAGGAGCGGCCTCCCGATCTGGTCTTTCTGGTGCGGGGGACCACGGCGTAGGAGAGCTGGGCTGATCGTAGGGTCCTTTGGGGTGCGTGGAATTTGAGTCGGCTGTTCAGGTATGCTGGTCCGGTGCCGTGGAGGGCCTTGTGTGCGTGGGTGAGCATCTTGAAGGTGATTCTCGCCTGGACAGGGAGCCAGTGGAGTGTGCGCAGGTGCTGGGAGATGTGGCAGTGTTTTGGCAGGTTGAAGACCAGTCTTGCGGCGGCGTTCTGGATGTTCTGTAGCTTGCGGGTGAGGTTTTTGTTTATTCCGGCGTAGAGTGCGTTGCCATAGTCGAGTCTGCTGGTGACCAGGGCGTGAGTGACGGTCTTTCGGTGTTCGAGGGGATCCATTTGAAGGTCTTACGAAGGAGGCGGAGGGTGTGGAAGCAGGAAGACGAGACAGAGTTGATCTGGCGGTCCATTTTGAGCTCGGAGTCCAGGATGATTCCCAGGTTGCATGCGTGGTCAGTGGGGGTTGGCGGGTTTCCGAGGGCGGGGGGCCACCAGGTGTCACTCCAGGCATCGGGGTTTGGGCCCATGATGAGTACTTCTGTTTTGTTGGTGTTTAGTTGTAGGCAGCTGTTTTTCATCCATTTGGCGACGGCTTCCATGCCTTCTCGAAAGTTGCGTCTGGCGGTGTTGGGCTCGTTGGATAGGGAGAGGATGAGCTGGGTGTCATCTGCGTATGACACGATGTTGAGTCCGTAGGTTCTGACGATGGGGGCGAATGGAGCCATGTAGACGTTGAAGTGCGTCGGGCTGAGGGAGGAGCCCTGGGGGACTCCGCAGGTGGTAGGTGTGGGGTCCGAGAGGAAAGGGGGGAGTCTGACCCGCTGCGTCCTGCCAGAGAGGAAGGAGCGGATCCAGTCGAGGGCCTTGTCCTGGATTCCTGCGTCGTAGAGTCTGCGTATTAGGGTGCGGTGGGATACTGTGTCGAACGCCGCTGATAGGTCGAGGAGGATGAGGGCTACTGTTTCTCCTTTGTCCAGTAGGGTGCGGATGTCGTCTGTTGCGGCGAGGAGGGCGGTTTCCGTAGTGTGGTTTTTTCTGAAGCCGGATTGGGAGGAGTCGAGGATGTTGTGTTCTTCAATGAATGTGGCGAGTTGGCTGTTGATGGCTTTCTCGATGACTTTCGCTGGGAACGGGAGCAGGGAGATGGGTCTGTAGTTTTTGAGGTCGGTGGGGTCCGCTGAGGGTTTCTTTAGGAGGGGGTTGACCTCGGCGTGTTTCCAGTCGTCGGGGAACGCAGGCGGTCGCCAGGGAGCGGTTGATGGTGTGGCGGAGCATGGGTGCGATGGTGTCGGCGGCTCTGTTGAAGATGTGGTGGGGCAGGGGTCCGTGGGGGCCCCTGAGTGGATTGACTTCATTGTCTTCAGTGTGTCTTCGGTGGTGAGGGCTGTCCAGTCGTCAATCGCTGGTTTCCGGGTGTCGGGGGTGGTTGGTGAGGGTTCAGTGTGTTGGTTGTCTTCGTCGAAGTTGTCGTAGATGCTCTTGATTTTGTGGTGGAAAAAGGTGCTGAGTTTGTCGCAGAGGTCTTGTGAGGGAGGGATGTCGGTAGACTCGCTAGTGGGTTGGGCGAACTCCTTGATGATGCTGAAGAGTTCCTTGCTGTTGTGCGCGTGGGTGGAGATTCTGTCTTCAATCGCTTTTTCCTCGTTTCTCTGATGAGTTGATGGTGGGCGTTGGTGGCGACTCTGAAGTTGTCGTGGGCTTCTGTGGATTTGGTGTTCCTCCAGGCCTTTTCGAGGCGGCGGCATGTGCTTCTGGACTCTCGAAGTTCGGTGATAAACCATCTGGCTTTCTTGGCGCGGGTATTGTTGTTTTTCTTGAGGGGGCTATGGTGTTGGTGCTGTCCGAGATCCATCTATGCAGGGTTCGGGCTGCGGTGTTGGGGTCGTCGTTGTTCCGCGATGGTTGGGGTGGAGTTGTTGAGTGAGGAGGTGAGCTGGTCGTCGGTGATTTTGGTCCAGTTTCTTCGTGGAAGCAGGTGCTGGTGTCTGTGGATGGTGGGTGTTCTGAAGGTGAAGTGGACGCAACGATGGTCGGTCCATGGGAGTTCGGTGGTGTGGCTGAAGGTGATGGAGTTTCCTGTAGTGAAGAGGGGGTCGAGGGTGTGTCCTGCTGAGTGCGTGGGCTCGGTCACGATCTGGTGCAGTCCAATGTTGTGGAGGTTGTCCAGGAGGGATGTGGTGTTGGGGTCCAGTTGGTTGTCGAGGTGGAAGTTGAGGTCTCCCAGCAGGGTGTAGTTGGTGGATGCGATGGCCTGCGGGGAGATAATGTCCGTGATGGAGTTGGCGAAGGGTCCGCGGGGTCCAGGGGGTCGGTAGATGAGGGTTCCTCGGAGGGTGGCGGTGGGGCTGGCCAGTATCTTGAAGTGAAGGTGTTCCATCAGTTCTGTGGGCTCGTCATTGAGTGTGCTCAGGCGGAGGCTGGATTTGTGGACGATGGCGATTCCTCCTCCTGGGCGGGTGGGGCGGTCCTTCCTGGAGATCTTGTATCCTTGGGGGATGGCGATGGCGATGTCCGGTCCCGAGGTGGTGTTGGTCCAGGTTTCGGTGAAGAACGCTACATCCGGGGTGGTTCTGTCGAGGAGGTCCCAGATTTCTGTGGCGTGTTTGTGGAGGGATCGGACGTTGAGGAGGATGCATTGCAGGGTCTTCGGTTCGGTTGTGTTCTTGTGGGCGGGTTGTGCTGGATCCGTGTTCTTGGCGGTGCTGCAGGTGTGGCTACTTCTCCCCATACCTTTAAAAATCTTGGCAGTAAATGCACAGGAACATCATCTTCCAGCAAACAGGTGCTGATCTACCTTGTGTCAAGTCATGGCCAGAAGCGGCGCCTAGTACCTATTTGAAAATGCCCAACTCTGTTGGTACATGAAGGGGTGGACTTGCACAGGCTGCTTGTCGCTCTCATTGACAGCAGCCTGCTAGTTGAAGGAACATGTGTAGTCGGTAATCAGTAGTTCACTGCTTACTCTGGCTCCCTGTCACCCACAGGCTTCTTCAATTAGAGCCCATTAGTCAATTACAGTCCAACTCAATAAGCATGTGTGGCACCTGCTGATAATGGTCTGCTGCTGGTGCTGACTACTCCTTCTGCTGCTTCTACACTGGTGACACAAGTATTTGGTCTTGTCAAGCCAGTAAACAATCCAGAGTAAGAGAACAACACTGGACATATACTTTATATTGATTGTATAACAGATTATTTATATTTTCCAGACTGCTGCTTTGCTTTACTATTTCCTGTTTCGGATCAACCACCAGCACACAACACTTCTTTTGGGCTTGCAAGAAGGCAGACATGGAGTCTGATATTGCCACCAACTTCAAGCGGGTGCTCCAATAGGCCAGTTTCAAAATATGTCTTCTCCCTTCACTGAACAGTAACATGTTCAGAGGATCTGGAACTGTCATAGATATTAGAAGTGGAACAGAACTGATGACAGAGGTTATTGTTTTCCACTGCCATCCAGCTGGCGGTGGTCAGATCCCGGAGAATCACATTGATGTTAAAACCCTGGCTGCTGCCTGTTTGTAGTGGTAATAAATACTACTGCTAGTGTCAGTGATAGCCAACATACATGGATGGTGCTGCTAGCTTTTTATGATGATCATCATGTTCTACCTATGGTTATTGGTACTGGGAAAATGTGATAGTTGAGTTGGTTGTGGTTTGCCGGCAGAGTGAAGGCCACACATTGTAATGAAAAGCTGCTGTGTGAGTGCTAGTAGTGCTGCTGCTGAGCATGGCACCACTGTCTTTATTAGCATGAATTACACTTCTGGTCATCATTGTGGTTATGTTCAAGATGTTGCTGAGGGTGGCAATTTGTTCTGAGACATGCTGCCTCTTTTCTGTCATATTGGTGCTACAGTTCAGTTTGATTGTATTGCACATAGAAATGCTGATCGCCAAACGCCAGTGAGAAATGTAGAATTCAATAATTTTTATTACGTTTCACATGGGAGAAATAAACATAACTTTAAAGCATCCACCTTTTCCCTTCCACCCCATCTCCCTCCAAGATGTATCACACTTGTGGAAGGGGGTTAAAGGGTTCAGTCAAGGGCCACCTCTGCAGGTGCCTGCAGTGGCGGCTCCTCCGCTAATGTGGAGGAGCGTTGCCCCACTGCTCAAAAGGAAAAATAAAATGATAATAACGTATTGTTATTATCATTTTAGTTTTCCTATTACAGTCAGTGGCTCTCGGGGCGGGGCTGGCCAGAGCAGGGGGAGGAGTGGTTCGCACTCCCTAAGTGCGCAGGACTGCTTGGCCATGTAGGAGAGTAGGATCTGCTTCACATGGGTACCCCCACTTTTTGCTGATGCTTCACTGTTTTTCGACCTTAGTCTGGCTGGGGCCCTGCTAATCAGAACCCCAGCCTAGCTGCTTCCTCTCTAAAATGGTTTCCATGTGCCTTAGGCACATCTCTGATTGGAATCTGGAGTGCCCTTATAAGTCCCTAGTATATGGTATACTATGTACCAAGGGCATAGGTACCTCAGAGGCCTACCAGGGGCTGCAGCATGTATTATGCCACCCCTGGAAGGCCATCCAAACTGACACCACAGGTCTGCTACTGCAGCCTGGGTAAGGTGATGCATGCACCCCTTACTGTGATATAGGTTACCTATATCACTATATACATACACACATATAAACCTATAAGTCACTCCTATGGCAGGCCTTATCAATCCTGAAAGCAGAGTGCGTGGTTCCTATGTGAGAGGGTGCCCTGCATGAGCAGGGCCCCTCTGCAGCGTTCGGAGACCCTTCTCTGAGGCTGTTTGTAGTGCAGCCTGACCATATACTCTTAAGCGCATTATAACCTCGCATTAAATGCTAACTTTGGAATGGCTGCACCGAAACATGTCGTGTTTGGTGTCAAACATCTTGGGAATACTACCCCCCCACCAATTCTAGCGGCGGGGTAGCATTCCACCCTTCTAGAGGGAGAGACATGTTAACCCTGGCCTGGCCGGTAACTTCTTTCTAAAGCCCTGGCATCACAAAATGGATGCTGCTGCCACAGACACAAGTCTGGCCTCCTGCTGCTGGATGAAACTCCGGCACGGGAGGCCTGGACAATAGGTTTCCTGCCCCAGGGAGGTGTGACCACCTCCCCAGACAGGATAGTGTGTATTGGGGCTGGGCGGGAGCACTTTCGGGTGCTTTGAAGTCCTGCACTGGGGGCACACTTGGTGTCCCTGTGCATACCCCAGTTCAAACCGGATCAGGGGCTTGCAGCCCCTGCTTTGGCGCGAACTGGACAAAGGGAAAGGGGTGTAGCCACCCCTCTGCCCTGACCCACCCATAGGTGGGACCACAGAGTAAGTCCAACCCCTAAACTTAGTATAAGTATAGGAACCCAGTCCTTAGGACTTTAGATTATCCCTGGACGAAACTCTGACACAGAATCCTGGACCTTCGACGCTCTACTCAAGACTAGAGGACAGAAGAATCTCCCTTGGGGTCAAGGAGTGACTCCCCTGCTTGGCAGGCACCAAAGAAGCAATTGTCCGGTCTGCATCGCCGAAGCTCCCGTCGGACGCCGAAGTCTTTGCATCACCAGAGGTGGATTTACAGACTTCCCCGAGGCTGCCCTGAGTCTCCAGCAAAGCTGAGGCCCGTAGCTGTCGTGGGTAATGTGGAACCGTGACCCCTGGACACCGCACGCATTTGCTAGTGTATCCTCTTCTGGGTCTCCCACAAAGTCGTGCTTTTGGCTCCGAGTAGCCCTAGCCTCCAGCACCAACTGCACTGAAGATCACTGGCCTCCACTCCACGGGTGTCCTGTGAGCCAGCTCCACGTGCACCGTCTTGAGGCTCCTTTGCGGTCGCTAGCCTGTTGGCTAGTAGCCCTTCACGAAGGCCAATCCTTTTCTTCTTGGGATCCCTGGTTGCTCCAGGCCTGCCCTCACTTACCCTCGCTGGGTGAGTTCTTCAGACCTTGCTGGTCTGCATCATCATCAATCTTCATCTTCATCAAGACTTGCTGTTGCCAAGGCTTGTTGGGTCCAATCCGGTCGCCGACACCTCAGCACTCGACAGACATTGTGTACCAGCCCGAATCCTGCTCCTGGTCGCCGACAACGTCTCCTGGACCTCGTGGCTGAAGAGTCAAGATGACCATCAACCTACCTGAAGCACTCGACATCGGTGGGCATCTGCTCATCGCCTTCCTGGTCACTGGCTAGTGACCCAGACTTTGTCCCCTCTGCTTTCAGGTTCTTCAGATCTCCGATCCACTCTTGGATCCACCCGGACACTTTCCACTTGGTCGCCAGCAGCACTTTGCAGCAGATCGCCATTCAAATCGACGACGAAACCCGACCCCGAAAGGCACCTATGCACCCGGCTTCCCTGGGTGAGGTAACAAGAGTACTCCGGTGCTCCCGTGGGTAGAGACTCTAGAACGACCTAGTTCTCAAAGGGTTTGCTCCAAGTCCTCCTTTAAGTGTCCCTTTTCTTTAATTTCCAAACCGCGACTTTCTCCATAGAAGTTAACGGCGTCTCGCGGCTGTGTATTTACACTGCACGCGTCCCCCGTAGGTCCCCTGTGTCACTACCTTGGGTGGTTCCTTGTGGTCCAAGCACTTCTAGAGGCTCTAGGCCTAGTGTCTAGCTCAGTCGTGGTTCTTATACCACTTTATTGGTATATGGTTTGGTACGCCCCTAGGGCCCAAACGTGTATTTGTGCTATTACTGTGTTTAAATAACTTATAACTTATGTACTTCGAACTCTAGCCTCATAAAGAGACTAGAGGGGTGTGTTTAGCAATAAATACATATATTTTGAATATATACCTGGTGTGGTGCTCTTTCATTTGATCACTCAAGAGATTATAGACTGGTAAAACAAGCTGCTTTACATTCCTTCAAGACTTAGCCTGAAGGCTGCTCTCCATAGCTACCACTAGGATAGCTTTCAATAAGGTTGTCTTTAACCTATCTCCAATAAGGGGTTGTTTGGACTGGTGCAAGGTGCCCACTATAATTAGTGGACAGCATATGCCAGGCCAACTTCTCACAGGCCAGCCCTCTTGGGTCAGCCAAACAGTCATGCGCACTTTGCATGTTCCCCACCAGGCTGTAATGCACAGCCTGGTGAGGAACATGCCCAGCCTCCCATTCCCCGTGTGAGCGCCGATCCACAGCTCTCAGAACAATCACAACGCTGCATTGAAGCATTGTGATTGGCTCAGAGGAGCCTGGAAGCCCGGGTGCTTCCTGCTGCTTCCTGCTGCCGGACCTGAGACAGGAAGAAGAGGACGGAGGAGAGGCAGCGTTTTCAGGTAAGTGTTTGTTTTTCTTTTTTCGTCCCCCCCACCTTACCACCTGGGTCCGGTAGCAGCCGCTACTGGGTGCCCATGATGGGATCTGAAGTGCTTTCAGTGCTCCTGGGCAAGTTAGCGATCTAGCATAGCCTGCAAAGAATTCCAACAGTGGGGCACACTTTGTCGCAAATTCTGTTCCTGCCAACTTTCTCCATTGCCATAAAGACATGCCAGTTTATGACAAACCTCTAGCCAGGATGAGGGATCCTTTGTTTGGAGTCCAGCAGTAGTAGCAGTCTTTTAGTCCATTCGCTCCCCTTCATTTAATCTCTAGCATCCATTCCAACATCTTGTTTGCACTTAGATCCATCCCTATTATTTTGGAAATGGAACTCAGGACGCCTTGCCAAAAGCCCCATATTTGGGGGCAGTCTCATCACAAGTAGACAGGGTACCCTTCTCCTCTCACCTTCTCCAGCATGTGTCTGACCTCCTTCTATTCCAATATGTGTAGTCTAGCTCAGGTGTAGGAAGTGTTTAGAGGATTTTGAGGCTGAACTCAAATCTCTGGACACTTAAGACCCCCTACAAAGAATCTGTTGTAAGGTGGCCTATTCCTTCCCTGAGAGCGTGTACGTCCTCTTCCCAAGCTTTCTGAAACCTCCACACTGCTTGAGTTTCTCCCTGACGTAATAAATTATATTGTCAGTCTGCCATTTGAATACGTTTTTGAAGGGGGTCAGGTTTCTCGTTGCCCCTTCCTTAAGCACGTGCCCAATTACACAACTGGAAGTAGTGTAACCTTTTATCCTCTCTTAATGCAAAGTCCTTTTTAATCTGTGCAAAGAGTTTGATTCTTGCCTTAACAAAAGGTTGCCCAGCTTCCGACACCCACCTCTCTCCCACTGCTTAAATGAGTCCCTGTGGATCCGTGGGAAGATGCCTGAGTTACTGAACAGGGTAATAAATGGGGAGGCATAATATGTTGGCCCTTTCATGATTCTAGTTACATCCCAGACTTTCAGGGTGGTGATGACGACCACTGAACTCCTCACTGCGTCGCTTCTATCCCCTCTCTTAAGCTATGTTAGCTCTCATAGAGTGTGTCCTGCCAGCATAGGGTCAGGAAATACACCTGCTTTTATTTCTCCCCCCTGGACCACTCCCATATTTATCATAATTAGGATGCCCTACAGTAAGACTGCCCTGTAGTAAAACTTTAGATCTAGAATATCTCGCCTTCCTTCTTTATAGTAAAGTAAGCTTTGTTTTACCCCTCATCCTCTTCCTTCCATATGAAGTTGAGGCACTTCCTCTGTAGTTGCGGCAAAGTGGTGTCTGGCATATGCGTCGGTAGGGTCTGAGAGAAAAACAGGACCCTTGATATGGTCGTCATCCTAGCTGACGCTATGCAGCCAGCCATGATAGCATTCCCCAGTTTTGGAGACCTTGTGTGCACACAGCTATTTTCACATCTAATGGCTTAGAGTAGACACACCTCTGGATTCTAGGTACTTGGAATTTGTTGCCAGGAGCCAATCTACCTTGTTGCATCATCCCTCATGGAATTTCTGCCCCTTTTTATTAGAGTATATTCTGCATTAATGAGTACTAGTAGCCTGAGTTGTCCTCATATACCCAAGACCCTTCTCCAGTGTTTTTGTGATCGGGTTGATTTATGTCCAGTTTTCTGCCTCTTTCGACAATACCTGTATTTTCGTTCTCCTATCTTCCATAATTTTCATTAATCTGGCCCTTTTGGATATTTACGTGTCCTCTGATTACTGCCTTGAGGTGTCCCAGGTGACTCTCCTAGGGGACTCCCACATTTCCACCTTTTGGGATCATTAAACCTTAGAAAGTCCTCTATTTACTCAGTCACTGCCTCCATGGAGTCGTGGAGAACAGAGACACATATTTGCAAGGTATCGCCTTCACATCCCATCTCATTTGGCTTATCACTGGGGCATGATCTGACAAGTAGATAGCACTGTGTTCTTCACCCTCAAGCATATAGCATAGTGACTGCTCTAGGAGCATCTTATCCAATCTGGCACATGACTTATGTGAGGTAGAGTAGTGTGAATATTTTTTTTAGTCAAATTAGTCTTCTGTCAAAAATCTACCTCGATCAGTCATTGTGCCCCTTCCTTAGTGACTGCGGTTGTCCCTCCATAAGTTGTGCCTGTTTTATCCCACTTTTCAACCTGTACCAAGTTCCAGTCACCTATCGCTATCAGAGAGGGAAGCCTGTGGATTGTAGATCTTACGAAGGATTCCTGGCATATGTTGGGGCAATAGACTGAAACTATAGCTATTCAACATCCCTTTAGTTTCCCACTTAACAGCAGCCAGTTTCCCTCTTTGTCTGTATATGATTCTGTCACTGAGAAGCATGCAGGAGAGGCAAACAGGATCCCACCCAAGCCATCTTTGTTCGGGCAGATGCAAAGTACTGTGTATAGAATTCACAGGTGTGCATCTTCCAGATTTCTTTAGTAAGCAAGAGTGCCTCCTGAAGGAGGCACATATCACCAATCATTTTCTTAAAGGCTTGTTTGGTCACTTAGGGGCAGATTTACAAGCCCCTTGCGCCTTCTTGCGCCGCCATTGCGTCACTTTTTTTGACGCAATGGCGGCGCAAAAAGTGCGGCCTATTTACAATGTGACGCATCTAGGGAGATGTGTCACGTTGTAAAGCCCTGCGTCACATTATACCTGCGTCAGGTATAATGTATGCAGGGTGGGCGTTCCCACGCAGGAAGGCCTCGTAAAAGTGACGCAGTGAAATCTACAAGATTTCACTGCGCCACTTTTAGGACGCCACTGCGTCAAAACCTTACGCCTGCTTGAAGCAGACGTAAGTAGTGCGTAAGTAGTGACGCAGTGTAGTGGGAATAGGCCTCAACACGCATTGCTGGAGTTGCGTCGTGCTTGTGACACGACTCCAGCAATGCGTGACTTTTCCGGCAACAGATGCGTCAGAATTTCTGACGCATCTGTTAATCCTTGCGCCATAGTGCGCCGTATTGTAAATACGGCGCATCTATGGTGGCGCAAGGGTTTCTGAGGGTGGCGCAGGGAAAGTGACGCATCTATACAGATGCGTCACTTTCTTGTAAATCTGCCCCTAAAAGCTTAGATGGTGCATTGAACCCCCTGATGTTAAACAAGACAATTTGTATGTGTTTCACCGTCTCTCTCCTCGTCTAAAGTGTTTTTCATATAAGATTAATGTTCAGGTGCCTCTTACTCTAGGTATGATCTCCGTGTAATGTTGCCACTCATGAGAAGGCACCACGCCGTTTCCTGTGTAAGGGGTGACCCAGGCGGAACCCCTCCAAGCGTAAGATAATGGGCTGGCCCGGCGTACGCCAAACCAGCGTGCTAAGAGTTAATAAATAGCCCAGGGCTCCGGGTGTGGCTCAGTTACATGCTGGCCACCACTGTAAACGAGGTGTCAGGTTTTTATTGCCCGTGTCACCAGGCCCTGCGCCCGACACTACACTGGCGACGACGTGGTCCTGTCACCCGCTGCACCGCCTCAAACCTACAGTGTCTGCAGCCGTCACCGCCGGTCCAGGCGCGCCCCAGCCGCGTGTCCGGAGACCTCTGCACGGCACGCCCAGCCGCGTGTCTGGTGCCCTTGACTTCGGGGCGCAGTGCCGGCTTCCACCCGCCGCGCACCTTCACGGCCCATCGCCTCCACAGCCGTCGCTGCTCATGCTGTTCCAGCCGCCAGGCGCGCACACGTGCTGTCTCTCCTCCGACCCCACGTGGCGCGGCAGCGCCTCCGATGCTGTGTGTGCTCGTGAACACCGCGCACCACCGCTGACACGGACACCGGTAAGAGGGGTGCATGGCCCCACCCCCGGCTGCATTCACCACAGGCCCCCTCAGCAACGCTTCGCCCCCACTGGGGTAAGACAGGCCGTGCTAGCTCGCGCATGAGGCCTACTCGCCAGCCGCCTCTGCAGACCACGTGGTGTCACCGCCTCATGCACACCCCCGCTGCCAGCACCCGCGGGGCGATTCCAGGCCGGCCCAGAGTTGCAAGAGCCTATCCTGCCCAGAGGCTCCCATCTGCTTCAGTGTGCTCCTGTCCACCCGGAGCAGCAGCATGTGCCCTGGCCCTAGAGCCTCTACACCCTCCCACCACTATGCCCGCAATGGCCCAAGTGGGAATCGCTGCCCACTCAGCGCGCATCCAGGCCTTCATCCACCACCATCCGTCGGCGCAAGTGCCCACACCCACTCGCAACCTACGTGGGTAGTGCCCCGATCCCTGCGGCACCCATTGCTTCACCCACATTGCGTCCGTCCCGCCACTGGAGCCCTTCCCCATCACGGGCCCGCCGCCCTCCCAGGCGGCGCGTTGGAAAGCGTGGGTGGAGCGCCTGGAAACCTACTTCGATGCTGCGGACATCGCAGCCCCGTGGAGGAGGCCCATGCTCATTCAACTAGGTGGGGCGGACATTCACAAAATCTCAACAAGCATTTGCAATGCAATAGGTCTCGCAGTTGCGAGAGTTTCAGCTATTAGCATTGTAAATGGCAATGCTTTTTCTTTCTGCGTTTGAAAACCTGTACTTTTAGTCCTTGCTTACGAGAAGCAAGGCTGGCAGTCTCTTTACTGCCAGCCTTGCTTCTCGTAAGCAGAACTATACGTACAAAGTGCGTGTTTATGCACCGCTTGCAGTTTTTTTAAAACAAATGAATAAATACGGTTCACCAGAGCATACATTTATTGGTCAAATGCTGCGTATGAAACACCCAGGCAGGAAAATGTATTGACTGAGGTTCCCTGCTTCACCTTTTTTAACCACCTGCCCCCTTCCATCCGCACTGATTGAGCTACACTGCTGCTCCCGCCCCTCTCCTGTGCACTCACTCCTGCCAGCAGAGGAAACATGTGTTGAGCAACAGCATCCTTTGGCCTCAGTTACAACTGTTAAGATTGCTAAATGGGTTAATCTACCCACTGCTGCAATCCGCCTGGGGGTTTACAGTTTCAGTAAAACAGCTCAGTGGGTTCACGCACCTGGCACGGCCTGTCGGGCACAATTTAAGTAAGCTAGCTCGAATGGTCAGCACAGCTGGCGCAGAGGTCTGGGTATGTGACGCCATCATCCGCGGGCTGAGGCACACCTTGCTCCACTTTGTGTAGGAGCTGCAGTGCTGTAAACACTGGCAGGCCAGTGGAGTCTTTCATTTCCCCGAGGGCGCTTAGAGCGAGGCAGGTCCCAACACCCGTGAGTTACAGTGCTATAGAACCGAGAAAATCAGTGCTACCAACTGCTACTTAAGAAACGGGTTATTTTAATTATAAGCAAGAGATACGTGACGAATAGCGCACATATCGAAAAGGTGCGCAAATAACAGACCTACATGTGTTCAAGTGCACAGCTCACTGAGGCGCCGCGGGCAGGGGGATGGACCAGAAGAGGTGAGCAGACAAACCACAGACTGCAGAAGAGAGGCCCAGCGGACCGCACAGAGAACGGAAATAAAACCCACGGTAAGCTAGAGACAAGACGCAAAACAAGCACAAATAGAAACTACAGTCAAAGAGATAACTGCAAATGTCAAGTCAACCAACCGAGCTGTTTTACTCAGATTCGAACTATGTCTGCAAGTTACACACTGATGAAGACAGCACGCAAACTAGCGAACTAAATTAGCTGTCTTCCCTGACTTTAGATGTGATCTGCGATTTATTTAAACATCTCTGCTGGTTACAATCTAAACAGGTGCCGGGGCTTACACCGCACACAAAACACATGCATACACACCTGCATGTTAGCTCACCGTGTTACCGTGCTGCGTGCGCTAGTGTTAAAGAGCATGTGTAGAGGCATGTATTGTTGCGGAAGGGTGGTGGATAACAAAAGCAATTCTTCAGCTTTGGGCTGCTGAAAGCCCAAGTCGGGCATTCCACGTTATGGCCCCCAGGCTAGCTACCGACCACAAGCATGAACACGAAAGGTGCATTAACCTGTCGGGCTATCACGGAGTCGTGCACAGCGGCCTGGAGGCTCGCTTGCAGCCTGGCATCGCTAACAACATTAATTGATCCGCCTTACCTGTGTCCGTGGAGGCCAGGAGCAGCAGCAGGGCCGCCGGCCACACCAACCGTGCCATGTCGAGTGAGCGCGGAGGGGCCCCTCAAGGTGTGCTGCGTCCGGTCCGGTGGAGGTTTTCACCCGCTCGGGTTTCCGTTGTTCACTGAAAGATACAGGAGGGAGGTGGCGGCCTAGAGGCGAGGAGAGCATGGCGCGTGTGCGTGGGTGTCTGCGGGTGAGGTGTCGCTAGGGCAGTCTGACAAGGCCACCGGGACCGGAGCTCGGGGAGCGCACACTGCAGCAGAGGGGGGCACACTGCAGGGCATAGTACATAAGAGTATGTGCATAGCGCTGGAAGTAGGGGTGCGGGAGCAGTGGCGCTGCAACTAGAACTAGGGGCACGGCAGTTGAAAGGCATTTAACACCGTGTGTGTGCATATCTGCTTGTTGCTTCACAGGTAAGATGGTATCAGCAGATAGACGCCGTAGGAGGGTGTTGGGTAAACATTAGTTTAGCGGCATGCAGCATGCATGAGAAGTGCCAGGGCGCCGGGCACAGCTCTGAAGCCCGCGAGCAAAAGAGACGCCGTGCGTGTGCACATCTGCTGTCCGGCGCCGGGCACAGCTCTGAAGCCCGCGAGTAAATTAAGCACTTCCTGAAGGCCCCTTATTGATGCTGGCATTTATACGTGTGCTGGACACTCCAGCAAGCAAAGTGTTTGAAAGGATGGCCTTTCCACACCCACTCTCGCATTATCGTGCTGCTTTGTTTGCCTGATTGAAAGCGTGATATGATTTACGGACTTTCCCGCGCTGCTCACCTCGTCAGAAGCAGGCTATTTATTGCCCTTGCTCAGCCTGCATCAAGATGGTAATCTTGGAGTCGGTTCACATTCAGCACCGCGCGATATGAATGTGTGCTGTGAGCCGCCTATCTGGAAATGTAAAAATACACGGCGTGGTTCGTGCGTGTGGTGATTCATACATCTTGCTGCGAAACTTCTGCAATTACTCCTCAGAACATATTAGTATCTGCTCGCAGCGCCCGCGCATTAGCCTGCTTGTTAATAAACACTTGCCTTGGAATAATGTTATCAAAATTAAATATACTTTCTATTTGGGGTGTCATTATCACTGCAGAGCAACTTGATCCCGGCATTGCTACCAACGCTGCGAGACGTCTCTTGAGAGAAGAATTTTCACACGCTCTGATTTTCCTATATGTACGGCATTTTGCATTGATCGGGATGGTGCATGTTAGGGCTTTTTTCTCGACTGATTGAATGCTGATGAGCACCACCTGGAGGCACATGCATGTGCGTTGAGCTGAACGCGTGCATATTTCCTGTGCTGCGTGCGTGCAGACAGGGAGGGAGCGAGGGAGCCGAGCCGTACGCGTGCACATCTCCTGTCTTCCATACGCGTGCACATGGCCTGTCCCCCTTCGGCAAAGACACCAACAACAATAGATCTCGCCAAGGCGACAGCGCATGCGCTGCGTCGCTAGGCGAGACCTAAAAACGGTGCGAGAGGCTGGACCTCCAAGGAACTTTGCCACGATGCGCAACGCCATTACAGTCCATTTCGAGCCTTACACCAACCCCGACTACGAATGCTTCCTGCTCCGTCAAGCGCGCCAACAGCCAGATGAATCGGTAGGTGTCTTCTATGGAAGACTGAAGGAGCTAGCGAGCACCTGCACCCTCCCTGATGAGGATGACGAAGTCTGGGCCCAGTTCATTCAGGGCTGTGCCTCCTCCAAACTGCGCGAGCGTGTCCTGCAGGAGCACAACATGCCGATGAGGGACATTTTGACGTTACGACGCTCCAAAGAACTGTCCAAAGCCAGGGCGGCCCACATGGATCTCAAGCCCGCCGCAGCGATCAAAGTGGAACCGGTCTGCGCCAATCGCACTGACGCCCGAGAAGCCCAGCCAAAGAGCGTCAAACCGAACTCCCACGAAGTCGCCCATGCAGGTGGTGCGGCGGTCCATACCCCCATGAAGGTGCCTGCCCCGCAAACGGCAAGGCCTGCAGTGCATGTGGAAAAATGAACCATTTCTCCAAAGTGTGCCGGTCGACACAACGGAGGAGACCGAAGGGCCCGCAGCGGTAAGTCCCAGCACTAGAACCGCTCCCTGACAGCTCGTCCAATAGTGACATGGACGATGATGAAGCTGCCACTGTCCACGTAGTACGGATGCTGAATGCACTCACAGCCACCCAGCATGCCGCACCCATGTGCAAGATATGTGTGCAGGACCACGCCGTAGCGGCACTTATTGACACCGGTGCCACCATCAACCTCATGGCCGCCAGCGTCTACCGGAGCCTACCAAACCCTCCAGCACTCCACAACACCAAAGCACAAGTATATGCGTTTGGCACCCACTCCCCGCTGCAGCTGTGCGGTGTTTTCCAGGCAGATCTCTCTCACGACGACACGCACCAGCAAGCCAAGGTCTATGTGTCGCAAGAAGGGTCGGGCTTCCTGCTCAGCTGCCGCACAGCGCAAGACCTCAACCTTATCCAGTTCGCTTTCACCGTGCACGCCCACGACCTGGACCGCCTGCTGAAAGACTTCACGTCTCTATTGGAATCGGGTGCCTAAAAGGCCCGGCTGTTCAACTGCACATAGACAAGTCTGTGGCCCCGATAGCCCTCCGGCACAGGAGGATTGCTTTCCACCTCCGTCCGAAGGTAGAAGCGGAGCTACGTCTCTTGGAGAAAGCGGGAATCATCGAGCGAGTGCGAGGCCCTACTCCGTGGGTGTCCCCCATCGTCGTAGCGAAAAAACCAAAGCAGCCTGATGCAGTCCACATCTGTGTGGATATGAGAGTCCCAAACCTCGCCATCAAACAGGAACGCCACCTGACGCCAACAGTGGATGACATTATCGGCGAGCTTGCCGGATCCAAGTGGTTTTCCAAAATGGATCTTCGCTCAGGGTACCACCAGATCCCGCTGCACCCTGACTCTCGCCCCATCACCACTTTCTCGACTCACGCAGGGCTCTGGCGATACACCCGCCTCAACTTTGGTATCTCGAGCACTGACGAGGTGTTCCAGAACATCATCAAGAATGTCCTCCAAGGGCTAGAAGGTGTGCTCAACGTGAGCGACGACATTCTGGTGCACGCTCCCACGCTGGAGGAACACCTCCTTCACCTTCAAGCTGTGTTCTCCCGCCTCAGAGACAATGGACTGACCCTGCACAGAGAAAAATGCGAGTTCCTGAGAAGGGACATCAGTTTTTTTAGCTATCGGTTCTCTGACAAAGGCATCGGACCGGACCCTGACAAAGTAAAGGACATCCAGGAAGCACCCGCCCCGACATCGGTGTCCGGAGTCCGCAGGTTCTTAGGTATGGTTACATACTGTGGGCGCTTCATCAAGAACCTTTCCGACTTGACTGGCCCCCTCCGAGACCTCACCAAAGCCACCAGCCACTGGACCTGGGAGTCAGAACAGGAAGAAGCGTTTCCACATACAAAAGCTGCTCTCTCTACTGACAATACGCTGGTGTACTTCGACCCCAGACATGAGTCTCAACTGGTAGTAGACGCCAGCCCCACAGGCCTAGGTGCGGTCCTAGCGCAACGAAAAGACTGCGGGGAATGGGCCCCAGTTGCCTACACCAGCAGGACACTTACGCCCACAGAACAACGATATTCCCAAATCGAGGAAGAGGCCATCGCAATCCTGTGAGGGTGCCACCATTTCCACATCTACTTGTATGGCCACCCTTTCACGGTCATTACCGACCACAAGCCTCTGGTCCCACTATTTCAGGGCTCATCATCACGCCCTCCTCCTAGGATCGAAAAATGGGTCCTACAACTGCAGGAGTTCCAGTTCACGGTGGAATACAAACCAGGCACCCGGAATCCCGCAGACTTCCTGTCGAGGCACGCCCGGCCAGTCACCGTCCCAGAAGCCGCCGAAGCGGCAGCCACGGAAGATTATGTGAGAATGGTTGTAGAGAGGTCCAGACCCCTCCCGATATCCCTGAAGGAGGTGGTAGAAGCCACAAAGGACGACGACTGCCTCCAGATCGCCATCCAAGCAGTCACCTCTGGAGACTGGAAGCCGTTGCAAAGCCCAACACCGCTCCGCACCACGACGGCCCAAGCCGCCTTGAAAGCCTTATACCAAGTCCGGCAAGAGCTGTCCGTATCAGCCGATGGCTGTCTCCTGAGAGGCCCGCGCCTCGTCCTACCGGAAAGTCTGACCCAGCAAACCGCTCTCCTCGCGCATGGAGCCCACCAAGGGATAGTCAAGTCGAAAAATCGCCTCAGGAGCAAGGTCTGGTTCCCTTGCCTAGACCAACGAATAGAGTAAATTGTTCAACGCTGCCCGGTCTGTCTCGCAACTAGCCTACCAAGCAAACCAGTGCCAGTCATCACAGAAGGAGCCCCAAGCGCTCCGTGGGAAAAAGTGAGTGCTGACTTCGGCAGTCTACCGGGAGGAAAATACATGCTGGTTGTAGTAGATGATTTCTCGCGGTATCCAGAAGTCGAAATTGTCTCCTCCACAGCCGCAGGGGAAGTGATCCCCAAATTGGAGAAACTCATGGCCACACATGGGCTCCTTGGCGAAATCCGCACTGACAACGGTCCACCTTCACCAGTGCAGAGCTTGTGGTAAATTAATTTTACTTATTACCTCATTTCTGAATTTCTATGCTTAATAAATCATAATTTCTTGTCAATGCAAAGCGAGGAGTCCGTGGTGCTCAAATGAAGGAGGAGAAGACCAATAACTCGAGTTAAAGGGAGCGCTTCCAGCACCAAGCAGGCACAGGAGCAATCTCTCAAGTCCCTCTCTTTAAGTGGGCGTCTTTATTTTCAACAGCAGAATATTTATACAGTCTTGGTCACGAGGCAAAATAGAGGAACAAACAGGTCGTGGCAGATAGAGGAACAAAGATTCAGCAAGAGGAGCAGAGTGTGAAGAAATGGGGCGTGTCTTAGGCTTCGTGAGGGGACTTGCGATGTGAAATAGTCTGACAGTTGGAAGGGGAAGGCTTCCTCATTTGGGGGTTTGTGCTCGTGCTTCATGTCAGAAACATGAACCATCTCTGCGGGGAGCAGGAACTCATGTACTGGTTTCCCGGACTTGGCAGAAACCACAGAGACAGATGGTGAAAATGAGGAAAACCAGGTGCAGGGGTGTCGTGCTCGTGCTCGGGGTCTTGGGACACCAAAGGGTGAATTAAAAACAAAATGGTGTCGGCTTTTAATGTGGGCAATTATTAATCGCGCAAAGGGGATCGCGCAAAGGGGCATAATTAGATCGCGCAGAGGGTAGCGAAGGGGCATAATTATAGATTTTATTTCCACATTCCCTCCTTGCCCCAGAGTGTACCTACATTATATCTCAATTTGCATGAGATCATTTATACATTCTTGTAACATGATTCTTTCCCTTTCTCTCTGCTGGACAAGTGGTTTAGGAATGCATTTTGCAGCGCATAGACCGCATAGGGCAGGACCACATTGGATGCAAAGGCAGCATCCAGTTATTATCAGGAATATTATGCCTGCTGCTGACAGCAGTTGCCATCCCCAGGACGATATTATCTTCCAGAACCAGTCAGACCACGTCCAAGTGCCAGGTTCTTGATGTAAACTTACGGCTATCTTGTGTAATTTTGTTATGGCCGTGTATACAGATGGGGAATTATCAGGAATAAATATACAGCAGCTAGAGCCTATAATTTTACAGGCTCCGCCTCTGTCAGCCAAGATGATGTCAAGGACAAGGCGATTTTGGAGAGTAACCAATCGTATGGCAGACTTCTCCTGGGTTAAGCTCCCCAGGGCAGACGCCGTCTGGTTTACTACAGCCTCTAAGGTCCTTGTCAACCTGCATATAAGCTTGCTGTTCTGTACAGGGCCAACAAAGAAGAAGAACCCTTTGTTAAAATCTGTATACTGTTCCCATGAGGTTTCCGTTTGGTCAACCAAGGAGGTATCGATCGTTCTTTTATGTCTGACATGGGGCACTAGGAGGTCTCTGTGGTAAGTGGATGGGGCCACAAAGACAGGGGGTAACAGGAATGCTATATAGCAAGTTCCCCCCAGTTCAAGGGCAGCTGCACATAGGCCGTTTGGCCACAGATGAAATAAGTATGGCGAGATGCTAGAAATGAGGACTTTCCTCTGTCTTCAAAACTTATAGTGGTATGACAGTCACTGTGTCCTAATGGAACAGAGCCATTTTTCTGGATGCACAGGTGTCCTTTTACTGGTGAGACCGAGATGGAAGGGGAACCAGCATTCTTTTTAGGTTTGGTATTTAACATCTTGTAGGACATGGTCATGTTCCCTTGCTTGTATTCTTCACTTTCTAGGACTGTACCGGTCGCCTGAGGATCTCCTCCTTATTAGGGTAACAGGCAGTATTGAGTACCTTGTTTAAATCCCCCAAGGCCACCCATTCTTGCATGAATTATTTCCGTCAGGGCAGGAGGTGGGGGTAGTAGCGTCAGCTGTTATTAGGGCGAACCAGGCTTCACAAGTTCCATTATAAGAGAATGGGAAAGAAAAAGAGGCATCCCTCCCTTTTTCTGATGAGGTGGGATGCGGCCACATATCCAACAATTGGTGCTATTACTGGCTTGCTGAGTGTGGTGTAGCATCTATATGAAGGTATTGTTTCGCAAGGCTAGTCTATGGGCTTGTTCATGAGGGGGTAGGTCGTGATAGGTGTGTTCCTGAGTGCTGTTGGGTGTATGAGAGGTGTGTTGTGTTGGGGGAAAAACAGTGTGGAGAATCCAACCAAGACACGTCATAACTGCCATGAGGAAAAATAATACTGTCAAACATATAATAGGACCATTATGTCTTTTTCTAGAGTTCATTTTTTTTTTTCTCCCACATAGTCAAGGTGTTAAAATCCATTCCCATGCTCCAACCGCTTCACCACTGGACCGACGCCCAATGGACTTAATTAGCCAGAGTCCGAATGGCAGACCTTAACTTTGATTTGTAATCCTGTTGTGGGGTTAGTTCCAAAGGCAATAAAGATTGTTCAGTCACAATGTCAGTGGGATTGGCAGGGCCATCAGCAACAGTGTCTTTTTGTCCAAAATGTTTCCGGCAGTGGCTTGCGTGGAGCCAGCCCTTCCTGCCCTCGACCTTCACTGCTGTCCGTGTTGTTAGTAGTACGAGTCTTGGCTTCTTCCACCTGGGCTGGAGGGGACTGGTCCGGTCGAAGTTCCTCACGAGGACCCAGTCCCCGGGTCGGATGGCGTGTTCTTCCGGGTTGGTTTTGTCAGGGAAGGTGGCAGCAACCTGAGAACGACAAGATTGGAGTGCAGACATCAAGGAAGCCAGGTAGTCAGTCAGCATAGTACTGTCAACATCAGTTATTCTTTTAGGCCTTGGCGTACCCCACATATTTGGTGGTCTGCCAAAGACCACTTCATATGGAGATAAGCCAGTTTTGGAATGGGCTACCATACGCATGTAGAAGAGGGCAACCGGTAAGGCTACCATCCAGTCCACGCCTTTGTCAGTGCATATCTTGGCCAATTTTGTCTTCAAAGTTTGGTTGTGCCTTTCTACTAGACCTGCTGCATGAGGATGTCTTACACAGTGAAACTTCCAAGTGTACCCTAACAGAAGAGACACTTGCTTCATGAGTTCAGAGGAAAAAGGTTGGCCGTTATCTGAGTAGATGACACGGGGCAACCCATACCTCGAAAAAACTCTCTAACTAATTGTTTAGCAGTTGTCGTTGCAGTGTAATCTGGGACGGGATAGGCTTCTGTCCATCTGGTCAGAGCACACACTACAACTAGCACATACTTGTGACCTCTACATCTCTCCATCTGGATATAGTCCATCTGGAGAACTTCAAATGGATGGTCAGGGGTTGGAATCCTCCCTGTTCCACCTTTGTGCCTTTTCCTGGGTTGAACTGATTACAAATCATGCACGTTTTAACTTTTTGTTTGGCTGCAGCTCTCAAATGTTTGTTGTGCCATATATTCTGTATGCTGTCTAACATTGCTTTTTCTCCCAGATGTGCTGGTCCATGTATGGTGTTTACCATAACTTGTACCATGGCATCCGGTAGAAACCATACTGCTCTTTCAGGTGTCATCCAGCCTTGATCTGTAAGGACCCCTCCTTTTTCCTTCCATTCTAGCAGTTCCTGTGGTGTGGCGTGACTTTGGACATCCTGGATGTCAGAAAAGGGGTCTCGTATTGTATATTGGCGGTGTGGTATACTTAATTCTGTGTTTGCTGCTAACTTGGCTGCACTGTCTGCAGAATCATTTCCTTTTGATATTTCATCTGTTCCTTTTGTGTGCGCTTTACATTTTAGCACTGCGATTTTCTCTGGTAACTGACTGGCCTCTAAGAGGGCAGTGATGAGTGTAGCATGCTGTATTCTGAACCCATGTGATGTGAGAAATCCTCTCTCTTTCCATAATGTACCGAAGTTGTGTACAACTCCAAAGGCATATTGTGAATCAGTGTAGATGTTAACTGACTTTCCTTTTGCTAAGTGACATGCTCGTGTTAGGGCTATGAGTTCTGCTGCCTGTGCCGACAGTATCTCTATCTTGTGTGCTTCTAAAGTGTCTGTACCATTTGTGACGGCATAGGCTGCTGCTAATTCTCCTGTGGGGAGTCTCATACATGAACCATCAACAAAGAGTGTCATTTCTGCCTTAGCAAGGGGAGTATCTTGTAAATCTGGTCTTGGTTTGGTCACTAAATCAATTATGTCAATACAATCGTGAATTTCTTCAGTAGGAGAGGTCAGTGGCAACAGTGTTGCTGGGTTTAAAATGTTGCAGCGTCTAATCTCAATGTGTGGCTGAAAAAGTGTCATCTCATATCCGGTGAGTCTGGCTATTGTCAGATGCTGTGTTTGTGTTCTGTTTAACAGAAGTTCTACAGCGTGTGGGACCTGAACTATCAGATGATGTCCCAATACAATAGAATCGCTTTGTCTAATAGCTTGTGCAGTAGCTGCTACTGATTTTAGACATGCAGGCAATGCTTGTGCTACTGGATCTAATGTGCTTGAAAAATAACCACATGGTTTATGTTTGTCTGCTTGAAGTTGGGTCAGAACTGATAGTGCTGTACCTGAGTTTTCTGTTACAAATAATGTAAAATCTTTGGTGTAATTAGGTGTTGCCAGCACTGGGGCTTGACACATAGCTTTTTTAAGAGACTGAAAGGCTTGCGTGTGTTCATCTGTCCAGGGTAATTGTGGAGTAGCGCCAGCTTCGAGTGTTGTCAGCTGCACTAACGGTTTGGAAATGAGTGCAAATTGTGGGATCCACTGTCTACAATATGAGGTGAGACCAACAAAGGCTCGAACTTGTTTCTGTGTTGTTGGTTGTGGTATTTGTTGTATGAGTTGGATGCGTTCCTGTGTAAGCTGCCTACCCTCCTTTGACAGCAAGTGCCCTAAGTATGCCACTTGCTGTAAACAAAATTGGAGCTTACCAGGGGAAACTTTATGGCCATTTGCAGCTAGGAATTCTAGTACTAGTAGTGATGCTTCAGCACATGCTGCGTCAGATCTGGCCGTAATGAGGATATCATCAACATATTGTAGTATGGCTGTATCCGTGGGCATTTGAACAGTATCTAGTTGTCTTTTTAATGCTTGGCTATATACGCTTGGACTCTCTGTGAAACCTTGAGGAGCTCTTGTGAATTGGAAACTTCGTCCTTGTAAGGAGAAGCCAAAAAGGTATTGACTGTCTGGGTGAATAGGTATGCTAAAGAATGCGTTTTCAAGTCAATGACTGAAAAATGCGTTGCTTCCGCATCTATGGCTGTGAGTAGGGTGGAGATGTCTGGAACCACAGGGTGTTGTGGAACGACACATTTATTGAGCTCTCTCAAATCCACCACTAGTCTGTAGACAGGTGGTGTTCCTGGTTCCACTTTTTTATGAACTGGTAAAACAGGGGAATTGCAAATGTTAGAAGTTGTTTCCTTAATCACACCTGACTGTATTAGGTCCTGAATAATTAACATTAATGCTTGTTCAGCCTGAGGTGGAATTTTGTATTGCCTTATGCGTGGTAGTTGGGCTCCCTCTTTCAGTGTAACCTTGTGAGGTGTTATTTCCATACATCCTACTGTGGTGGAATCAGTGGCCCACAGGGTGTGTGGCAAATCTTTCAAACGCTCATCTAATTCTCTACTTGTGTAGTGGCCCTTGAAATCTCGCAGAAATAGTCTGACATCTGTAGGTGAGCAAACAATGACAGCTCCTAATTCTTTCAATGTTTTTATACCAAGCAAGTTTTCTGGACATGATTTTGTCAATATAAGATCTGTAGTTGTCATGAGGGGACCAACCTGCAAGGGCAGTGGCTTTGACGTGACGTTTGTCACAGGTTGTCCCGAGAAACCCAGAGAAATACTTTTGAACCCGAGAGAGGAACCTCTGGGACCTCTTGATGGCTTATTGTTGTTTTACTGGCCCCAGTGTCTAGTAGAAACTTCCTATCCTCCCCAAGAAGTCGGACCTCTATAAATGGACCTGTCTGATCTACTGGAATGGGGATTAGGGGCAGTTTGTCATCTTCTCTCTCTGGGCAACATCATGAGAAATCTGGGTAATATTCAGTGTAGGCGCTGTCTATAATATTCATTTGGGCCATTTGTGTTGTCAGTGGAACTGAAGGTGTTGAACTGTCTAGGGAATCATTCTGTTTTGGCTGATATGGGCGTGGCTGGGTCTTACCAGTAGCCAAATTGTGCTTTAAGACAGGGCAATCTTTAACGAAGTGTCCCATCTTTTGCAATAATTACAAGTGCTTTTTATATTTGTCTGGCTACTTGGTGTCTGTTGACGCTGGGGTGCAGTTTGGGCTACTAATGCTTTCATCTTTGTGTCTTTCATGCGTTTCTTATCATTTTCTTCTTCATCCCTAATGCGATTCTGGTGATATTGTAGCATTTGTAACACCTGTGGAGGTGTATGTGCTTGCCAGGTACTTTCTACTTTTAGTACTCTGTCCTTAATGGCTGGCAAGGCGTTATCTACTAATTTGGAAACAAACAGATGCGGGTAAGCTTCACTTGTTGGCGTAAGGCCGCTATTTACCGCAAAACACTTTTCAAGTCTAGTGTAATAATCTCCTATGTCTTCACCATGTTTCTGTTTGCAGGAGGAAATGGCATCCCAGTCCTCCTTTTTCACTGTTAGTAACTGTGGTAGCACCTTTAAAATAGTGCCAGGAAGTGCTTTTAGTTTGTCTCCTATACCTTGACCTGCTACTCTAGTATTTTCGTCATTCTGAAGTTCAGTCCATTTAATGTGTTCACCTGCTACTTCCCAATCTTTTTCTCTTAGTTTGTCATATATACCTGATGGCAACAATAATTTCAGAATTGCTGTGATATCAGAAAGAGTATATGTTCCCATCATTAATACATCTCCTAATTCCTTAAAGAATCCAGCAGGATCCTTTGAGTGGGAGGGAACCATCTCTTTCATCCTTAGTAACTCAAGTTTTGTCAAGGGTACATAAATGAAGACGCGTTGTAGCGCGCCATTCGTGTCAGCTCTGGGGTGGACCTCTCTCATGGGGAACTGGCGTGTTTGAGGAAGTCTATTAGTTGATCCACACGTATTATGGGGAGATCTATATCCAGTCACTTTCTGGTATTTCTGTCTAAAATCTATAAATGTGTTAAGAAAAACTGAACTATTGTGGAGGAACATGTTATCAGCGCAGTCAGACAGAAAATCTTCGAGTCTTGGATCATGTTTAAAATGAGTGTCATTGAGTGTGATGAGATGTTGTACCATGTAGAGACTTGCTAATCTTTGATGTGAGCGTGGTAATGCTAGAAAAAGCTGGGCTATGAGATCATTGTCATATATCTTATATTGAGAGACCCATAGGGTCGCAGTTCTGGCTATTTCCTCCTCCTCCGGTGTAAGCGGAGGTTCCTGGTCTAACCAGTAGTCTAATGCATTGGATGTATTTTCAAATAACTCATCTGGAGATGACCGTTCAGAGTGACCTTGGAGGAATGTAGGCGGGGGTGTTCGTGAATTAGGGGCGGAAGAACGAACGGGTAGGACTTTTTCAGTAGGTTCAGTAATTTCCTCCTCAAGTTTCTTATTCTCTTCATTTGTTTGCAAGTTTTGCAGAATACGGGTCACATTACGGGTGAACCTGTCTAGTGCATCATTTATAAGTTCTAGACTAGTGTGGTCGGATGCGGAATCTAATAAGTCAAAAAGTGAAACTGGTACATTTCTTTCCTCTGCTTGTATGTGTTTTATGAAACAGCAAAGGAGGAACCTATACATGTGCATTTTTACAGGGTGTGATCTTCTTGTAGTCATAGCGTTAATGGCTCGTGAGTTCTCTCCAGTACGAAGAAACTCAGAGGCCGCTTGAAGAAACGTGTCAATTGCTGGTAGATGTCTTATTTCTTCCCAGGAGTCATGAAGTATTTTACTTATTCGGCCCGCCTCCCCTGTGTTGCTCGGAGTCGGGTCATAGGGGCAGTCGGGAATTGTTTTACCTGGGTCTGGACCTACGGCACCCCCTTCTGGAGTGAGAGGTGGTGCGTTATGTTGTGAAAGGGGTGGCAGAGGCAGAGGGTGTTGAATGACTGGAACTTCATAGGGTGGTGGAGTATCTAAGAGAAAATTAGTAAAAGTATCCTCTGGTGGTGGGGCTGTAGGCTGTGCTGATGCAATGTTAAGGTTTTCAGGTGCAGATGGCAATACAGGATAACAACCAGTAGAAATGGCTGATTGTTCCCTTTTATTCCTTTCACTAACTACTTCTTTCCCTATTTCTTGTAACTGTTCTTTCTTGGCCTGCTCTGACATTCTCTTACCCTTTTCAACTTTATGCAATTCCTTCTGTTGCCTCCTATGGGCTTCTTTTCTCCATAATTCTACTGAGTCACTCTGTGACTGGCGGACTCTCTTTTTCTTCCATAACTGTTCCTCTAATTTCATAATACACTCCGTATCAAAACTACCATTTTCAGGCCATCTACATCTGAGTTCTAGGTCTTTAGTATATTCTACCCATAGATCACAATAAATAAGTGCACCGACACCATGTTTTGCATACATGAAGTGTCCTGGAGTATCCCGAGGAGGAAGGGGAATTTCCTTCTCAAGAATACTCCTTTTGGTTGCCATCTTACGTATTTTCGAGAAAATAGGCATGATGGCAAGACTTTCAAAGATTTTAGAAGTGAGAAAAACATAAACAGAACAAATATCTTTACCGTACCCACGAAAGAGGTGAGTCCGTCTTTTATACTAGTTTAGTAGTCCTCACAAAATAAGTGAGAAACCCACAAAAAACATGTATCTTTACCGTGCCCACAAGGTAGTGAGTCCGTCTTTTATACTAGTTTTAGTAGTCCTCACCAAAGATAGGTGAGAAACCAAAAAACGCGTATCTTTACCGCCCCCACAAAAGCTGTGGGTTCGTTTTTATACTTTTCAGCAGTACTCACCGAAAAGTAACTGGAAGGCCTCTTGAAGATTTTGGGAAAACGCGGCGCGCAGTTTCAAGGTGGGATTTGTAGAACCTCGGACTCGTCTGCTTCGCAGGTTGGGCTTTGGTTCAGGACGTTCCGCTATTTCCTCACCGCCTCGTGTGGATGCTGGGCCGCAGTCGGTCCCCCTCTTCGCCTCGAGGGAGTTAGCGGGAATTCCCGCGTTGTGCACTTTTGAAGTCCGTCAACGGTCAGGAGGGGACAGTACCGGGTCCAATATCGCCGGCGCGTGGGGGAAAGGGAAGGTCCCTGTTCGGGCGCCAATTACTGTGGTAAATTAATTTTACTTATTACCTCATTTCTGAATTTCTATGCTTAATAAATCATAATTTCTTGTCAATGCAAAGCGAGGAGTCCGTGGTGCTCAAATGAAGGAGGAGAAGACCAATAACTCGAGTTAAAGGGAGCGCTTCCAGCACCAAGCGGGCACAGGAGCAATCTCTCAAGTCCCTCTCTTTAAGTGGGCGTCTTTATTTTCAACAGCAGAATATTTATACAGTCTTGGTCACGAGGCAAAATAGAGGAACAAACAGGTCGTGGCAGATAGAGGAACAAAGATTCAGCAAGAGGAGCAGAGTGTGAAGAAATGGGGCGTGTCTTAGGCTTCGTGAGGGGACTTGCGATGTGAAATAGTCTGACAGTTGGAAGGGGAAGGCTTCCTCATTTGGGGGTTTGTGCTCGTGCTTCATGTCAGAAACATGAACCATCTCTGCGGGAACTCATGTACTCATGTACTGGTTTCCCGGACTTGGCAGAAACCACAGAGACAGATGGTGAAAATGAGGAAAACCAGGTGCAGGGGTGTCGTGCTCGTGCTCGGGGTCTTGGGACACCAAAGGGTGAATTAAAAACAAAATGGTGTCGGCTTTTAATGTGGGCAATTATTAATCGCGCAAAGGGGATCGCGCAAAGGGGCATAATTAGATCGCGCAGAGGGCAGCGAAGGGGCATAATTATAGATTTTATTTCCACAAGCTAACCGAGTACGTCGCCTCCCACAAAGTCAAGCATCGCAGGATAACGCCAAGGTGGCCTCAAGCCAATGGGGAGGTAGAACGCCTGATGCGGACCTTGAACAAAACGATCCAGATAGCCCTGGCCGATGGTCACAACCTGGAACAAGCTTTATACCAGTTCCTCCGGGAGTACCGACTCACCCCTCATTGCACTACTGGCATCTCCCCGAGCAGATTGTGTTTTGGTCGGACTGTGACAGACACCATCCCGCATCGTCCACCGGTCACTCGCCAGGTGGACGAAGAACAACAACGAGGCATCCCAGAGAAGACATGCGAAGGAGAGCCCGATCATCGTCGGTGACCGCGTGTTGGTGCGAGACCGCCACCCAGGAGGAAAATTCAGGTTACCCTTCGAACTAGACCCCTGAACTGTAACCGAAATCAAGGGTACTATGGTAACCGCCCAACGGGGACACGAGAGCGTGACCCGCAACGAATAATTTTTTAAGAGAGTCCCAGACGATGGCGCAGAAGAGTTTCCAGCACCCAACGAACTAAGTGCGACAGTCCCAGCGAGTCCTCCCGACCACAGTGGGGACGTCGGCCGACCCCCACCCTCCGCAGCAGAAGATGCGCAGGCCACACCAGCTCGGGAGATGACCCGAGATCGGGAACCTGAAAACAGCCAGCGATCCAGAGACTGTGACAACCTACCTGCGTCATCGCCAACACTCTCTGAGCGAAGCAGCCAAGGTTGGTACAACCTGCAGCCATGTCCAAAGCCATCCCAGAAGTATCGTGACTTCGTAGCCTGCTGCCAGTCAACAAGTGCTGCGCTGAAAGCGGACAGGAGAAGCTGCTGTGCCGGCAGACCAAGTAAGACTGTTCCATAAGCGTCCTACTGTCATGGACTGTAATTTGTGATTTGGATGTTTTCCACTGTTCGTCATGCTAAATGTTTAGTTTGAATTGTTTGCTATTCTCCTGGTAGAGGAGGAATGCAATGTTGCGACTCATGAGAAGGCACCACGCCGTTTACTGTGTAAGGGGTGGCCCAGGCGGAACCCCTCCAAGCGTAAGATAATGGGCTGGCCAGGCGTACGCCAAACCAGCGTGCAAAGAGTTAATAAATAGCCCGGGGCTCCGGGCGTGGCTCAGTTATGTGCTGGCCACCACTGTAAACGAGGTGTCAGGTTTTATTGCCCGTGTCACCAGGCCCTGGGCCCGAGACTACACTCTGATACTGTTCACTCTACCTACTCAGTAGCCTCCTTTATATTTATTTTTATTCCTGTTAACTCACTAGACTTTAACTTCTTCAACTGTGAAAATAAAGACAAACAAAATAGAATGAATATGCAAATATTCGGATAAAGTTCACAAGCCCCTCCTCCGCCCGCCCCCACCTTTACCGCAGATCTCCCAGCTCACCAGCTCACCGAGAACCATCGGACATGGACCAGCCAGCCTCCTACCACTAAGTCCGTGGCTGCTCCGGATGCATCTGACTGTTCATTTTCTTTCCTAGAGGGAGGTGCAGTTTATTTCCCTTGTCTCACCCGATGGCCTTTGTCCCTTTTTAGGTCTCGCCTAGCGACGCAGCGAAGCTGCTCGCTAGCGAGATCTATTGTCGTCGACTTGAGTTTGGAAGGGGGACAGGAGATGTGCACTTTCCCAGACAGCCGATGTGCACGCTCACGGGCACGCTCACGGCGTGTCTTTCAGCTTCGCCCGGACAGCACATGGGCACGCTCACGGCGTGTCTTTCAGCTTCGCCCGGACAGCACATGGGCACGCTCACGGCGTGTCTTTCAGCTTCGCCCGGACAGCCGATGTGCGCGCTCACAAGTACGGACTACGGAGACATCATTGAAGGTCTGGGACTGAAGGATGAGAGCCTCAGAGTTCACAGGTATGGAGACAGTGTGGAAACTACGGGAACCGGTGAATCGGGGCAGTCCTCAGAGTTCTGAGGTCTCTCGAGCTGGTGATTGGGAGACGGGAATTGAGATGCACCGTGGAGACAGAAAGAAACTCCTCCCAAAGAGCAGGGAGACAGCGCCTGCAGGGTTCCCTGTTTTAGGAGGGTGCGCACACCCTGAGGGAGAGGGGAAACGTTGCTGGTTAACTTTAAGGCAGTAACTTGACTATCTTGTGGTAATCCCCTGCGATCAGCAATTCACAGAGCTACGTTCTTTTCGTGGGCATTGTCAAACCAGCAGATAAGCAGCGTCCTGGCATGTTTTACACCATATACTCGCAGAAATAATGCCAACATGCAAATAGCGTAGCTGGTACACAGCGGCCTGCCCATACTGTCACCCGCGCTGCTGTACTAGTTGGTGACATTAGCAGTGACGTGCCGCAAGGAGGCGCTCTACTGTTGTCTCCTGCTTTGAAGCTTGGCTTTAAATACACTGCTTAATGTATGCAAATTACCAGCTACAAACAAAGCACGGCTTGCTGGAAAGCGTGCCCATGGTTTACAGGGAAAATATTTATTATCCTCAAAAATGAGAATTCGTTTTTGCTCTCTTGAGAAATTATGCTTCGAGCTTCCAAACGCAGGGAGTAAAACATTCCCAAATCAAAACACTCTCTGGCGCTCTGGGTATAAATGTGCCGAGGTGGAAGAGGCACGAGAGGCGAAGCGCGGGACCTTTTTGTTGGCAGTCTTTGACCTTACTATGAAGCTTGATTTCATGACTTTATTGCCCCACGTCATTTATAAGTTATTACCGGTGGCAGGTCATGAAATAAAGTTCTGAGGCACTGCCATATGCAAATCCTGACTTGGTGAAATATTTAGGCCTTGAAAATAAAAGGGACGTTTGTTAAGAAATAAACCATCTGTGTCACAAACATCCATTTTCATTGAATAGTTCTCGCGATATTTCTAAAGTCCCTTAAAGGCACACCCTATCCGCCTTTCCATTTAACGGATAACAGTAGAAGTCCTGAACTTAAGCAAAATCTTTATACCCTACGAAGGTGCAGCAGGGCGCACTCCAGGTTCAGAAATGTAGGGCAGAAAGTGGGTAGGTGTTAAGTAGGGAGCAGGAGGAGTAAGTTCAATGTGAAATTCAAAAGGGCAGACTAGCCTCAGAAACATAAACGCAGCAGAATAGCTGTAAAATAATGTTGAATTCAATTAATGTAAAATACATTAAACACAGCGTTAAACACCTATCTGAAGCCCTGTAAACTCGTTGGTACCACTATGCTGCGTGATGCAAACTTTAACATAGCACAAAGCGGTAAGATAGCACGCAGGGTCATCCACAGATGACCCTCCGGAGTCAAACCTACATCCACCAACACATATGTCAGGAAAATCCCTAAAGGGGCTGTAACTGGCAGATGCATGCAACATTAAACTCTTCTTACATAAGAGGTGACTCTTTACATGATTCAGATTGACGCTAAAAGAATTATTACTGCAAAATAAAAACCAAGTACACGAGTTGAACCATTTATTTGTTGAATAGTACACATTAAGGTTATCTGGCCTGTATAGTGTGTGTATGTTTAAAGGAAAGAAGGAGTGCAACTTTCTGCTTACGGAGAAAAGAACCCAGTGCTGATTTGCTAGTTTATTTATGATATAGAAAGTAAAGAGACTCATTGCAACTATCAAATTAGAGAGTCAAATTAAAATTTGAATAGATTTTTTCTCGTTATACTGTTGATTTTACACAGGCAAGGTAAAGTTTCTGATTAGCGCTGACCCTAAACTTTTCCTGACATTTTAAATTTGATTCTAAGCTCCCTACCAAGCGAAACTCTTTCCTTGTTGACACAGCTCTTACTTTGGCAATACCTCATAGCAACAAACTCACTTTCTTATAGAAAAGTTACTCTGAATTAGCAGGTTCTTGATATAACTCTTTGGAAATTAATTACAGAAGAGGTTGCTCTAAAGAAAATCGCAGCACGCTCACTAAAATAAGCCAGCATCTGCTTTGAAGTGACACTATGAGAAGATCGAATGCATTTTTTAAATGCTGTGAGATTTCACTCCCCGCAATGGGATACAAATAATACTCCATCCTTGGCTCAGGAGTGAGATTTACACAATCCAGAAATGCCTGTTTAATTTCAGACATGTTACAGCCCAGCCCATAGGTATATTATTCTGTTTTGGCTGACGCAGAGTCCCCATATTTAACTGTCTATAGCAAGATCAGTATAGGCCAGATGGGGAAAGGGGTGGGGTTGATAACAGATGACATACCACTCATCCATAACAGAAACACACTACACAATAATAGTTTAAGAAGATTCAACCTGTTTTAATTAAGTTATGTACAGTAATGTATCCTCACATAGTCTTTGTTGGTGGCGAAGATCGCTCAGTCATGTATCTGATTTTATATACTTTGGTGGCCCAGTGCGCTTGGGTTCAGGTTGTATCTACCTGTTTGAACTGTGCCCAATGTTAATTTAAGAATCTTACTCGTATCGTTGCCCTTTATTGCTCTTTTGAACTTTCTTTTCAAAATCCTGAAATATATTCGTCACTACTTGTACTTCTTTGAGCCATCCTCACTCCTTTCCCTATCCGTTCCATTTTGAGTCTCACACTCTTTACACACTTTTGTCCCATGAATCTCCAACTCCCTTCACCATGCATGGTGACAAGTACAACACTTTCCCCCTATCACTCATGCTTTTAACCTCTTGGAACACCTTTCTAATCTGTATTATGTTCGTTTCTCACACTTCGTTGGTTCTTCTTCAATCTCCACACTGTGTCCTTTAGAGGAAAAGCCACTTCCTCCCCTCCTCAGTATCTTTTTTGATATTCTTCAGGGCATTTTTGTTTTAGTCATTTCTCTTTTCTTGTCGCTTAAACTCTGATGCCTTTGGTTTCTTCTATTTAAAATATTGCTCCTTTTCCAGTACCCCTAATGCCACATGACAATGCCTTTTATTTATGATTTAATTATCAAAACATGTAAATAAAAGACATTGTCATTTACAGTGCCAATAGCTTAAACTCTCGCAAATGCGAGACCTATTGCATTGCAAATGCTTGTTGCTTAATAGCTTCAGGAGAAGGTTTAATGACATTGCCTTTGTGTCTGACAGTTCTCCATATATTATTTCTGCCAAAGCATCTTGAAGTCGGGGGTCTCATTCTTCCCCTCTTCATGCATTGCGTTGCTGTCAAGTTCCAAGATTTATATGCTTTTGTAAGCAATTTCACTTGGTATGTCTGCTTGTTCCACATAAAAATTTTCCAGAACGGGGGACCCTACTTGCAGGCTGTGTAGTTCTTTGTGGAAAATTCTGTGGTACCATGGACTGTTTCTGTTTTTGTGGCGTCCACACTGACCGATCCTGAAAGTAATCCTTTGAACTGGAAGTTCTCTATTTGCCTTGCTTGTTTCATTATTCTCACCTTCAGGGAGAAGTGATGTACTCTTTTCAAGATGTATGATGGCTGACTGCCTTTTTGGTATGAATGTATATTTCAATGAGTCCTGTTCAGTTCCACTTTGTCAGTATTAGCCATTTCCAGCAGGTCTCTAAATATTGGTTTAATATATGCTTCATTATTTCTGCTTTCCACTCTCCTCTAATGCAGACTTTGTTGTTGCAAGAACGATTATTCAAGATCTTCAGGTTTTCTTGGAGGGCTATATTTTGTTCTTGCACCTTGATCATTTGTTATTGCAGAAATTTCTGGGGAATCTTCTTTTGTCATCATCCAGCTTAACCAATGAGGAACTAGATCCTTCTCTATGCCAAATGTGTCACTCTGTGTCGGTCTGTCACTTTGGTGGATATTTCCAATTGTTCCAGACAGGTCCCTTGCTTCACTGCTTGCCCCTCTTGCTTAAAGAACAAGTTACTTACCTTCGGTAACCCCTTATTTGCTAGAGACTCTATCTAGCCGCAGATCACTTACCTCAGAATTATCCCCAGGCGGCCGATTGCATCTGGACATATTTCGTGAGCAGTACCCCTGCGCGCCGGTAGGTGGCATCATTCAGCTCCACATGGCATCGTCGACATTGGCAGTGCCTATATAGGCGCCACCAGGCTCACTGGCATCAGTTACATTTTGCAGCTTTCCACGCCAGAAGCACGAAGCCGCGGAGTACACTGACCACTGGTGTGGAAAACTAGGGCATTGAAAGGGGAAAACCCTGTCTCTAGAAATGCGTTCGCAGAGCAGGGAGGATAGGTGGGTCGGTAAGGAATCTGCGGTAGAGAGAGTCTCTACCAGATAAGGCGTTACCGAAGGTAAGTAACTTGGTCATCTGATAGAGACTTCTAGCAGCAGATTTCTTACCTTAGAATAGATACCCAAGCAATACCTCCCCAGAGGTGGGTCTGCAGACCAATTTCATGTGAGGAAGTCCTGCAGGACTGAACAGGCAAAAGGCCCATCACTACGGTCCTGACTGTCCAGGCAGTAGTGCTTGAAAAATGTGTGCAAGGAAGGCCATGTTGCCCCCTGGCAGATGCCTAGCACCGGAACTCCGTGTGCTAATGCAGTGGTGGCAGCTTTAGCTCTGGTGAAATGAGCACGCAAGCCGTCAGAGGGTTGCTTCTTAGCCAAAGCAAGCAGATCTTTACACAGAGCATGATCCATCGGGAGATGGTCCGCTTCTGCACTGCCCGTCCTTTCTTCTCTCCCACATACCCCACGAAGAGTTGGTCGTCCACCCGGAACTCTTGTGTGCGGTCAAGGTAGAACAACAGCACTCTTTTTGGGTCTAGACTGTGAAGTTGTTCCTCTTCCTTAGAAGGATGAGGCAGAGTGTAAAAAGTAGGCAGAGTGATGGTTTGGCCTACGTGAAATGGAGTGACCACTTTTGGAAGAAAGGAAGCCCTTGTACGAAGCACCAGTTTTTCTGGGTAGATGTTCAGGCAAGGAGGCTTGAATGACAAGGCCTAAAGTTCACTGACCCTCCGGACAGATGTTATAGCCACCAGGAAGGCAGTCTTGATGGGAAGGAGCCTTAGAGGACATTTGTGTAAGGGCTCAAACGGAGCGCACATCAGGAATCTGAGCAGCACTACATTGACAGATGCACAAGAAAGAGTGCTGGCTAAGGGACTTGGTTTTGTCCCTACAAACAAGTTGGACCCCTTTAGATTAAAGTGTGAGTTGGCGGGCTTCTTTCGGAATGTACGTTTAAAAATCTTTTTCGAAGGTAGTGAGCCGATTGAAAAAGAGGGTGACACGGATTTTAGAAACAAATTCTCTTTTGTTCCCCTGTTAGGTCAATTACCGCCTGAGGTCGCCACATTCGAACAGGCAGTCTTGAGAGGGGTGGAGGTTATGGAAATACAGAATAAAGCAAAGAATCCCTTTGTGAACCTGTCAAGAGTTGAAACACGAGCCCTACAAGAACTGAGGGATAACTGTATGATAACTATCAAACCCGCGGACAAAGGGGGTGCGATAGTTATACATGATAAACACGCGTACAATACAGAGTGTCTCCGATTGCTTAGTGACAGAAGGAATTACACGATTTTGAACAATGACCCTACCGAGGAACTGAGGATATTGATCGGCTCCTATGTAGAAGAAGCGAGTACCAATCATTGGATTAGTCAAAAGGAGGCAGCATTTCTTTGTAACCAATGCCCTACGGTACCGTATTTTTATACACTACCTAAGGTGCATAAACCCACACGCCCTCCTCCAGGACGTCCTATTGTATCTGGGACCAATGCAATTTTAGAACCTCTGTCTAAGTTTTGCGACAGCTACTTGCGTCCTTTGGTGCAAAAGATGCCAGCGTATCTTAAAGATACGCGTGAAGGTCTGAATCTTATAAAAGACCTGGATTTCGATCCGGAGAGTGACCTTTTGATTGGACTCGACATAGAGTCGCTTTACACTAATATTCCCCAGCAAGAAACTCTGAGAGTGATAGAGAACATCTTATTTACTTCAGAATGGAATTATCAGACCCCGAGAGCATTCATTCTGTGCCTCCTTGAATTAGCACTAACAAAAAACTTCTTTAAATATGAGGACAATTTTTATCTTCAAATCCATGGAACCTCCATGGGGAGTTCCTGTGCCCCAAGTGTGGCATGTTTGTACGTGTCCCAATTTGAAGCGGAGACTGTTTATGCGCCAACGAATCCATACTGCGATCAAATAAGGGTATGGCGCAGGTACATCGATGATGTGCTCATCATTTGGCGAGGCGACAGAATGACTGCTGAAGCCTTTCTTGACTGGTTGAATCAGAGGAATCCTTTCCTGTTTTTTACAGGAACCATGTCGAATGACTCACTCCCTTTTTTAGATCTGAGTATTAGGGCTGAGAACCGCGGCCTCACCAGTAGTGTTTATCATAAACCTACTGATAGGAATAACTTGTTATCATTTGAGAGTTTCCATCCTCGCTCCCTACGGGAGAATCTCCCTTATGGACAGTTCAGAACTGTTCCACAGTCAATGACTTTAAAAGTGAGGCCTCAGCTCTAAGCGAAAAACTGAAAAACAGGAATTACCCACGGCATGTGATACAAAGAGCTCAGAAACGGGCAAGGAATTGAAACAGAGAGGCACTGTTAGAAACCATTGAGAGGAAAAGAGTTGATAGGAGTGTCTGTGTGACAACCTATAATACAGCGTCGAATTACATCAAAAAAATAATACCAAAAAATTGGCGCATCCTTAACTCTAATGGTTTGGCTCAACCTGTTCCTTTGTTTTCATTTTGGAAAAGTGCTAGCATAAAAGACACCATTGTGAATACTCGCCCTAGATCTTACACTCATTCCAGTACCAGCCGGGGCAACAACAGTACAATGCCCCCCATTGTCGGTCACTTTTCGTGTGGCTATTGCAAAGCTTGCCCACTGTCTCTGAATGGAAAAAGCATAGACATAGGGCTTGTAAGTCCCTGGGAACAAAGAAAACACACGACATGTAATACTGACAACGTCATTTACCTACTGAAGTGTCCGTGTAATAAGCAGTATGTAGGAATGACGACACGGAAGGTTAAAACCCGGATACTGGAACACATGAGTACGATACGCTGCAGCAAAACTAACACTAAACTAACAGCACATTTTAAAGAACTTGGACACTCTGAGAACGACTTAAGGTGGACAGTCATTGACAGACGTTTCATCCCCCCGAATACGACGGACATCTCTAATTATCTGTTCATCAGAGAACAACGATGGGTGGACAGACTTAAGATCAACCTGAGGGGTTTGAATGATGGGATTCCTTGGTTTCACCTTTATGGAATAACCAATAAATGAAGAGTGTGTGTGTGTAGTGGCATTGAGTTGGACTGGCTCTGGATGTAATTTAGCAATTGATTTTGCTATTTGATGGTATTATATGGATAAACCAATCAGTTGAGATATGCATGGTACTTTGGTCCATACTTTACAATTAGTAAGTTTCCATTTATCCCGTAATGAATTTTGATCTGACTTGGGATAGTTAGTTTACAATGGGCGCACGTGTAAGAAACAACAGACTGCAGTCATATACCTAAATTTGACTGTGGTTTGGCTTGGATATGACCTATATTTGACTTAACTGTGACATGCTCACTCCTAACGCGGGTCATTTGCATATAATCTCTTGCGTTCTTAGTGAGCACAGTAAGATCATATAAATACGATTTTCCAATATGGCCGCGAAAGGAAAATAAACAGAGATAGTAAAGTAAGGTTAGCCTTCTAGTGGTTTATCCGATGAAAGTGAAAGGGCCGTACAACGATGTAGGGGCGTGGCCGACGGCACGTCGCTAATGTGGCTCCTCAGGGATAGAATACTTAAGATAGACGGTAATGGTCTCCCGCTATCGTCGGAGGACGGTGGCAGGCGTATTGGCCAACGGAGGCTCTTAGATGTAGTAAGTACGGCTCTGGGTGCGACGGGGTAATGTGAACGAACGGATAACTAGAGCGGTCCGTGGTGTTACTTAATTAGTGGCTGTTGAAGAGTTGATGTTACGGCTCGAGAGGGGGCTGGCACTCAAGCGAGATGAACTGGGGTGGTCTTCTGTACATGCAAAGGAAGAGACTATTATGAATTTGGGCAAGCATTCTTTTGGATATCAGGAGAGACCGGACATTGTTTTCCGATCTCGGTAGATACACCTTGATAAATAGACACGGATGCATGGTATACTTAATGTATTTTTTGTAAGATCAACCGTGTATGGGATAATATATCAGTGATTGTGGTGAAAAAACCATTGTATTGTTTTACCCACAATTGTTACTTGTTTTTAGGTTGCACAGGGTGTAACTTAAAGACCCCGTTCCTGCCACCAGTTCCGGGTTTGGAGAATTACTCTAATAACTCGTGTGAGTAACCCCATGACGCCACTTCTATTTCCAGAGTTGCTTCTGTTAGTGGCTAACTGAGTGTTTTTTCGCTCAGTCTATGGTCTGATGTTTGATATTGGTCCTGGACAAGTGACCATAACAATAGTGAGATGTGTCCCGCTTGAAATAAGGATAATGTAGGTGTGAGTGATCAGAGGCTGTACAGACAGAAATCCCTTGAGTTACAAAGGATGATTAATTTAAGAAGTATTAACTGAATAGTTCCAAGCCATGAGAGGTCGAGTGTAAGTGGATATAAGAGAAGATTGATGGTGGTGATGTAGCCATCAGAAACATATTTTCTCTTTTGGTTTATTTTACAGAAAGGATTTCTTTCTCCGATTGGCGAAGAGTGACCCAGTGGAATATATCCATTTGGGAGTTAAGGTAAAAGACACCCGATTTTGGGTGAGGACCAGATTGACTAGGGATCTTTACCCTGATGAATGCCAACGTGACCCATAGAGGCACACCATAATGGCAGAAACATGTTGGTTTATGCAGTAGGGGTATAGGGGTCGTTACCTCCCCTGTATTTCCCCTCCATGTTATTTTTAATCCTACCAAGGGAACACGGTAATAATTTAAAAAAATTGTGGTGTTCCCCTAGGTAGTTTTAATTTACACTTTCCTGCACACTTAGATCCCTTCTTGAGGGAATATTCCTTCCTCCAATTTGTTTTTCTTTAGTCTGTCTTTTTGCTTTTCTGCCCTTTCCACACTCTTCATCATTTTCTCAAAAAATAATGCGCTCCGTCCAGTGCGTTGGTCTGCGCCTGGACGTATGATGCGGCCCAATGATGAAGCATGACACTGAAAAGTGTGTGAGGGCAGTATTAAGAAATTAAATAAATTCCCCTGAATGACCCCCTTTTTAGATGTTAGTGCTTCTCTGTTTAGTGAGTATGAACTTGTAGAAGGGGAGTCAGAGAAGGCTCGTTCCCTATTCTCCTTGGTTGTGATTTTGCGCACATCAGGAATGTCAGGAGCAGATTAAGGTCCCACTGAGGCATAACAAAGGGAGAAGGAAGAAACATATGTTGCAAACCTTTCAAAAAGCTATGTACAATAGAGAATTGGAAAAGGGAAGGCAACCGCACAGAGTGCAGATATTGCAGAAAGATTACTCATAACAGTGCCCAGAGCAGAGCCCTGCTGGGCAAGGGAATGAACAAACAGAAGAACCTGAGACAGGGGAGCAGAAAGAGGGTCAATTTGTTTCTCTGCACACCATGCCACAAATTTGCCCCACTGTCCGGCCTACACCATCTTGATGGAGGGATTACTGGGTGCCAAAATAACATTTTAGACTCCAGGGAGAAGGTGGAAAGCTGTCAACTGTCGCCGCTCAAACTCCAAGCAAGAAAGTGGAGGGTTGACAGGTTTGGAGAATCCTTCAGTGTTGCTGCGACAGAAGATCCTCCCGAAGGGGCAGCCTGATCGGAGGACCGTTGGTGATGTTCAACGGATTGGAATACCAGACTCTCCGTGCCCAATCATGGACCACAAGTATGACTTGGGCCTGGTTGTTCCTCTTCTTCTAGAGAACTCTGGGCAGGAGTGGTATGAGCGGAAAGGCATATAGGAGGCCCGAGCTCCACTTGAGATGAAAAGCATCTCTAAGCGAGAGCAGCCCTGAAAACTCCAGCACACAGAACTACTGACATTGTGCATTCACATTGGTGGCAAACAGATCTAACCAAGGCTCTCCCCACTGCTGAAAGAGACCTTGGACCACCTCTCCAGATGAAGACGCCATTTGTCATCCATAAGGCATCTTCAGCTGAGTTTGTCCGCTCTGGTGTTCAGAGAACCTGCCAGAAGTTGAATCACCAGGAAATGCCTTGCTGTTCCAGCCATGTCGAGATATGCAGGGCCTCTTGACAAAGGGTCCATGTCCCCACAACTCCCTGCTTGTTGCAGTGCCACATGGTGGTGGTGATGTCTGTGAACACCTGCGCTAGCCTTCCCTGGATGGAGGGTAGAAAGACTTTCTATGCCAAATGTATTGCTCGAAGCTCCAACAGGTTGATGGGAGTCCAGATTCTGCCAGAGACCAGAGTACTCTGATTTCCTTCTCTCCCAGATGGCTGCCTCAACCCAGGAGTGGCACATCTGTCACAACTGCCATATCTGGTTGGGGAAGGGAGAGGAGTCTGCCACTGACCCAATCGCGGTTTGTTAACTACCACTGCAGATCTTTTGCAGTTCCCTCCGAGATTTAGACCATGTCAGAGAGATTCCACTGATGCTGCGCCCACTGGAGCTTCAGGTCCCACTGCAGATCCCACATATGCCAATGGCCATGTGCACCAGTAGGATGCAGGAGGCGATGACGCCCAGCAGCCTCAGAGTCCGTCTCACCGAAATCCACGATAGAGGCCAAAACATCAGTATCATAACCTGAATATCCTGGACTCGCCATTCGGGAGGTTAGGCCTAAAACTGCACCAGGTCCAGACCAGCTCCGATAAAAGAGAGTGTCAGAGAGGGAGTCAGGTGTGACATCGACACGTTGATAGTGAACCCCTGCGAATGCAGGAGGTCCGTCGTAGTCTAGAGGTGGGAGACAACAGCCTGGGATGAGCCTGTCTTCAACAGCCAGTCGTTGAGGTATGGGTATACTGGCACCCCTAATCTCCGCAGATAAGCTGCAACCACCGCTATAACCTTGGTGAACACCCAAGGGGCGCTGGTAAGGCCAAAAGGGAGCACAGCAAACTGAAAATGCTTGTGGCCCACCGTGAACCACAGGTAAACCCTGTGGGCAGGCAGGACAGGAATGTGGAAATATGAATCCTGCAAGTCCAATGCTACCATCCAGGCTCCTCGGTCCAGGGCAGACAGGACCTGAGCTGGAGTGAGCATTTTGAACTTCTCCTTCTTGAGAAAGAAGTTGAGAGAGTGCCAGAAAGTAGTGGGAATAACAACCACGATCCACCTCTGGTGTTGGCACTCTCTCTATGGCTCCTTTGGTCAAAAGAGCTGTCACTTCTTGGCGGAGAAGAGATAGGTGGTCCTCCGTCAGCCTGTCGTAAGTAGGTGGCATGGAGGTAGGGGTATTCTCAAATATGAGGGAGTGGCCCTTTCCGACAATATGCAAAACCGACCTGTCCAATGTTATGGACTGCCAGTGGCGAGTAATGGTGAAACCTGCTGCCCACTCGGTGCCAATGATGGTAAGCAGGCTAGCTAGGAGGGCTTGGAGGCTGTAGCTTATAAGGGGTTCGTGGACTGACCCAACTGCTGGCAACCTGACCTATGGGGCCGGTAGAGCCGCATCCGTGGCCACGCAGAGGCTGGTAAGTTTGCGCACCTCAGTACCTGGGCAGGTAAGGACACAACTGTACGCCCCTACGGTAGCCATGAAAGAAGCAAAAGGCGGATTGAGGGTAATGAGGGGCCATGGAAAGGCCCAAGGACCTGGCCGTTGCCCTGCTGTCCTTAAAGCACTGCAGCACTGACTCCGCCTTGTCTCTGTAGTGACAGGAGCCATCAAAGGGCATTTCCATAAGAGAGGATTGGACATCCCCCAAATAGCCAGTTGTGTCTAGCCCACAGCGTATTGCAAACTTTGCTGCATCTCTCCATCTGCAACAGCCTGAGAAAGTACGGTCCAGGTCTCCTCCCGAACCGTTGGCAGCACCGGCGCACCGGTATCCCACAGGGCATAGGAATAGCGACCCAAAAGGCAAGCAAGCTGTGTTCACAGACCACAATGACAGGCTGGTGGAAGAGAACATCTTCTTCCGCAAAACATCCAACCTCTTTGATTCCCAGTCTGGGGGTGCGGTAGGGAATGTGTCAGGATTTACATGGGAAATAGAGGCTTGGACCACCAATGATGTTGGGTGAGGAAACATGGGTCCACTGGAGCAGGGCGGTGGCGGCGGGCAATCACCCTATTCACAGTAGCCCCTGTGTTGGGCTTGGACCAGTTCCCAAGGAGGACCTCCGTGAAAGCTTTGTTGAATGGGAGTAGAGGTTCTGAGGGGGACACGCCCAGTTGCCGCACCTCCGTCAAGACATTTGTCTTGGCTGCCACTGAGGATAGACTAAGGTCAAGGACCTAAGCTGCCCACCGCACCACCACAGCAAAGGATGCTCCCTCTTCTGTAGCCACAGTAGGGGGAGAAAGCATGCCAACATCTAGAGCAAACTCCAGGCAGCTGGCTTTCCCCAGATCCTCACACCAGTCCATATTGCCTTCCTCATAAGGCTGTCATTTCTCAGAGTCCACCACCCCTTCCCATTCCTCCCAGAGTCCCATACCATAAGAATAGGGCTCAGGCTCGGGCCTGGAGCCGGCATCAGACGATGCCCCTACTGCTCCATGTCGGAGTCGGTGATGAGAATGGGGATGGTGCCACTGATGGGCACCGGTGGTGCTGGGAGCGCTGGCCTCAGGACCGGTGTCGAGGAAGGTTGACATGGTGGAAGGTGACATGGTGACCGGTGCTGATCCAGATCCATCCGTGGATTCTTGGGGCCCGACTGCTTTCGGGGCTGGACCCGCCAGTGTGGATTCAGTAGGGGCCCGCAACCGCTTCCCGGACTTCCTTTTTACCAGGACTTCGATCATTGCATGTCGAGTCACCAGGAGCTTGAAGGATCGCTCCCTCAAAGCCTTCGGATGCATGGCGCGTCAGTTGGAACAGACTTTGGGTCATGCTCTCGCATGAGGCTCCACAGGCAAACAAGGTGCGGGTCCATCACCAATATATGTTGGTGCCAGCAGCCACAGGGCTTCAAGCCGGCCTCCTTGGATGACGTCCCTGCCACACCAGGAGGTAAGACCTTGAAAGACTTCGACAAAACTTCGAAAAATCTCAGTCAATAAACGACTAAGGGATAGCTCTTCCCACATCTCTGCTGACTGGCGTGGAAAGAAAAGAACGGACGCCAGCACATCTCAGTGGTGCCTATATAGGCACTGTGAACATCACTTCCGGTGCGGACGATGCCAATGATACCACATGGAGCTGAACGATGCCACCTAACAGCGCACAGGGGTACTGCTCACAAAATATTTCCGGATCCAGTCTGACGCCTATGGATAATTCTAAGGTAAGGAATATGTGGCTAGAAATCTCTATCAGATTCAAATCTCAACCTGGGCAGTTATATGGTCTTTATTTGGGCCACTTTCAATCGTTTACACCTTTATTCTTTATTTTCATGGTCTCAGATAACCTCTCACCACTTTCTGGGTGCTGCTAAGAAGTTGCAGGATTCCTGTTCCCAGAGTCTCCTTCACCCTGTTAGTGCATAACTGTTTCTCCAGGGTTCCCTTCCGACCTCTGGGCTGTTGACAGTCCCTTCTTTCCTTCTTAGGCTTTGTTGATTGGAGCCCATATTGCCATTTTCCCTCTCTCCCGCCTGGCTATCATTTTCAGTTCTCGTTCAGGGTATAAGGTCTGCCAAACCGAAAACTCCCTGAAAGGCCAGAAGGGATTGCCCAGAGAGGCTGCATTGCCAGGGTGCTGAGGCAATCCCATTGTCCACTTCAATTGAATGGCGCAGCCTTGCAGCTGCTTCAGTTTTTCCACTTCTCACCTTCCACCTGGTTGGGGGCCCTTTCTTCATGGACCCAGCTCCTGGCAGCAGCTTGGACCTTCTAGTTGCCTTAGCCCCAGTGGTCAGCATCAGCACACACCACCATTTTGAATCTTTTCTCTGAGCAGGTGCCCAGCACATAAAAGTTATTCTTTCCTGCGGTTATCTTGGCTGTGCAGGTCCTTCTTTGGGTTGCAACTCTTTAGCCCCCCTTTTAGTCAACTGGATGGTGATCTGTCCAGCATTATGTTGCCAGATGAGGGCCTTGGCGCTGGCGAAAGAGAGCGGTATTTCATGTCTCACTGCATGTTGGCACAGGCCATTGATGGAGCAGGGTAAACAAAATATTTTTTGTACCCCTTGAAAATTAATGACCCCATAACGATTAATGATACTAACCGTTTGAAACGCATGAACTAATCAACAAATGCACCTTTTTATTAAACATTACACATGGGCAACTTGCTGGCATTGCAAAATCTAATTTATTTACAAATGTGAAGCAAAATAACATTAGTATTGTGATTTGCGTAGTAAATAGAGTAAAATTGCATGATTTGTGTTGCGTAGTAAAATTGCACTGTGGCAAAGAATGCAGATGGTAAGTAAAATGGCTTTAAATGTCGCTTCTGCTAGGTAATACCTAACACGGGTCTTTAGAATGGCGGGTGGTAAACAGAAAGGCTTATTTTCCATGTTTTAATTTCTGTTGTGTTTGTTCTTATATTAGTTTCGTTCGGGCCTGCTAGGCCATGCTTCGAAAATGGCCGCTGGAAAGGACGAGATGGCGTGCGCTGAATAAAATGGCCCCTGCGCATGGGCAGTGTAAGTGCTCCAGTCACGTGTATGCGGCCTGTGCCCGGAGTGAGAGATGTCAAGGCCAATATGACCTGCAACGAGGATCGTGCCAAGAGTTCAGCATATATGCATGGGAACGGATGAGAAAATCGAGCGACAGGGGATGAACTAATATGTGACCATCAGAGTTTGTTGCAAAATGGATTAACAAATTGGACTACTTTTGGGATATCGTTGATCATAAGACTTAATGTGTACGTTATTGTCCCCAAACCGGTTCGAACAAGGAGGGCAATGAGGTGACCATCCCCACCCCTCCAATGGACCAATTAGCGTGATTTCTGCCCCTAAAGATTGCAACTTTAAGTGTAGCGAGTCAGAGAATAGGGTATAAGAGAGTCTGCTCTTACGTTGTCCGGGTTGCTGTTGTTAGCTGCTTCGCTTCTTCTATCCTGATGCTGCGAGAGACTCTGTCATTTTTGACTTCGGACTTTGACTGGGAAAGGAACGAGACCGTTGCGGGAGTTGCCCCGGAGGAGATTGCGTCCGAGGAGGTTAGCGGGACAGTCAGTCAGTTTTGGGAGTCCATCCTGTGGTCTGCGGTTCATCTTTCTTTCCTGATGAACCATTCTTGTCATCGCCCTATGGCCAAGGGTAATGAGTATTTCCCATCTTTATTCTTAATCTTTTACTTAAATGCTTACTGATATAATAAATGTATTTGCCTAAAAAGAACTTTACTTATTTGCTTAAGAATTTAGATAAAATTATATGCTAACTCTAAATGAGTCTGTGGTTCTTTAAATAAAATTGTGATTAATAAATGTCAAAGGTTTAATTGTGATTGAGCTGGACTTAATCGCCATCAACTGATTCTACTAGTTGGTCCATCGACCGAATAGCGGAGTACCTTGATGTTTAGAACCGACAGGATCCGAAGTTAATGTATATAATGTATAGATTATAATTCTGTCATTTTAATAAGGTATCCCGCTCGTCCAGCAACTCATTTTTCCTTAGCGTTTGATCCAGAAAATTGAATGAATGTATGTATGCGGTGTTATGGGCCCCACCGACATGAGTACCAAGTGATCAAGGTTGTGTAGGTGTTTTTCTGGATTAGTGTCATAAGGAAAAATTTATATTAGCCGCGCTGGATCAGATTTCTTGGTAGCAGAGTTATGGTTACTATAGATTAGTTTGGTGATTATTGATTATCGATTTGTTTCATGTCTAACACTCTATGTTGAGTTTGTATTATGTTATGTGTAAGTCAGAATTTTGAAGCTTCCGGGAAGTAGGAAGTGGACACGTGTGGCAAAAGAAGTCACACGGAATTGTGCATTGTCTGATTTCAAATTTGGTGATAACACAGGACTGTGTTATGTTTGGGAAATTCATGTATGAATTTCATATTGAGTGAAATAGCAACAGGTTTTCTTGTGAAACTTTGGCCTTAATTCTCAGGAGCAGTGTAGTCTCCACATGTGTTTTATCCCCAGAGAAACGGGTTTACCTCTTGCTTGAGAGAAGGGTAAGGTAGAGAGAAGTGCTACACTTATCGAACGAAACAGTATTCTTGTGAGTGGGAATAAACTATCTCTTTTGTTTAGAGAAACAGACAATGGTAATGTGTTTTACGTTGTAACTAATCGATTTAGTTGAAAAGAAAAGTTAAGAAAAGTGCCGATAATTTTTGTAAAGGAGGGGTCAGTAGAAGCAGGAGTAGAGCTGACGTCAAGAAAAACCGCGCTGGTATTGGCCAGTTGTGGAAGAACGAAGAGTTTCCTGATTGGTGCGTTAGTGTGAGACGCGCTGGAATAGGTTAGTATGAGAGTGACGTAGAGCTTTCTGATTGGTGCGTTGGTGTGAGACGCGCTGGGATAGGTCAGAATAGCCGAGCGGTAGAAAGAACCGATTGGTGAAGAATTGCGTGAATTAGCTTCGGCAAAGCAACAGTGAAATATGGCTTATTACAATGAACGTGAAAGAGAGAAACCGTCTGTTAGACTTGGCATCTTTTGGCGTGTTTCCCCTGACTTTTTGCTTTCTGACCTCCCGGTTTTGACTCTGTTTTTGCTGGTGTAATGATTCTGCGCACTTTCCTCACTGCGGTCCAGTGGGAAAGTGCAAGTGCTCCTGTATAAAATGTGTTATGAATTGGTGTTTCCATGATTGGCCTATTTGGTTTATGTGTCAGTCCCTTGTAAAGTGCACTGCGAGTGCCAGGGCCTATAGACCAAATGCTGTTGGTGGGCTGCAGCACTGGATTGTGCCACCCACGCAAACAGCCCGTAAAGTGTAACTCTGGCCTGCCATCGCAGAGCCTGTGCGCAGCCTGGGGCTGCCATGTCGACTTAGCAAGTGCACACACTTGCAAGTCCCTAAACCTTCCCTTTGCTACATGTTAGTCACCCCTAAGGTAGGCCCAAGGTACCCCTGTGGGCAGGGTGCGGTGTATGCGAAAGGTAGGACATGCCCGGGTGTGTGCGGCATGTCCTGATAGTGAATTACAGCCTAGTTCGTTTTTCACTATTGCAAGGCTACCTGTTCCCCCTAGGCCAGAACGGGCAGTTTTGATTATTACAGCTTATAATCCTAACTGACCCCGGGAACATGGTAGAAATTCGAGTTTAGTATGCCTGGACTCAGAATGATAAAATGCATCTGTTAGTGAAGTTGGTTTTAACATTCTGTGTTTGAAAATACCACTTTTAGAAAGTGGGTATTTTCTTGTCTAACCATCCAAGCCTGCCTCTGCGAGGTTGTGTATTCCTTGTCTGGAGTGTGAGTGACAGGGGCTGGGGGATGCCAGGAGACAGGGTGAGTCAGCACAGGGCTGAATAGCAAGATCTACATGTAGATGGGTGGGAGGGGTCGCACCTGGGCCCTGAATAGGACAGTGCCTTCCCTCCACAATGCTGGCTCCATCTCCTGTGGTGCGTCTGATGTCCCTGGCCTACTCACTGAAAGAAGGGACGGAGACTTGTCAACAAAGTGCTCCAGAACTGGTTTGGACTAGGCAAAGGCCTCTCTGCCTTCAGAGAACAAAGGAATTTGGGATATAAATATTGGGGCCCTGACCCCATGAATTTAGATCTCGCTGGAATCAAGGAACCTGCCAAGACGAAGAGCTGGAAGAGCTGCCAGGAGGAGTACTGCCCCTTTGCTGTGTTGTTGCTTTGTTGGGTTGGCCTGCAGCTGCTGCTTCTGCCTTGGGCAGTGAAAGGACTGGACTGAACTTTCTACAAACTTGTGCTGAGTATCTCCAAGGGCCTGGAACCGAGCTGGCCTCCTGTTAAGAAGTCTCAGGGATTACAAAGACTTCACAAGCCTCTGGGTACCGCTTCTGGAACGCTGTTTCAGTTGCCACAGAGGAAGGGAACTGCAACCGACTCCGTCAACCGAATCCATCCCTGGCCGGTGACCTGTTTGCACCGCAGACCGCATCGCCCCGCTTCGCATCGCAACCCTGGTCTCACCGTGGGCGACGTCCGACGCCGCCAACATCGAGCCGCTGCTTGCACCGTGACCTGTGGGCACCGCCGTTCGCATCGCATCGCTTCACTGGGCCAGCCGGACCAGACCGACACTGTCGCTGCAACTGGCTCAAGAGTCGAGACCGCACCGCATTTGGGGCACCACTCGCACGTCTGCGGCCGCACCGCTCCGACTCGCACCGCTGTCCGACGCCAGCTCCCGCACTCCGGCTAGGTCACCTGCATCGCAAACTGTCAGCACCGCATCGAGCATCGTCTCGCCCTGCATCGCACGCCTTGGACTCACCGACTCCGTCTGCACGACGCTCATCGAGCCGCTGCCTGCACCGCATCGAGGGACACCGCACCTTGCATCGCTCCGTCTTGCACCGCAACCGCGACGAACGCCGACCGGCTCGTACACTCCGTACCAGCCACAACGAGAAAGGTACTGTAACCGGAGTCTGTTCACGACTCTGCTGGCCCGTATCGACGCGGTCGGCTGGAACTGTTAGACTCTGTGGTTTTCAGCATCACGGTAGGCTCGGACGGAGCTACCGACTCGTACGAACTTTGCTTTTGTGCTATTCCTGCAAAGAAGAAGTTAACGTATCAAGCATTCATTCGTAAAGTATAGTATTGTGGATTTTTGTCGTAATTGGTCTTGTCTTGAGTATATAAAATATTGGTTATTTTTCTAAACTGGTGTGGTGTCCGTTTGTAGTGCTTACACTGTATTACTGTTGGTTATGTGCAAATGCTTTACACACTGCCTCTGAATTAAGCCTGACTGCTCGTGCCAAGCTACCACGAGGGTGAGCAGGGGTTACTTCACGAGTGTAACAACCCTTACCCTGACTAGGAAGAAGGGTCCCTACTTGGACAAAGGTGCAAGCCCTTGCCAACTAGAGATCCCATTTCTAACATTGGTTGTCAGCGGTGAGGATAGGACTTGTGTTTGCACTTGACTTACAGTGATTGGTGTGCACTACTACCATATCGCAGACCATTACGTACCACATACTGGTTCTTTTTCTTTTGGCCTATTTTTGATCTCGCCAGTTTTCAACTCACGACTTTTGTCATGCCTGAATCAATTGCATCATCCGTTGCATCTCTGGAAGTTATCTTTGAGGAGGACAGGTTGGAATCCTACGCCGTAAAGGAGTTACGAGCGATTTGTAAAAACCTGAAAGTCCAAATTAAAGGCCTCACAAGGAAGGAGGAGCTACAGAAGGCGCTGAGGGCCTGGGTAGCAGCCAGACATGCCAATGGGCAGCCTGGTGATCTCAGTGAGGAGGTGGAGGAGCCTATTTCCAGGGTGGATATGCTTTTGGGTAGGGGGAACCCGCCAGGTCAGGCAGCAGCAGTCTGTCCCCAGAGGAGCTGGAGGACAGGCGGGAGGCAAGGCAGTTTGAGCTGCAGAAGCTCAGGCTGGAGAGTGAGCGGGAGGAGAAGAGATTGGCCATAGAGGAGAGGAAGATGCTCTTAGAGCATGAGAGAGAACTGAAGGAGCTAGAACTTAGGAGTAAGTCAGGCTCAGATGGTGGCAGCAATTCGTCCAGAAAGGCAGACAGGATTGTGCACATTCCCAAGAATGTAGGCAAGGAGTTCAGGAAGGGGGATGACATACAAAGGTGGTTTCAGGGTTATGAGGCAGCCATACACATGAATGGGGTCCCTGAGGAGAATTGGGGAGCAGGATTGTGGCCACTTTTCCCGGAAGAAGCAAGGGATGCTCTGATTGCTTTGGGTAAGGGGTATCACCTCACCTATGCTGACATGAAGGATGCCCTTCTCACGAAGTATGGTCTTACTCCTGAAAAGTACAGGGATCAGTTCAGGTCCAGTAAGAAGTCTGATGCCAACACTTGGTTGGAATGTGTGGATGTGTTCTGCAGGTCTCTGGATGGTTGGGTAAAGGGCAGTAGTGTAACAGATTTCCAGGGGCTCTACAACTTGATTGCATGGGAGCACTTGTCTAGTCTATGTTTTGCAGATCTGCGCCAGCACCTAGTGGATAGTAAGCTAACTGACCCCAGGAAGCTTGCTATGGAAGCGGACCGCTGGGTGAGTACCAGGGTCCACAAGAAAGCGTTTGGGGAGACTCAGCCAAAGGTGGGCAGGGTCCCCAGCAGAAAGGTGGGGGGACAAGGGTAAAGCACAGGAGTTCTCTAAAGGGCCCCAAACTAGTACCCAGGGTAAAGGTTCCCAGCCCCCGGTGATAAGAAGAAAGGGGTCTCTACAGGGAAGCCTGTTGAGACCGGCCCCGTAAGTGTTATGCATGTGACCAGGTAGGTCACTTTAAGGGGGACCCCAAGTGCCCGAAGGGGACACAGCCACCCACCGGTGGACAGTCCAAAGTGTTGGCTAGTGTAGCGCTTGGGGAGGAGGGGTGCCCACAGGAGGGTGGGGATCCCGCAGAAATGACCCTTGTCTCACTAGGGGACAGTGAGATGGTCCCAGGAAACCAGGTGCCCCCTAACACAAAGAAATATAGCACCTGGGTGACCATTAATGGGAACAGGGTAGAGGCTCTCAGAGATACTGGAGCCAGTGTGACCTCAGTCCGGTGTCACCTGGTGTCTGAGAAGCAAGCATTCCACCAAGTAGTTGCTGTCGACAACTCTGAGCGCCAAAGTATGGTGGCGCAGGTTCCCTTTGAATGGGGGGGGGTCGCAGGTCCCTTGAGGGTGGTTGTGAGCCCTAACATGCCTGTAGATTGTCTGCTAGGAAATGACCTGGAGCAGTCCTCATGGAAGGAGGTTGAGCTCAGGTCTCACTTGGAGATGCTTGGGTTGCCAGAGTGGGCATGCGTGTCTACTCGGTCAATGGCAGCCAAAAGGGTGATCAAGAGGACTTGGAGCCTGGAACAGTGGCCCAAGTCCCTGCCAAGAAGAAAGGGCAGGGGGCGCGGGAAACCGGCCCCCGAAGTTCCCACGGACCGGGAGGAGGCGGACCTCGAGGGGACGCCCGGTGCCTACAGGGGAGCAGGTAGCCGAACTGGGAGACATCTCTGAGCTGACCCATTGACAGCAAGAAGGGGGTCCCACCAGGGAGGAGTTCTGCAGGGAGCAGAGCGAGTGCCCTACTCTGGAGGGTCTGCGGCGGCAGGCTGCAGACCAGGCAGCTGGTAATCAGTCCGGGTCACATCTGATCTACTGGGAGAGTGGTCTCCTATACAGTGAGCCTAAGGTTGCTGAGCCTGGGTCAGCCCGTGTGCTGGTGGTACCCCAGCGCTTCAGGACCTTCCTACTGGGTCTGGCTCATGACGTGCCTTTGGCAGGACATTTGGGGCAGGACAAGACCTTTGACAGGCTTGTCACCCACTTCTTTTGGCCCCAAATGCGAAGGCAGTCAGATGCACACTGTAGGTCTTGCCAAACTTGCCAGGCAAGTGGTAAGAGTGGGAGGAAGGTCAAAGCTCCTCTCCAACCTTTTCCTGTTGTTGGAACACCCTTTGAAAGGGTAGGGATGGATATTGTGGGGCCGCTGGATCCCAAGATAGCCATGGGCAACAGGTACATCCTGGTCTTGGTGGACCATGCCACCCGGTACCCGGAGGCAATCCCTCTCAGGACAACGACGGCGCCAGTGGTGGGCCGGGCGTTAATGGGGATCTTTTCCCGTGTGGGATTCCCCAGAGAGGTGGTTTCTGATAGGGGGACCAATTTCATATCGAAGTATATGACATCCCTGTGGAAGGAGTGTGGTGTAACCTACAAGTTCACCACTCCTTACCACCCACAAGGAAACGGTCTGGTGGAGAGATTCAACCAGACCTTGAAAGGCATGATCAAGGGTCTAACAGAACCCATGAGGCGTAAGTGGGACGTCCTCTTGCCATGCCTACTCTTTGCGTACAGGGAGGTGCCTCAGAAGTCTCTTGGGTACAGCCCCTTTGAGCTCCTGTATGGCCACCCTGTCAGAGGACCTCTGAGTTTGGTAAAGGAAGGCTGGGAGGCAGCTCCCAGGAAAACTCCCCAGGATGTATTTAGCTACATGCTGGCCTTTAGAAACCAAACTGCCCGCTTCAGGAAACTCGCTCAGGCGAACCTAGAAGCAAGCCAGGAAGAAATGAAGAGATGGTATGACCAGAATGCCACTCTGGTCGAATTTCAACCTGGGCAAAAGTGTGGGTCATGGCCCCAGTAGCACCTTGTGCCTTGCAGGACAAGTGGACTGGGCCATATGAGGTAAAGGAGCGCAAAAGTGACGTCACCTACCTGGTGGATTTGCAGGCTCCAAGGAACCCTTTGAGGGTCCTCCACGTGAACCGCCTCAAGCCCCACTTCGAGAGGTCCGAAGTGAGTATGCTCTTGGCGACAGATGATGGGGTGGAAGAGGAGAGCGAGCCTCTCCCTGACCTCCTGTCTACCAAGGAGCATGATGGGTCAGTAGAGGGTGTGATCCTCTCCCCTACTCTGACTCAGGAGCAGCAGGGGACTGTCGCCAGTTGTTGGGACAGTTCGCCCCACTGTTCTCTCTGACCCCGGTGTCTCTCACTGGTGTACCCATGACGTGGACACCGGTGACAGCCATCCTGTGAAGCACAAAATTTACAGGTTGACTGACCGGGTCAGAGCCAGCATCAAGGAGGAGGTCTCTAAGATGTTGGCGTTAGGGGTGATTGAGCCCTCCCACAGTCCTTGGGCCAGCCCAGTGGTCTTGGTCCCAAAGGCTGCGGCGCCCGGTGCCACTCCAGAACTCCGGTTTTGTGTGGACTACCGTGGGCTCAATGCCGTCACCAGGACTGACGCGCACCCCATCCCCAGAGCTGATGAGCTCATTGATCGGTTGGGAGCTGCCCGGTTCCTCAGCACGTTTGATTTAACGTCTGGGTACTGGCAGATTGCCTTAACCGATGGGGCCAAGGAGAGATCAGCGTTCTCAACCCCAGAAGGTCATTACCAATTCCGGGTGATGCCCTTTGGGTTGAAGAATGCCCCTGCCACCTTTCAGAGGTTGGTCAATCAGGTGTTGGCTGGGCTGGAGGATTTCAGTGCCGCCTACCTGGATGACATTGCTGTGTTCAGTTCCAGCTGGGAAGAACATTTACAGCACCTTGAGAAAGTGTTGAGGGCTCTGCAAGGTGCGGGCCTCACGATCAAGGCCAGTAAGTGCCAGATCGGGCAGGGTTCTGTGGTGTACTTGGGGCACCAGGTAGGAAGCGGCCAGGTGGCGCCCTACAACCCAAGATTGACACCATTCTGGCTTGGGAGCCCCCAAGACCCAGACAGAGGTGAGAGCCTTCTTAGGTCTCACCGGTTACTATAGGAGATTTGTTAAGGGCTATGGCACCATCGTTGCCCCCTTAACAGAGCTGACCTCTAAGAGGCAGCACAGGAAAGTGATCTGGACTGAGTCCTGCCAGAAAGCTTTTGATGCCCTGAAGGCAGCCATGTGCACGGCGCCCGTGCTCAAGGCACCTGACTTCTCCAAGGAATTCGTCGTGCAGACTGACGCTTCAGAGCATGGTGTGGGAGCGGTGCTCTCACAACTGAACGAAGAGGGCCTGGATCAGCCTGTAGTCTTCCTTAGCCGGAGACTACTTCCCAGGGAACAGAGGTGGAGTGCCATAGAAAGGGAAGCTTTTGCTGTGGTCTGGGCACTGAAGAAGTTGAGACCATACCTGTTTGGGACTCACTTCCGGGTTCAGACAGACCACAGGCCCCTCAGATGGTTGATGCAAATGAGGGTGAGAATCCAAAACTGCTGAGGTGGTCCATCTCCCTACAGGGAATGGACTTTACGGTGGAACACCGTCCTGGTACAGAACACGCCAACGCAGATGGTCTGTCCAGGTTCTTCCGCCTTAGTGAAGAGAACTCCAATGGGGTTGGGTAGTTCTCCCTACTTTCAGCTGGAGGGGACATGTGTTAGACTTGGCATCTTTTGGCGTGTTTCCCCTGACTTTTTGCTTTCTGACCTCCCGGTTTTGACTCTGTTTTTGCTGGTGTAATGATTCTGCGCACTTTCCTCACTGCGGTCCAGTGGGAAAGTGCAAGTGCTCCTGTATAAAATGTGTTATGAATTGGTGTTTCCATGATTGGCCTATTTGGTTTATGTGTCAGTCCCTTGTAAAGTGCACTGCGAGTGCCAGGGCCTATAGACCAAATGCTGTTGGTGGGCTGCAGCACTGGATTGTGCCACCCACGCAAACAGCCCGTAAAGTGTAACTCGGGCCTGCCATCGCAGAGCCTGTGCGCAGCCTGGGGCTGCCATGTCGACTTGGCAAGTGCACACACTTGCAAGTCCCTAAACCTTCCCTTTGCTACATGTTAGTCACCCCTAAGGTAGGCCCAAGGTACCCCTGTGGGCAGGGTGCGGTGTATGCGAAAGGTAGGACATGCCCGGGTGTGTGCGGCATGTCCTGATAGTGAATTACAGCCTAGTTCGTTTTTCACTATTGCAAGGCTACCTGTTCCCCCTAGGCCAGAACGGGCAGTTTTGATCATTACAGCTTATAATCCTAACTGACCCCGGGAACATGGTAGAAATTCGAGTTTAGTATGCCTGGACTCAGAATGATAAAATGCATCTGTTAGTGAAGTTGGTTTTAACATTCTGTGTTTGAAAATACCACTTTTAGAAAGTGGGTATTTTCTTGTCTAACCATCCAAGCCTGCCTCTGCGAGGTTGTGTATTCCTTGTCTGGAGTGTGAGTGACAGGGGCTGGGGGATGCCAGGAGACAGGGTGAGTCAGCACAGGGCTGAATAGCAAGATCTACATGTAGATGGGTGGGAGGGGTCGCACCTGGGCCCTGAATAGGACAGTGCCTTCCCTCCACAATGCTGGCTCCACCTCCTGTGGTGCGTCTGATGTCCCTGGCCTACTCACTGAAAGAAGGGACGGAGACTTGTCAACAAAGTGCTCCAGAACTGGTTTGGACTAGGCAAAGGCCTCTCTGCCTTCAGAGAACAAAGGAATTTGGGATATAAATATTGGGGCCCTGACCCCATGAATTTAGATCTCGCTGGAATCAAGGAACCTGCCAAGACGAAGAGCTGGAAGAGCTGCCAGGAGGAGTACTGCCCCTTTGCTGTGTTGTTGCTTTGTTGGGTTGGCCTGCAGCTGCTGCTTCTGCCTTGGGCAGTGAAAGGACTGGACTGAACTTTCTACAAACTTGTGCTGAGTATCTCCAAGGGCCTGGAACCGAGCTGGCCTCCTGTTAAGAAGTCTCAGGGACTACAAAGACTTCACAAGCCTCTGGGTACCGCTTCTGGAACGCTGTTTCAGTTGCCACAGAGGAAGGGAACTGCAACCGACTCCGTCAACCGAATCCATCCCTGGCCGGTGACCTGTTTGCACCGCAGACCGCATCGCCCCGCTTCGCATCGCAACCCTGGTCTCACCGTGGGCGACGTCCGACGCCGCCAACATCGAGCCGCTGCTTGCACCATGACCTGTGGGCACCGCCGTTCGCATCGCATCGCTTCACTGGGCCAGCCGGACCAGACCGACACTGTCACTGCAACTGGCTCAAGAGTCGAGACCGCACCGCATTTGGGGCACCGCTCGCACGTCTGCGAAGCACCGCTCCGACTCGCACCGCTGTCCGACGCCAGCTCCCGCACTCCGGCTAGGTCGCCTGCATCGCAACCTGTCAGCACCGCATCGAGCATCGTCTCGCCCTGCATCGCACGCCTTGGACTCACCGACTCCGTCTGCACGACGCTCATCGAGCCGCTGCCTGCACCGCATCGAGGGACACCGCACCTTGCATCGCTCCGTCTTGCACCGCAACCGCGACGAACGCCGACCGGCTCGTACACTCCGTACCAGCCACAACGAGAAAGGTACTGTAACCGAGTCTGTTCACGACTCTGCTGGCCCGTATCGACGCGGTCGGCTGGAACTGTTAGACTCTGTGGTTTTCAGCATCACGGTAGGCTCGGACGGAGCTACCGACTCGTACGAACTTTGCTTTTGTGCTATTCCTGCAAAGAAGAAGTTAACGTATCAAGCATTCATTCGTAAAGTATAGTATTGTGGATTTTTTTCGTAATTGGTCTTGTCTTGAGTATATAAAATATTGGTTATTTTTCTAAACTGGTGTGGTGTCCGTTTGTAGTGCTTACACTGTATTACTGTTGGTTATGTGCAAATGCTTTACACACTGCCTCTGAATTAAGCCTGACTGCTCGTGCCAAGCTACCACGAGGGTGAGCAGGGGTTACTTCACGAGTGTAACAACCCTTACCCTGACTAGGAAGAAGGGTCCCTACTTGGACAAAGGTGCAAGCCCTTGCCAACTAGAGATCCCATTTCTAACACCGTCATGGTTTGCGAAGCTTAAAAATCTTTTTAAGAAAGACAAAAAGGTTGTGACTAGGGAAGGAGAAGTACTTCCTCCGCCGAAAACACCAGCATCTTATATGATGGTGAAATATGGCTATCATACTTGTATTTGGTTGGAAAATTGTGCGAAATATACCAAAGACGATGGAGTATTGGCGTTTCCGGAAAATGGTTTGTTTAGCACAGCTGTACTTCGAAATTTGAGAGAAAAAATTATGAGACTTGAACCAAGACCTAGACCGACACAGTTTGAAGCTTTAGGTGAATGGGAAGATGAGATGTATGAAAGGGAAAAATACAGAGGTGCAAAGAATTATAATTTTATTCATGGAAGAGTATGGGGTGTGAGTCATGAAGACAGGATGAGACGATGGCAGTATGCTAATATGACGGATGGTATGTTTCCTACCAGAACAGTTGAAGAATTTACAGGGAGAAAGTGTACAGAGAAAAAGAAGCATGCAGTACCAGAGAAATATGGGTATGGAGTTAGCGACACAGAGGATGAGTTGCTGGAGGACATTTTAAATAAAAGACCCCCTCCATATCAACAGGATTCTGTGGTGGTGACACCAAATGCACCGCCAATGAGAACTGTGATAAATCAAAGCCCTGAACAAATTTCTGAAATAAATAGTCCATTTAATAGACCAGAAACACCACTGACAGTAAGGCATGATAATGGTAATACGGACGAACTAGCCAGAACCACAAGAGAGTTGACTGAAAAGATAAGAGAACTGATGAAGAATATGGAAGCTGTGACTGTGCCAGTAACTATAGGGCCAGTAATCCCAGTATTTGAAAATCAAAAGATAGACGAACATTCCTTAATAATTCCATTAAATTCTGGTATGCAAAAAGTAAGAGAAGGGACAATTCCAGAAAACAGAGAGACCAAAGATTCTGTTGGCCCATTTAGGTCAAGTCCACCTGAGAATTTGACAATTAATGAGAGTCCGATAAATAAGATTCCTATAGGAGCTGAGTCAGCAACTGAAACCCCGGAGAGAAGTGTAAACAGGGTAGAATTAACACAAACCCCTGTGGGTCCGACTGCAGAGGAATTAAATGATTGGGTGAGGAGCTTGCAGAAAAAGGATGCCTTTGGATGTGGTCAGATTAAAGATAGATATGGAGGAATTGATTCTAGGGACGATTGATTGAAGTCCTATCAAGAGATGAATTAATGTTTATGTGTAAAAGCATCACTTGGAGAGCCAGGAACTTGCATGAAAAATTGGAAGAAACAGCGAACGAACTAGGAGTAGAGTTTGCAAAAATCAGGGGATTGCAGAAACCGTATAGGGTAGATTTTTGTGAAAAGGACATAGAAAATCTGAATACTTCAGGACGACTAACACAGATAAAAGAACTAATTGTTTTACTGAGAAAATGGGGAGATGTAGACAAATGGAGAAGTAGGTGGATAAGGAGAAAAGAGGGAACAACTGATAAAGCATCATTGGCTTTTCCAGTAAAAGAAAAAGAACCAACGGTAATAGAATGTCCAATGAGAGAAATTCCAGGAGGAGGTTATGTACACGTCCCATGGTCCACACAAGATATATTGTCATTTACAAATGATTTTCCAAGATTGAGAGAAAAGCCTGTAGAATGGTATAGACAGGTAGAAAGGTTTGTAAAGGTTTCAAAAGTATTGTGGGAAGATCTGGATGGATTGTTTGAGATTGTTGTTCCTGCGGACTTATGGACAGAGTGTAAAATTACAATTGACTGGCCGAAGGAAGAATATCCTAGAGATGCAAAAACAGGAGCCCCAAGTTCAGAAGTAATGAGAAAATATGAACAGGCAATTACATTCCTGAAAAATAAGATTCCATCAAAAGAAACGGACTGGGTAAAGATTGATAGAACAACTCTGGAGAATAAGGAATCTGTACATGCTTATTATGAAAGGTTGCTTTTGGCTTTTAAACAGTATAGTGGATACGAGAATCTGAGTGAAAAAGACATGAGTCATTTTGTGTATCGATTTGTGTATGGTTTGAGACCTGAGATAAGTGAAATGATTAAGCAGCATATGTTATGTTGGCAGACTAGCACAGTAGATGAGGTACTACGGTATGCAAAATATTGCAGTGATGATATTGAGTGCAGACAGCGTAAACTCAAGGAAAAGGCAATGTGGGCACAAGTAAAGGTTGCAGAAAAGCAAGAAGCTCAGATGAATAATCAGCCTAGTGACTCAGGACAAACCAAGTCCAAACCGAATATTGGTAAGGGAAAAGGTCAGATGAGTATAGAAGAAGCTAAAAAGAAATGGCCATGTCATAATTGCGGAAAATTAGGGCACTGGAGAAACGAGTGTAAATTACCTCCGAGAGTTAATACCGAGAATCAACCATTAAATCCATAGGTGCAGAATGAGGTGAGTTACCAACAGCTGCAACAGCCGCAGGTAGTTACTCAACAGTGTCAGGTGCCGCAACCACCTCTTCCAAAGAGTGTAAATCCTCAAAGATACAGTACAGAGGCAGGATTCTACGTTGGAGAGCAGGTAACAAAATTGTGCGCGCGCAGCTGCTGTTTCACAATATTGGTTACGGCAAGATGGAGATGAATCGGATGAAAGTTTATGACGGTGCCTAGGAGAGGAAGAGGAGTGCGTGCTTGGCGCAACTCTAGAGGTAGATCAGTCAGGTCCATTTGTGGATGGAAAAGTGAGTGGTGTAAATGTTATATTCCTTGTGGACACTGGTGCTACCCGTTCTACTGTTAGATCAGTGGAAATTCCAAAGCTTCCTCTCTCAGGAGAATACATCCAAGTTGTAGGTGTTTCAAACAGGCAAATTAAAACCCCTCTTACAGAACCAGTAGAGGTGGTAATTGGTCCATTCAAAGACATGCACCGCTTTGTGGTGTGCGATTGTAGTCCTGTAAATTTATTAGGACGCGATCTGCTTTGCAAAATGAATTGTACTATCTACTGTACTCCAGATGGTATTGCTTTCCAGACACCAGATGATGATGTTCTGTATAAAATGACAATGGCAGAACTAGAACCAGGAATGTATGATATGTTTCCTGTGTTCGATGCAGAGAAAATCCCTACTGAATTGAAAGGAACAGTCAGGTCTGATGTATGGGATTTCACAGGTGAAGATATTGGACTAATGAGAGAAGTCGATCCTATAAAAATTACTGTAAAAGAAGGAACGAATTACCCAAACACCCCGCAGTACAAACTGACACCAGAAATTATTGAAGGAATAACACCTGTAATTAATAAGATGATTGAGCAAGGAATTTTGAGAGAAATAATGAGCAGTCTGTGTAATTCTCCGATAATGGGATTGAAAAAGCCAAATGGAACATATAGAATAGTACAGGATTTGAGAAAGGTAAACAAAATTGTTATTCCTTGCTGCCCAATTGTGCCAAACCCTGCTGTAATACTGTATCAAATCCCTCATGATGCAGAATGGTACACAGTTATTGATTTGTGCCATGCATTTTTCTCTATTCCATTGCACCCTGACAGCCAGCCATTATTTACATTTCGGTTTGGAGAGCGTATTTTGGCATGGTGCCGAATTCCTCAAGGGTATACTGAAAGTCCTTCTATTTTTAATCAGATTCTAAAGAAATCCTTAGAAGATTTGAAAATGCCTGAAAAATCTGTGATGGTCCAATATATCGATGACCTATTGGTGGCATCAAAAACCAGAGAAGCATGTGTTATGGACACAATTGCTTTACTGAATCATTTGGCAGAAGGAGGACACAAGGTGTCCCCATCAAAACTGCAGTTCTGTCAACAGGAAGTACAGTACTTAGGTCATAAGATTGAGAAAGGGATAAGAAAAGTGACAACAGAAAGGATAAGGATTATTAAAGGAATGAGAGCCCCAATGACACAAAGAGAAGTGAGAATGTTCCTTGGAATGGTTGGTTATTGCCAACAGTGGATAAGTGGATTTTCATTTATTGCAAAACCTTTACAGCGATTGACAAAGAGGGATGTCAAAGATCCGATTGCACTGGATGAGGAAGAAATGAAGGCTTTCGAGGAATTGAGAACAAGTTTGTGTGAGGCACCAGCATTGGGAATGCCAGGTTATGAGAAAGAATTTGAGCTGTATTGTAGTGAGAGAGATGGATGTGCACTTTCAGTATTAGTGCAAAGGCATGGAAGAATGAAACGACCAATAGCTTATTTTTCAGCTGTTTTAGACCCGGTAGCAAAAGCGTTGCCTGGATGTCTGAAAGCAGTAGCTGCTACTTGTGTGAGTCTGGAACAGAGTGAAGGCATTGTGATGGGATATCCTTTGAGAGTATATGTCCCACATTCAGTTGAAATCCTTCTGACCAGAACAAAAACACAATTCATGACACATAGTCGGCTGACTAGGTATGAAAAAGTGATCTTGGGTGCAGACAATGTAACCATTGTAAGATGCACGAGTGTGAATCCTTCCACCTTACTGCCAGATGCAGTAAATGCAGAGGTCAAAGATGAGGTTGATCATAACTGTTTGGATGTACTTGAATTTTGCACAAAGCCAAGGCCTGATATCAGAGATGAACCTTTAAAAGAGTCAGATTATGGGATGTTTGTGGACGGATCATGCCTGAGGACAAATGAAGGAGTTTTAAGTGCTGCGTATGCTGTATGTACGGTGGCAACCATAATAGAAGCATCCTGTTTGAGAGGAATACGTTCAGCCCAAGTTGCTGAGCTGATTTCTCTGATTCGAGCGTGCAAACTGGGAAGGAATTTCCGAATTACTGTGATCACGGATAGCCAGTATGGCTTCGGAGTGGTCCATGATTTCGGACAGATCTGGTCCCAGAGGGGATTCCTGACTTCCTCAGGGTCTCTTATTAGGAATGGTGAGTTTGTGAAGAAGTTGCTTGAGGCGTAACAGCTGCCTAAACAGATTGCGGTGGTAAAATGCACTGCTCACAAAAATGGAACTGATTACATTGCAGTGGGTAACAATTTTGCTGATGAATTAGCTCAATATTGTGTCAGAAATATGACCTCAATGAATCGGAGAAGGGAAAAAGAAAATGTTCCATGTCCCTTGCTGTTTACTAACCCAGTTGAAACATGGGAAGAGGTAAAACAATTGCAGGAAGAGGCAAGTGATGAGGAGAAAGACGTTTGGATAAAATCAGGTTGCAGACGGAGAGAGGAAGATGAAGTTTGGGTTTACAGGGATGAAAGACCAGTTATGCCTGATAGCATGATCTCTAACATGGCACGGATGTACCATGGGCAGGCACACATAGGTAGGGATGCCATGATCAGACTTTTCAAACAGACCTGGTACAACCCAAAGTTTAGGGCTATAGCTGAAAGCCTTTGCCAAAGATGCCTTATATGCCAACAGATAAATCCTGGAAGGAAGACAGTAGTGAGTTTGGGAACAATAGGACGTGAAGGAGGTCCTTTTACCAGAATGCAGTTGGATTTTATTGAAATGCCCCCAAGTAACAGATTGAGGTATGTCCTGGTGGTAGTCTGTTTGTTTTCTCGTTGGGTGGAGGCCTATCCGACAAGAAGGAATGATGGAGTTACTGTAGCTAAGCTCCTACTGAGAGAATTCATTCCTAGATATGGCTTTCCAGTAACGATAGAAACAGATAGAGGAACGCATTTCCAGAATGAAATTATCCAACTAATATGTGAAGCACTAGACATTCAACAAAAGCTGCATTGTGCCTACAAACCAGAGGCTTCTGGAGTGGTAGAACAAGTAAATGGCACCATAAAGAATAGGTTAGGGAAAATGTGTCAAACCACAGGACTCAAATGGCCAGATGCCTTACCACTGGTGCTGATGAGCATAAGAAGCATACCTGACAGAAAAACAGGTCTGAGTCCTCATGAGATTATAATGGGACGAGCAATGAGACAAGCATACGTACCTGTCAACAAACTGCTGACTATAACTGATGATCTCATACTGGACTATTGCAAAGGATTGGCTGATGTGGTGCATTCTGTGTTTCATCAGGTTGGGCCGGATGCGACCACTCTTGAGAGGAAACCAGCACATGATCTGAGTCCAGGAGACTGGGTCCGCATAAAAGTCCACAGAAGAAGAAATTGCTTGGTTCCACGCTGGGACAAGCCACATCAAGTGATTTTGGTGACAACGACTGCAGTAAAGTGTGCAGGTGTGAAAAATTGGATTCATGCCAGCCATACTATCAGAGTTCCAGATCCTGAAGCTCGACCTGTAAGTCGACATCTGGAAATATATGATACCAGCTCGGCATCTGAAACAGAAATTGAAACAATCAGAGTTCCAGATCCTGAAGCTCGACCTATAAGTCGACATCTGGAAATATCAGGTACCAGTTCGGCATCTGAAGAAGAAACTGAAACAATCAGAGTTCCAGATCCTGAAGATCGACCTATAAGTCGACATCTGGAAATATCAGATACCAGTTCGGCATCTGAAGCAGACCAACCTGAATCCAGTGAAAGACAAACAGAAGAATCTGGAAAACAAAGAACTGATATTGAAACAGGAGAAACTGAACCAATAGACAGTGATGGTGAACAGCCAAGTACAAGCTTTGGGGAAATTCCTCCAGAAATTATAGAAATAACTCAAGAAAATTCAGATTCAGACAGAGAGATAGAGGAAATTGCGGAAGAAACACGAGGAGAATTAGACTCAGAATTACAAGCAGAAGAAACCCAAGGAGATTCAGATTCAGACAAAGAGACAGAGATCATAAAGTTCAAAGTTAAAGGAAGTGAAGTGAGATCTGAGACATAATCTAAAGAAAGTGAAGAAGAAAGAAGGCAAAGATTAGGCCCAAGAAAGAGAACTTGGAGAACGGAACGAGGAGAAAAGGAAAGTGAACTGAAAAGGTCAAGAAAAGGAGACAATTGGCCCAACGAAATTAAAAGACTGAGATATAAGCTAATAAATTTGAACAAAGACAATGCAGAACAAGTAAATGAAATAACAAGTCAGAAAAGACAAAGAAAAACAAGTGAAAAACAGTTGCAGAGACCAAAAAGAGTGAAAAGACCTAACCTGAAATACAAGTCACCTGAATGGGTATACATAGCACTGCCTGACATTAAAGAAGTGGATAGCAGTTATGAAAACCCAGACAAAGACTGTGAACAAGTGGGTGAGAGTGAACTGCGCCCTTCCTGAAGAGGAGAAAAGAAAACCGGACTAGACACACAAACTGATAAAGTCAAAGAAAATTTCTGAAAGACCGAAAGGTGCGCCAAAAGGCAGTTGGCTCCAGTCAACACTTAAAGAAAGGGTAAAATGGCAAAAAGTCATTTGAGGTGTGAAAACACATTTTCTGTACATAAATTTAGATTATATTCCAACATGGTAGACACTGAGAATAGAAGATCTAGATGTGAGTTTTTCCGTAGATGGTGTAAAATGTGTTTCTATTGTACAGGTTTACTAATGCTTATTTGGTTCATTTTAGCAATTATAATTCCACTTAGATTAGTTGTAGAAAATACATCTGTAATCATGAATGACATGAATAGTGACAAGAAATCTAACATAAAGAACACTGCAACACTGGTAGATAGTACTGAAATTCATAGGGATAAGTCAATAACTGATTTCTCCAAGAATGTCTTCACAAAGCTTTTATATGAATATGTAGAGACAATGGATGTTAGAGATTGTTATGTATGTATGCAGTTACCTGCGTCTGTAACAGAAGGTGTGACGTATCATCACCTTCCTTTGACGTATGGAATAACCTGTAGTGTTTTAGCTAGTTTATTTTACAAAACAGGTAAATTAGAATATTACTACACTGATACAGATGCTATTTTTACTGAAGATCCCGTAGTCCCTGAACTAAATAAGGTGAAACCTGCAAGGATTTTTGGAGAATTTTTCTTAGAAACGAAAGAATTAACATTAGAATATGCATTTAGACATAACCTTACTTGTAGGTCAAGAAAGGAAGAAAAGGTTTTCTTAGACATGGTAGAAGACAGAAGGGTTAAGTTTCAAAGAAAGGCAACAGGAGAAAAGACAAAAACCCCACCTTGGGCGTTTGAAGAGGGAAGTTATGACAAAGGCGAAACAAATGCAGCTATGGTTTTAGATTGGCCTCAACAGGGAAAATTGTGTATTAGTAGAGATAACACTATGTATGATGACTATTTCGTGGGTTCTAGTGAGTGCCAAGATACATACAAAATTTTAGGGGGATGGGGATTCAAAGGAGGAAAAGATCCAGTATTCCCAGGGATCTATTATATTTGCGGAAATAGAGCCTATTATAGGTTGCCGGACCATTGGTACGGAACATGTTATCTAGGCCTGGTCTTTCCAAAGATTTTTCACGTGGAAAGAGGAACGAAAAGAATTCACGAGATAGGTAAACCATTAACCCGTAGGAGAAGGGAAAGCTTCTCAGAGATAATAGGTGACATTTTTGGAGCATTGATACCAGCAGTGGGTATATCTTTGAATGCATACAAGATTCGGAAATTGTCTACAGTAGTAGATCGTTTATCAACGAATACTGCTGGAGGGTTCTTGATGGTAAATACCAAAATGGTTGCCATGAAAGCTATGGTAATGCAAAATCGACTTGCCCTTGACATTCTTTTGGCAAAAGAGGGTGGAGTCTGTGGAATGCTGAAGGTACAACATTGTTGCACTTACATTCCAGACAAAAGTCAGAATATACAGAAGTATATAAAGAACATTACTGATTTGCATAAAGAAATTGCCCCACTGGAGGTTGAAGGTGCTTGGGAGAAACTTGGTAAGGGTTTTTCCTCAATAAGGAAATGGTTCACCAAAGTAGGTAGTTCTCTAATTGGGAAAATACTAATTCCAGTGACCATAGTAGTAGTGATAATATTGATGCTGAGATTAGCATATGTGTAAAAAGACAAAATAAAGCAAAAAGAGAAAATGAGAAAAATAAGGAAAGAGAACAGGAGATGGGAGAGATCGAATTGGAAGAATTTAAAGAGAACATGTACAAAAGTCTAAAAGACAAGATGAAAAGAACACAATTTTTTAAAATAACAAATGCAAGTGGACAAGAAACATTTTTCTGATAAATTTTGTAGGGATAGGTTTTAGTGGTGATGTTAAAAATCACCAAAGGGGGGAATTGATGGAGCAGGGGAAACAAAATATTTTTGTACCCCTTGAAAATTAATGACCCCATAACGATTAATGATACTAACCGTTTGAAACGCATGAACTAATCAACAAATGCACCTTTTTATTAAACATTACACTTGGGCAACTTGCTGGCATTGCAAAATCTAATTTATTTACAAATGTGAAGCAAAATAACATTATTATTGTGATTTGCGTAGTAAATAGAGTAAAATTGCATGATTTGTGTTGCGTAGTAAAATTGCACCGTGGCAAAGAATGCAGATGGTAAGTAAAATGGCTTTAAATGTCGCTTCTGCTAGGTAATACCTAACACAGGTCTTTAGAATGGCGGGTGGTAAACAGAAAGGATTATTTTCCATGTTTTAATTTCTGTTGTGTTTGTTCTTATATTAGTTTCGTTCGGGCCTGCTAGGCCATGCTTTGAAAATGGCCGCTGGAAAGGACGAGATGGCATGCGCTGAATAAAATGGCCCCCGCACATGGGCAGTGTGAGTGCTCCAGTCATGTGTATGCGGCCTGTGCCCGGAGTGAGAGATGTCAAGGCCAATCTGACCTGCAACGAGGATCGTGCCAAGAGTTCAGCATATATGCATGGGAACGGATGAGAAAATCGAGCGACAGGGGATGAACTAATATGTGACCATCAGAGTTTGTTGCAAAATGGATTAACAAATTGGACTACTTTTGGGATATCGTTGATCATGAGACTTAATGTGTGTGTTATTGTCCCCAAACCGGTTTGAACAAGGAGGGCAATGAGGTGACCATCACCACACCTCCAATGGACCAATTAGCGTGATTTCTGCCCCAAAAAATTGCAACTTTAAGTGTAGCGAGTCAGAGAATAGGGTATAAGAGAGTCTGCTCTTACGTTGTCCAGGTTGCTGTTGTTAGCTGCTTCGCTTCTTCTATCCTGATGCTGCGAGAGACTCTGTCATTTTTGACTTCGGACTTTGACTGGGAAAGGAACGAGACCGTTGCGGGAGTTGCCCGGGAGGAAATTGCGACCGAGGAGGTTAGCGGGACAGTCAGTCAGTTTTGGGAGTCCATCCTGTGGTCTGCGGTTCATCCTTCTTTCCTGATGAACCATTCTTGTCATCGCCCTATGGCCAAGGGTAATGAGTATTTCCCATCTTTATTCTTAATCTTTTACTTAAATGCTTACTGATATAATAAATGTATTTGCCTAAAAAGAACTTTACTTATTTGCTTAAGAATTTAGATAAAATTATATGCTAACTCAAAATGAGTCTGTGGTTCTTTAAATAAAATTGTGATTAATAAATGTCAAAGGTTTAATTGTGATTGAGCTGGACTTAATCGCCATCAACTGATTCTACTAGTTGGTCCATCGACCGAATAGCGGAGTACCTTGATGTTTAGAACCGACAGGATCCGAAGTTAATGTATATAATGTATAGATTATAATTCTGTCATTTTAATAAGGTATCCCGCTCGTCCAGCAACTCATTTTTCCTTAGCGTTTGATCCAGAAAATTGAATGAATGTATGTATGCGGTGTTATGGGCCCCACCGACATGAGTACCAAGTGATCAAGGTTGTGTAGGTGTTTTTCTGGATTAGTGTCATAAGGAAAAATTTATATTAGCCGCGCTGGATCACCATCCCCCAGTGAGAAATGTATATGTAGCTGTGTTGTACTGTATTGTATTGCAGGATTTATATAGTGCTTACTACTCCTATGTGGGGGGCTGAAGCGCTTGCCTACAAGAGCAGCATGGGAAGTATTTACATGATGTGTGTAATGACCGCCGAGGTGTGGATATCATGTTTTGGGACACAGAGCGTAGTAGTGGGTTAGATGATGGAGTGTAAGAGACAGATGTACAATTTTATGGTTTTCAGTATGTTGGTACCTTTGAACAGCTCTGCAGGCCACTTTATGGTATTTTAAATGATATAGTCTGCTTAGCTGGTTACTGCACTGAGTTGTCCAATCTGAGATTTTGTATATAGTTGTGGTCTTGAGCTGGCATGGTTGGAGGGAGGGAGAACTGGAGGGATCTGTTAAGATGGACATTTTTATTATCGTCCCATAGCTGAGTGTCTTTGTGAGATGTAAAGAAGCGGTCAGATTGTATAGATATTTTGAACTTGCAGTGAATGTACTATATTAAAGTCCTCCAGATTGTTTTGCCATCCTACACTAACTCACAGGGATGAATCTAAAGCACAAATTCAAAAAGTCTGATTATTTCCTAAAATGAGGGAGACATCTAGAATTCTCTAAGATTGGACTCAAGTCACTGGGTCTCAGGGACAACCTCGAGAGATTGCAAAAATGTCATTTTGTTCATCTCAGTTGTTAACTCTTCCATTTCCTATTAATTCCTTTTTCTCCATCTAAAGTTTCTGCTTTCCCTTTTGTCCTCTCATTCTTTTCTCAGCAGTACATAATGCCACCCTGCCTCTGACCCCTCTTACCACCTGCAATTCCTGTTCACCCTACTTTTCTCTCATTCCTCAGATCGTTTGCCTTAGTAATACTTTTCCATATGGATTGAAAGTCTTATGCTCTTCCTAAAAGCCCCCTAATTTTAGTTATTAATGCTCTTCCTACTCCTCTCTCGTGCTACCCATCTAATTCTTTAGCAGTTTCCTCTACTTGTCTACTCTGCTCGTTATTTTCCACAGATGTTGCTGATTTCTCTGCTTTCATATATCTTCACTCTCTCTTCTAATAAGATCCTGAGTTTACTACCTTCACCCTTCCCTCTTTCTTCCTATCTCTCCAGCAGCTCAACCCTAGCTGTGTTTCTCCACCTGCCCTTAAACCTCCTTAGCAGATACTGGCCTTCTTGTTTTCCCATCTGGACTTCTCTCTAATGAAATCTTGCTCCTATTTTGCCTTTTCTTCAAAGCAGATGTTTTCACTCCACCACTTTTCTGACAAGCCCTATCCTATCTCCCCCTGCCTTTTGTCCACGCTGTCCTTTCTCTTCTCATCTGTCACTCTTCTTGCTGATTCCCTCGTCTGGTTCTTCTCACAATGGAGGAATAGATTAACTGATTGGTAAATTCTTTTCCACTTTTCAAATTTTGTTTCATCTTCTTTCCTTCAGCAAACCTCAGCATGGGGTGCACACCGCATTCTTCCAACCAACGAACAGGAAATGATGTTATTAATTGAAATATCACAAGGCCGTAAATCTGCTTCACACCACGTGTCAGCTTACAGATAATCAGACCACAAATATATAAATAATGTTCCAATCACATTTAATATTAACATTCTCTCTTTGCAGCCCTTTCACTTGTTAAGGCCTTGCTGTCAGGCACAGATCTCAGTGCATGCCATGATGCCCCATTGTTGATTGCTTGAAAGATATGAAAGTATGGGATTTTTCTCTCCTCACCAGCTGAAGCCTAAGCTGGTGACCATGCCAAATTGCTGTCTTTGATTGAATAACTACCTCGTCTGTTTTGCCTAGGTAGTTACCCTTCAGCTTTGAGACACTTCGCTACACTTAAATAACAAACATTGGAAAAGTCAACAGGTCTAAGTTTAATGTGCTAACACATGCAGCTTTGGCACATTAGAGTCAAAAACATGAGAGGGAGCCAGCAGAAGCACATGGAAAGAGTTGTAGTTGTAAAATAGTCTCTCATGCAGATCAGTGTAGGAACTCGAGTGTCGACAGAAAGATAGACCTATTCAGCCAATAGCATTCGATGGGAGTGGGCTGAGCCAAGACAGAGTCTCAATCCAATGGCAGAAAGAGGCTGGTCACAAAATCCCAATGGTTGATGGGAGCAGATCAAGTCTACTCTATGTATATTGCAAGGGAAAAGTCTGTTGTATAGCTGTATTATCAAAACGCAGACCTAAGAAAAGGTTAGGCACTTTAATCTGAGGTGACCTGATTTTGAAAACCAAAAACTGGACAGTCCACAAACATAGAAGTAGGACTGAACTTTTGATTAAACTGAGGGAGAATAACTTTGGGGCTGTATTAAAGTTTGGTGGAGAGGGTACTCTGTGGCAACGGTGATAGAGTTCCCTTCTCTGCCAAACTGAAGGTCCGTCTGCCTCATTTACAGACAGCCAGACCTCAAATATATCAGCGACGGGGACTACTCTGTCTCCATTGCTGACATACTCCTCCGATGGCCTGATGGAGTAAGGGCCATCTGAGGTTGAGCCATTTGACCACCAGCCCGATTTAGATTGGGCGGTCAAATGGCCAGTTTTTACTTACACATACCACCGTCAAAAATACCATCACAAATGTGGCAGTAAGTGAAAGTAAAAACTTTTAAACGACTCCCACTCAATGGGAGAAAACTTCCATTGTGGGGGATCATTCGTTTTTTTATTTTCAAAAATAAAACCCTGCTTTGGCATTTTGATTTTGGGAAAAAAAACCTTCTAGAAAGTGTGCCAGATGGCACCACCATATTGGCGGAGCCCTATGGCACAGTTTCAAAATATTGACAGTAACCGCTGTGACAGCGGATCCTGCCACTGGTCAGAGACATCCGCTGGGCAATGTGGACATCTCTAAATTCGGAGGGGCAGATTTACAAGCCCCTTGCGCCACTTTTACGTCACTTTTCCCATGTTAAAAGTGACGCAAAACTGGCGTAAGGGGCTTGAAAATCTGCCCCGGAGTGCGGTTACTCTGTCAGGACGACAAATTATTTTACTCTGTCACCCTGACAGAGTAAAATCCGTATTCCAAACTTTAAGTCAAGTCCTTAATTGTCAATGCTCACCAACATAGAAAAGTCAGACAGCGAGACAATAAGGGTAATTAAATACAACATTTACACATTGCAACATCTGTAATAATTGCATCACTTTCCGAGAAGGCCTATTAACTAACCCTGCACTGGAACACATGAGAACTTGCCTTCCTTGGTGTTCTATCGACGCTCATTGAAAACTGGGACATGTGCTAAATTTACAGAAATTTGTCGGGACAGATGAAATAATGGTACTGTCACCGTCTGTCTGGTCACCCTACATTAATCATGTGAACAGTGGCGGCTCCCCCATTGGGGCGTGGGGGCGTCGCCCCACTGCTTTCTCGCAGTGCGAGAAGGCAGAAACATAAATGGAAAAAACTACCATTTTATGTTTCTACTTCTCGCACTGCGAGAAAGCAGAAGTGCCTGGTTGGGGGCGGACGGGTGGGCGGTCCTGCTCGATTGCAGGGGGGGAGTGGCTTGCCCACTGTTGTGGGTACTGACTGTTTGGTCGGCCCTGGGGCCGACCAAACAGTCAGTACCCAGGGCCGACCAAACAGTCAGTACCCACAACAGTGGGCAAGCCACTCCTCCCCTGCCCTCGAGCAGGACCGCCCACTCTCCCTTTTTCTCTATGTAGGCTGCTGGATGCAGCAGCCTACATAGAGAAAATGGCCCGGCTGGGGCGCTCTCTGCTGCGCCTCACCAATCACAATGCTGCCATTGCAGCGTTGTGATTGGCGGAGTGAGGCTGCCTTTCCTGATGACGATGAGAGCTGCAGGAATTGGAAAACGCAGGACGGTGGGAGCCGGGACCCATCCAGAAGCTGAGGTGGCGCGGGACGGTAAGTTTTATTTTATATTTTTTTTATTAAACCCCTCCCCCATCCCCCCCACGATGACCCCATTTCCACCCCACCCGCCCGTCATGCCGGCCGAGACTGAACATGAGCTAGATTTAACAACGGGAACTCCTGCTGGGTTCAATGAGGTGTCGTGTGCATGTGTGCATGTGTGCAGGAGTGACGAATGCCCCCGTGTCTCTATAAATTAAATTTTTGGCAGATTATACCATTCTCAGACCTTGGAGATCATTATATATCGTGGGCAGGATGCACAAGTCGCAAAGGATTGATTTCCAGAATTCTTTAGTGCGGGTTTTGTGCTGATTACCACACGACTCCCTGTTCGGTTCGCCAACCGGACACCAACCATGTGCCACAGGCACTCTCAGTGAGTTCCATACAGCCGTCTTTTTCATGTGGCTCTGCTGGGTACTTTCAACAGGCCGGTCCATGCACTATACACTTCCTAAGCTGAGAGGCTGTGGCCTAACGACCAGAGCTGCCGACTTTAAAGCTGGAGAGCTGGGTGCCAGTCTCGGCGTCGGCTTGGCATCTTGTGATTCTGGTCAAATCTTTTGATCTCCTGTGCCGACAAAAAATTAACCTATCCGTGGCCCAACAATTTTGAAGCCGTAAAAATGTGAAAACCAATCAGGTGAGGCTGCACAAGTGTTCCCTGATTTGCTTGTGAGTGCGACTAGCGGGGTTGGTGCTGTATCTGTGGCATTGTGGTGTTGATACACATGTGTTGTTTGAGGTGGTGGCATTGGTTTGGGACACAGTTTCCATGTTTCATCGTGCTCAGTGCTTGAATTGGACAGGTACTGAGTACCTGCACCTCTTTAATTTGAAAGGGAGCATGCAACACTTCTCAGTGGCAAACAGATAGGGAGTATAAGCACTTCTTTACTTTTTATTTTACGCACTGGTTGTGTACTGTTAGTGTTTGTGTAGTGCACACGGGACACGTGCAGTGCATAATATGCTACGTAGAACTCAGAACCGGGGGAGCTGGGGAAAACTGGGGGCGCTGGGGAAAACCAGAGAAAACAACATACAATAGGTACAGTCTAGAGACACTAATAATGCTGTGATATGCAGTGCCGCACATCAGACTTCTAAGTGTATACGCAGTTTAGGACCTGCTGATTGCAGGCCTCTGTGTGTATTTAGTGGGTGTGGGGAGGACATGTGCCTAGTGGGTGTGGGGAGGACATGTGCTGCTTTCCTCAGTCTGGACACATGTTCCCAACTGAGGGCTGCGCTGAAAATAAAGATCCCACCAGCGGCCTTCATTTTGATTCTTCTATGTAAAACATGATAATTTAACCTCACAATAAAAGTAAAAAGTACCTATCAACCAATATATTTTGTTTATGAACCTCTGAAAATGGCTAGGATTCTTTAAATTTAATCACTGAGAGGTACGCACCGTGTCCCATATTAACCACGGATGCAACGAAGCACAACAAAAGCACTTTTATTTCATGCCAGGACACTGTTTTGGAGAAGTGGAGTCGTTAACAAAATGGCACTGCTATTTAATATTAAGACAATAAGTAGGTCTATTTTTTTTAATTAGTTGGGGGTGACTGACAGAGAGAAGGGGGACATTCTAAAGCAACTTGGTGAAAAAAAAAAAAAAAAAAAAATAATAAACATAGGGGCATATTCACAAAGAGCTATTGCCGAATTAACGGCACTTTATCGCAGCCAAAGTCGTGATAAATCTACCCCCCCATTCACAAGCCGGTGTGAACAGCCCACAGCACCAGTTTACCCGCGATAGGAGCCGCAAAACACATCGCCACAGAGGACCCGCGCAAATATCGCTAATGAGATGCAGAGTGGGCGTTCCCGTGCCAAAAGTCGAGACAATATCACACCTCAACATTCACAACGACCAGCCACATCGGCGATAAGAACACAAAACAGGCGATAAGGCGCGGTAGCCGCAGGTATTTAACACCTGCCTCAAGCAGGTGTAAAGACGGACGTCTACCTGCAATAGGCAACGGAGTCCCGCACACAGCCATACCTGAAGAACAAACGACGCAATGGAGCTACTCTACATGCAGCTCGGAGCCCCAACAGGGCCACAACACCCACCGCCACCACCCCCAGGACCGCCACCACCCCCAGGACCCGGACCCGCCCCGCCCCCCGGACCACCACAGAGGCAGCGTAGAGTAAGACAGCGGACCTACCGAAACGCACCACTCTCACAGACCCTAACGCCCGCGGAAGTCATTGCCCACTACAGGCTCAAAAGGACAACCATCCTCCGCATCCTGACCCACATCGCCCACAGGCTGACGGTCCCAACACAGCGGAGAACAAACATCCCTACATAGACAAAGCTGCTGGCAGTGCTGCACCTGTTGGCCTCTGGGACCTTCCAACCAACAACTGCCAGAGTCGGAGGGGTCTCACAGCCAGCCCTATCAAAGTTCATCACACCTGTCCTGGATGCCATCATCAGCTTCATACCCCAGTACCTTCACTTCCCCAACACTGCGCAGGAACAGTTGGAGACCAAGCAAGGCTTCTACGCCATAGCCAGATTCCTGGCCGTGTTGGGGGCAATCGACTGCACACATGTCCCACTTGTGCCCCCTGCGGATACTGCACACCACTACCGCAACAGGAAGCACACGCATTCCATCAATGTGCAGGCAATAGTGGACCACCGGGGAATGTTCACCAATGTCGTCGCCAACTACCCAGGCAGTGTGCATGATTCCTTCATCTTCCGACAGTCCATCATCAACCAGCGCTTCCAGGATGGCACATATGGAATGGGACTGCTCGTTGGTAAGTACCAAATCAACACACCACACATCCCACAGCCACCAACGCACAAAGCACAACTGTGGGGATGCACACGTGACCCAACCACATCCGACATGTTGAACTACACGACCACCTACCGGACACGACTACACCACTCCATGGTCATCCTGGGCTACCCACGCACCCAATACAGACTTCACATGGCACCACAGCCACACAACAGCTGAACGTGTGGAGATGCGGAATGCAGCCATGACACATGTGAGGCACTGCTCTGCCCTCATGACCCTACCCCAGTCTCCCGCAGGTCAGCGTCCCGTGGTGGTGGGCCCGTATCGGCCGCTGTGCATCCGGGGCGACTAGCCCTGTGCGACTCGAGTCATCCCCCCTTGTAGTTCTGACATTGCATGTCTGTGTGCCTGATGACTGTTGGTGTAGTTTCCAGCACAAGCTACTCCCTGAGGGCTGGCTTACACTCACCCCACACACAGCCAGAACAGGCGTCACTGAATTGGTGGGCCTGCCATCACATCCTGCCGAACCAAGTATTGACTCTTTTCTCCCTGCACTGTCACAGGTGATCAAGGATATGCACTCTGCCCTTGGATGATGACACCCCTCCGAGACCCGAACAGACCCGCCCAGAGGCAGTACAATGCGGCCCTTATACGCACCAGGGGCATAGTTGAACGCACATTTGGCATGTTGAAGTCACGTTTCAGGTGCCTGGACGGCACTGGTGGGAAGCTCCTGTACAGCCCAGATGTCGTGTGCAAGATGATCGTTGCATGTTGTGTGTTGCACAACATCTGTGTTCGCACCAGGGCCCCATGGATCCCAGTTCCAGAGGTACCAGACGATGATGGTGGTGATGGGGCAGGTGGCCCACATCCCACTGCAGCTGCGGCAGGAATGGCCCGTAGGGACTCCATCATTGCCACTTACTTCTCATGAGCACGTCACATTGTGACCGTCCGTGGCATTCATGGGACAGTAGTAGATATCCAATTGCACTGCATGTGTGAATAAAACATATTTGCAGGTTACAGGTTGGAATTGTACATTGTCATGTTACATGTCCCTGGTGTTTCAGATGTGATTTGCCATGTTGTGCACATTTTCCGAACCAGTTGTGTCCTGTGTTCAGTTGTGGAGGTGTTGCTGTTTGTACCGGGATGTTGTCAATGTCGAGGTGCACTTCTGCTTATGTGCGTATGCTGCACGGTGGGTGTGTCGCTCCTGCGGCTCTGATTTGTCTGCCACTGGTCTCTTTCATGAGGTGTGCCTGTAGGTTCTGTTCTTCCACGGTGCGTGGATGTTGTGGTGTGCATGTTGTCCTCTGCAGTTGGCCAGGGTGCATCCGTGGTACTCGGCTGTTGATGTATTTTGTTCTGTGGCATTTTCCTTATGCTGTTCTTGTGCTTTTTCCAGCATTGCGCGTGAGTATTGCTGCCCTCGCGCTGGTTGTCACTGTTTTCTTATCGCGCTTTGGCCCATCGCAGCTTTTTACGCGTTGTGGTTTGTGTTTTTATCTCCGTCAAGGTGGTTGTATCGCGAGCATTGGCCGCGGTGTCGGCCAACTATCGCATGCTACCGCCGTGTTGTGAATTCCACGTTGTCACAGGGTTATTTTCCCGCGATAGGCTGCGATGCTGAAAGTTGCGTTGCGCTACTCTTGCGGTAATTATCACACGTTCTTGTGAATATACCCCATAGAACACTGAAATGGATAAATGTATTAACAAAACTTTGAGAATGGGTTTGCTGTTCATACAGAACTTGCAAATTTCGCAAGCTCATGGTTGAGTAGCTCATCAAGCCCAGGTTATTTCTTTGCATTGTGGGATTTGTAGTCCTGATTTTATAATGTGCTCATTAAAGATTAAAGAAGCCAGAATGTAAATCGAAATTTTGAACTGGCTGAACTACCCACTCATCCATGGAAATAGGAAATTTAAGAGTTTTGAATTCATTAGCAATTTTCTCAGATTTCACAAAGTTGCCACATATTGTTCAGAACAAAACATTCTGCTAATGGTTTTCTTTGTTCACGCTTAACAGATGATTAGAAAGCAAGTATGGTCAGATCAGAACACTTTTTCTATGCATTAAACTCCTGTCTGAAGGAAACAGTGAGACAAAACCACTTTGCTTGTCATCACTTCCTGATACACCCTTTATTTCGTGTGCAATGCACTTGTTTCTGGTGTGTGACCTTTTTTTCAGGACTACCAATCTAGCATACTAGGAATCTGAGGTACAAAGGACTATTGTTTTATTTTTTGTTTTAAATAGCTCTGATTTTCTAACGTTGTTTAATAATCTATGTGCTAACATGTTTAGCTTTTATCGCTACCCTGTTCGCATTTTGTGCAAGGAGAAATTCAACTCATTTGAAGCTGTGGACTACAGATGACAGGTATTTATGGTGAAAGAAAAATAAAGAGAGAGCGAGGAGAGGGGGTAAGTCCTTATCCCCAGATTAATTGGATCAACAACAAAAAGGATGGAGCCGGTACAGGAATCCAAACACAAGGCGACTCAATGCCATGTGCAAAAATGGAGGACCCGGTACAGGAACCCAAACACAAGGCGACTCAATGCCATGCGCAAAAATGGAAAAAAACAATAGGTTTTGAAGAAGAACCCTCACCCACCAACCTAGTTGGTGGCATGCTTCATCATTGGGTTCCCAGCTGGGCTGCCGAATGCAACCCAGCTGTGCTGCAATGCCTGAATTACAGCAGAGCGGGTGGTTTTTGTGAGAGAGGTAAGTTTTTGGTGCTGTTTAAAAGTACCTCTAGGATCCTCTATCACGGTTTTATTCCTGAGGTCCTAGGACACGGTTAAAAACGTAAAGTGGATACTATGAAGACTTAATTGGTCTTCTTTATCCACATAAAATGGTCGACATGTTTCAGCCTAAACAAAGGTACAAAGGCTTTCTTCAGGACCAGGAGAGTGAGGTGCATCAAGATTCTAGTGACCACGTGAATTATCAGCACACACACTAAGGTGTGCTGTGAGTGCAGGGGTGTAGCCGTACTTACGGTTCCCACCGTCAGGTGTATATAAAGGCTTCGTAATTTGAGTAGCTATTTACGATCCCGGAGGGGTGGACACCTGTATTCATACATTCATCAAGGTAGTCCGTCCGCCATCGATACCTATTTCGGTCCTGCATGGCATACCGACTCACCCCTCTCACAAAAACCACCCGCTCCGCTGTAATTCAGGCGTTGCGGCACAGCTGGGTTGCATTCGGCAGCCCAGCTGGGAACCCAATGATGAAGCATGCCACCAACTAGGTTGGTGGGTGAGGGTTCTTCTTCAAAACCTATTGGTTTTTTCCATTTTTGCGCATGGCATTGAGTCACCTTGTGTTTGGATTCCTGTACCGGAGGTATTTATGGTGACCAGCCAATAGCAGTATCTCTTGCAGTGCTTTCACTGCTGCACCCCCAAATAATGTTTTACCGCTGTGCCTTTAACTGCGGATCACAACATAGAGGAAATGGAGTGAAGTCTCTAAAGTGTGTCTGCCCAATCAGGAAACACAAGTCGAAATTGCATCATACACACCTGACCAAATTGCGTACACGTGTGAAAATATATAAATTTTCTTGCTAGCTTTGAATACAGTGACCAAGGCTTTCATCAAAATGTGAAACTTTCTAGATACCAGTTTATACGTTGTTTGTCAATGAACGCGGCCTGACTATCTATGGCTGCATGGGTAGGAGGCACACAACAAGAAAGTAGAAACTTCTTGTAATTTTACAAGTGCTCATGGCTCAGGGCACTCTTGGGAAATTTGGACGAGAGACAGTACATCTGACGAATGATCTAAGGCTGAATTAAAGCACCTCAGTTACACAATTGTATTACTGTTGTGGCTTGTTGCAAGTAGGGGTGGGCAATATATTTCGCTCCTCCAGCGAAATTGGCAAAATTCTGGCCACTCCATGTAACACTTGTAGCACAGAGTTCCGGCCAAATTCCGTCAACCGCCACGTAAAACTGTAAGTTGGCAAGCATGAGCAAGATTTGGCATCCCTCTCACATAATAGGAAGACATCCGGCAAGACTTCTCCAATGCGGATGTTCGCAGTCAGAAAGCTGCCGCTCGAGTAAAAATTCTACTTGAGTGGCAGCAAAATCAACTTGAGAGCTACGCCCTATGGCACGCCTGCTTGGTGCCATTCGTGCTGATTTTTCCACGCAGGGGCCCCCGGCACAAAATCACAGAGTGAGCAGCGCGACGTGCCTATTTCCACCCGTTCGTGGAATTCTGCGGAATCTTGCAGAGTTTTTTTGTAATTTCATGGATTCCATGGAGTGAAACTCTTTGAGTTCCACCCAGGCCTAGTAGTAAGTATCCTATTACAAGACGGCAACAGTGATTCATCAGTCGCACATCCCTATCTTTAGAGCAGTAAAAGGTAAGCAAACAACAGTGTTCAACACACTATAACATACCTGTTGCCACAATGTGTGTATCTGTACCAGAGAAACAAAGTTCCCAGCCCAGGCATGAACAAAACAAAAGAAATATAGCGGAGCTCTCCTAGTAAACATTAACTGTATTGATCTAAGTCATTCGACTTCCCCGATAGAGGCCAGATCACACAGCACACCAGCGACATACTATGATTTCACTAAAAACGTATCACGGTCTTTAATAAACCTGAGGGCTGCCCACCTAGACACCATTCTGACACACGGACTTGGCATCTGTTATAAAAGATTTGATGTAATTTTGTGTCTCATCGCAGAAACAACTGTATAAACCTACACACGCTTTATTGGGAATGAACAGCTTATAAGCACCACTTGGTCGAGCAAATCTACCTCTTCGTAATTTATAAATATAACATTCTTTCATGTTTCTATCGACATATAAGAAGATTTCCAGATCCTTATATAACTTATTAGTATTCACATACAATTTTTCAAATATTGCTTCGAAAATGTCCCGAGTAGGGATGAAACACGTGTCGGCTGAAACCATCTATGAAGCACCAACATCAACGTATATGTAGTTACTGTTGAACAACTGTGACTGTAACTAGGATATTGTTTGCTTTTCTATGATACCAAGATTACGTAACAAAGTACCAGCCATCTGAACATTTGGATTTCTGAATATTCTCTTGGGTGTTTGACTACAATGCATAAATGCTCTGTACATTAGGTTGTGTAAAAAGATACATAAATAAGCTTAGATGAATTCAGTTAATGTACACTAAGAGTGCTCCCCTATATTTTTTTGTTTTGCTAGTAGTAAGCATGCAGCTTCAAAAAATGCCCCTCCCTCATTAATCTACTGTACCAATAGTTTATATTTTTACATTATATCGAATGTAGTTTTATTATAAAAATGACTCCGATAACAATATGATGGTGAGTGCATCTGCCAACCGAGGACTGTCGAGGTATTTTTATTATGGATCGGTATTATTAAAAACATGCAAAAAAATGAAGAAAATGGATCATCAATATCGATTTATTAGTACTAATGTTATCAGTGGATACTGGAGCACACAGAAAAATTGGAAGATTACATGTGATCAGCAGCGGAAATATAAATGCTGGGACTCTCAAAATTACTTGTTGGTTTCATTTTGAGAACCTTTTACCTTTTTCAAATATGCAAGGCTAAGAATTAGAGAGCAGGAAAATAGTTTCTAATCTGGTTGTGAACCATGAAGCGCTAGCTCCTGGTTCTTCCCTCATGCTGTTGTCCACAACTGCAGGCAAGGACAGACTGGCCTTAGCAGGCATCTGGCGTTTCCCGGGAGGCTGGAAAGGTGGGGGGGGGCGGTTTTGTTAGTGGGGGATGATTTTGTGGCAGTGCAGCAGTTTGTTTTAAAAGCACTGCAAAGTTCCTTGTATATTTAGCAGTTTTCAGGCAACAATAAAAGTGCCAAGTTAACTCTGGTGATTAATGTACCTGCTGGAGAGAGATGGGAGTTTTGTCTACTGGCTGTTTTGACTCATTTAAGGTAGTGCAGAGTTTTAATTTGCCTGCTGCAAACAACGTGTACCATGCATATCAAAGAACAATATTTTATGTGCACAGCTCAGTGGGTTACTGCTTTAGTCACAGAGATTCTTTTGTTACTGTGCGGTTCATAAGTTACAATCTTAATCTAGCACAGTGAGCTATGAACTTCCATCAGAGAGCTGCATGCAAGCTGCATGATACAGGTTAGAAAGTTATGTTTTTTTTCCTAGTTTCTTATTATTCTGATGTTGATAAAAAAAGGTTTGTTTGGGTATAAATAAATTCTTATTATTAAAGTCAACCCTAACCAATGAGTTATGTTCTGAATCCTGAGTCTTAAAAAGTGCCTACCAGTATGGATGGCATGTGAATTCTACAAACTTGTTGTCCCCTTTGCCTTATGTATCATTTTATATACACTTATTTACACAGGTATGATTCATTGTCTCTGTGTTGTAAAGTGCTTTGACACCCTGCACTGGTATGAGAGGTGCTGTAAAATAAATAACATACATGAGAGAGTGGGGCTATGGAGAGATGAGAGGCACTGTAGGAGGGTGATAGTGAGGGAATCATTGAAGAGCCCCAACAAAGATTGTTGTAACCTGGTGCACAGTAGGGTCCTCATTTACTATGCTTAAAAGTTAATACAATTAAATATATAATGACAAATGTGTTGTAGAATGCACCATTTTCCCCAGCGTTTCATGGGGGGAGAACCCCCGTAAGCCCCCTTTGTAATGGTCAGGCTTGTTCTCTGCGGTCGCTCGCTCTGCTCCTTATAGGGGCTGGCCTGACAAAATATTCCAGCGCTGCTTTGGGTTCCCAGTCCGACCCCGACTGCAGGTAACAACACACTTCAAAAGTAGGTTACAGGATCCATTAAGTAAGTGATATCATAATACAGCTCAAAACCCAAGCAGATGTCATCAGACAAAAAGGCATTCTAGAATACCTATTGTTGGTGATTGTTAGTGATGAAAGACTGGGTAAAAATAACAGTTTTATTTTCTCACACATTTTGACCCCTTTAAGGGCACCTATGGAGGATACGGGTCTGCTCTGGTGAACTTGTGAGGGGAGTTGATAGTCACTCAAGCTGCCCCATCACAGGTAAAATTACAAGACATGATGCGCTTTATCAATGGATGGATGAAGAATTACCATCTGAAACTGAATACATAGAAAACTGAATTTGTAGTGTCAAACAAAAATCCATCTATTTGGTCCAGTCAATACTGGCTCACAGAAATGGGAACCCTCCCCGTACCTAAATCAGCTGCCAAAAGTCTGAGAGCTCGAGTGGACCAACAGCTTTCTTTGAGGCCACAAATTAATGTTGTGGTCTCAAAATGTATTTTTGTTCTCATGACGACTAAGAAATTGCAATCTTTTTTCTCTCTCTTCTGAAGCCTTAAAGACTATTATGGCAGCAGTGATTGGCGCAAGGTTGGATTATGCTAATAGTATATATGTTGGCCTCAACAAATGCGACATCACTAGATAGTGTCAAGATATGCCCCTGCAAGAGAACTTCATTCATGTACAGCAAATCTACTGACCGTGCAGAGATTATAAAAAACAAAATCTGGGGGTCGTAGGTTCTCGGTGTTGTCATCTATTGAATGGAATTCCCTTCTTCCGGACATTCGGTCATTCTCATTTATTTACTTTCAGGAAAGCTTTCGAGACCTGGCTATTCAATAAAGCTTTTGACCATCATACCTATGCGCTGCTCTCCTTGACATGATACCATTCAGGTGTACTTCAGTGCCAAGAAACCCCGGAGTCTTATTGTGCGCTATATAAGTACAATTAACATTAACGCTAGGCCAGTGCTGTTTTTAAACTGGCATCAGAAACTAAAAGGACCAGTCCTACGTCAACATTTTCAGAATGATCAAAACAGTGGAATAAATTCACTAAAAGCTTTTATTTTGTAGTGAAAAAGCAATACATTAAGGCAAACAGTTTGTATGCCAATATGACAGTATTTATGAAGGAAAAGGCATGAAATGATGCGCAAGTAAAAATTAACGACATCATGTAGTACATTAAAAGTGGCTTGCTTTGCTACTAATCTACCACTGTAACTTCAGCCAAATTATTAAACCCATCCACCGAGCTTATTATAACCATATGTATCATGGATTGCTATCTCGGGTGTTTCTTGTTGAAATGCTACTGCTTTATTCATGTAAATTTATACATTCAATAAACTATTTGTCACTAAATCAATTCGATCTAAATCAATGTACTGCTTCCCTATATATCCACTTCCCGAAAAAAGGCAAAAATGTTAGTACGAAAACTATTTCCCACACCGTTGACGGACCTACCTATCCTAAGAATGGTACCAAATTTTGTAGAGATGTATGTATGTATATGGTATTTCTACAGCGCAAACCTTGCCAAGATTGTATGTGGTCAAAGTTGGTGAGTGATAGGAGAAGAAGCTGAGTTGTAGAAGGTTGATGCATTGCGGTGCAGTGTTCTTTAAATAGGTGAGTCTTCAACTCTTTTCTAAATTGGAGTACCATAGGGGCGGTCCTGATGGATCTGAGGAGTTTGTTCTAGATCCTGGGTGCATAGATAGAAAAGGGCAGTTGTCTCTGAGATCATGGAACATCTGGACCTGCATTATACATAGGGCATACTATTCCTGTTTTGGCCGGAGTACACCTTTAAATGGGTGTGCTGGGTGGGGCTTGGGTCAGTGCTCCCTATCACAATGAATGCGCTGGCCCAAGTGCAGCAGCAAACTCCTGCCTTTCCTGGGGGCAGTTCATTAGTGAAAGGTGGACCGACTGAAGGAGTCAATCTGAAATTTTCTGTGAAGGCAGCAACCAGGCCTTCTTCTGAAAGGGGACAGAGATACCTCTCCAAGGGGTTGCAATGAGTGAATGCACCTTCCTGCAGGGAGATGTCTAGGGGGTCCAGGCCTCACACGTTCTCCCCTTTCAAAGGTCAGCCCCAGGGAGGGCACACTGACTGTGCACCACAGTCTCTGTGCCACGTCTGTAATATGATGTGGGTGCAGAGGCAATGTGTTTCTTCATTTGCATGGTGCCATGCCCCCATACAAGTAACGGAAAAAAACCCTGGGATAGCGCCAGAATACATGTAGCGCCAGCATGAACTGTATAACAGAAGAAGCCAGGCAAGAGTCTGTGGCCCTTTCTGTAATAGCAAAGTGTTCCCAGGAGTGAAGAAAGTGGGCGTGAAGACCCAATTCTGGGGCCTCATGCCTGATTCTGGATGGAAGACATCTTAGGAAGAATTGCGGACAATTGTATATTTGTACATTTAAATTATGGCAATAAGTAAACTCAATGGTTGTCGAGAAGGGAGTAACAGAGCAAAACATTCCTAATGTGTGGAATTCTCAAGTAAATAAAATGAAACAATCACCATATAGCAGTGTAAGCTGCCATCTTTGGCTCATCTTTAGAGAGCAGCAGAGTGCTAAGAGGAGTAAAGGTTTTGAGTAGTAAGGCTACTGGACATTTTATTGTTTCTGCTGATGTGCTGCTATGATGCAATTAATCATGTACTTCATGGTAATCCAGTTATATGTCACCACTAGCTAAAGACTGTTGAAGAAGAATGGTGGAAACATGCGGATTGCATCAGTGGGAACCCTGTTTTCTTTGTGTTCTCTGACAGTGATAGTTTCCAGTAGAAATGCCACAATGCAATTTAATATTCACTGCTGGACAGTAATGCTATGTTTAGCGCACTGTTACATATGGTCTCCTTTTGAAAATATTGGTTCACCATAAATGTCAGAAAGATCTTCTATGACATGACCCACTTTTTTTATAAAATGTTGCTTCATTCACAGGAAACATTTGTAATATCTTGTTCAAAAGTGTCTTATTTGCTGTGTATGTGGTGCACTCCTGGCTCATCATTTAGCCATTTTAAATGATTGGAAACCATTTAGGTACACTTCTGTCGTTTTTAGTCCAGGCCTGCGCAATATTGTGGTTCTTCTCTTCTCAAATTCATAAAATTATGGCTTATTTGGTAGTCCACTTGACAATGCAGCAAAAAACATAGAGACACTTGGGCATGTTTAGTAATGGACTAATATTTTAGCTACATGAGCGGAGAGAAAAATCCTCCAGAAATTGCAAGGTAATGAAGCCTGCATGAAGCCATATGAAGAAACTCAGGTGCTCTCCTGCACCAATATGCTGACAGCACCCAACTTTATCGAAAAACCCAAACCATCAACATTAACACCCTGAGACGCTGCCTCTCCCAACTGCCAACCTGGATAAACCTGTACACCGCTCCATTGCCTTTGGCTATGTTCACACTATAGAAATACCCTGTACATATATGCACACACACACGCACACATACACACATATACATATGCATAAAAGACAGCTTTCTTCTCCTGAACCCTTAGAAAAATAGACTTTGTACTTTCTAATAACCAAAAGCAAAAGTTATATCTCCATCCTGAATTCCTTCGAAACAGACAGAATAGAACCCACTCTCACTCCTAAATCCCTAGAATCCCATCACACTATATCAACCCTTCTCTGAAACCGCCACCTCAGTCTGGAACTCTCTGCTCCTCAACATAAAATATCAACATTGCTTGTCATGTTTCGAAAACATGCCAAGACCCACCTCTTCACACAATTTCTGGACTAACAGTCACTCTATAAAGGACCTTGGTATCTACTGACTCTTTCTCAGCCCCAATACCCTTGCACCGCTACTAGGGTTTTGAAACCCCATAAAATGTAACCTGCGTTCAGTTATAGTGTTGTTCTACATGAAGAGCATTATTACTTATATGTCCAGACACACTATATAAATTGTTAAATAAATAAAATGGTGGGATTAGATGCTGAATAATCCATCATGTGTATGATAGGGTAATTCTCCAAAGGACTGATCTGCTCCAACTTCATTAATTACCTTCTGCTAGCATTCCAAGTGCTTCAGAATTCCAACCAATCACAGCAAAGCTGTTGAGCCAATTGAATCACAGCTTTACACTGCCTGACGTATCTTTTAGAAGAGTCACCAACAGCAAGTGAACAAGATCTATTTTCAGTATAACTCCTCCATTTTCCTTCCAACATCATCAAAGATGTCTTCAACCTCACCAACCATAAAACCATCAGGTGTTAAATTATTCACACGAGTGACGTCACGAAACACATTTTTAGGCACTTCTGGGTTCTGCTAAAACAAATCAATATTTTTGGGTGCGCCAATCACAAAAAGAACGCACAAAGTACTGAACTGCTCATCTGTTTTATTTTATCCCTGCCGCTGTGCCACTGGACAGTGCCCATTGACGATATATGAAGCTAAATACTTTAATAAAAATGCCATCGGGAGTGCAACACTTGGAAGGCACCTGGAATGTGGAGAGGATTGGCAAAGAGTGGCTCAGAGGAAAGTGTTAAAGTGCAAGTACATATAAAAATAATTTTATGCTTATTCGAAAATGTCACTGGCTGAGTCAGCGGCACCGACATTTTGATCATTGAAGGTTTCATCGGCCTCCAGCACACCTAGATCATCAACGTCCTCAAACTGACTCCTCCTTTCTTCTTGTTCCAGGGCGGTCTCTAAGAAAGATATATGTTTCTGCCCTTCCAGCTCTTCATCCATAGTCAAGACTGTGGGCTGGCTTCGTGCAGAGGGTCCTTGTTCTTCCTCCGCCATTGAATCGCCTTCTCCTCTGTGTTCTGGAATTGGTCGAAGGGCAAGTGCCGTGAAAGGCCTTTCTGTTCGTAATCTTTTCTTTAGCTCTTCCTCTTTGGTCTGAAAAAAAATGTACCACAATCAAAAATGTAAAGTACACCCTACTGCGGTTTTCCCCAGAGGAGTTAACATATGCATTTGTACTCATGCAGTAGCTACAATGAGACCTAGCCTCAAACAAGGCAACCCCTATTGGCCATCGCAACATCTTCTCCTTAGATATTTGAACACAGAGTCCCAGAAAAAGCAAAGAAAATTGTGGCCTGTGTTTTCATTTTTTATTTTGTATTGTTTAGTATTATCGAAAACTTTACCGTTCATACTCTTATATTATTAAAAAATTCAAAAATCATATCTACACAACCCACAAGATCTAAAATCTTAACTTTCAAATTTCTATAGACATGACAATGCAAATTCAGCTCATACAAAATGTCATACTAGCAATTCATTTCTTCTAAAACTATTCTAAAGTCTGTCCACTTTTATAATATCAAGTCCACTCAGTCCGTGAAATTTATCTGTAGTATTAAATACAGGCTTAGACCCTACGGCATAACATGTACCATGGTAGCCATGGTAATGGAGGGGGGCTATACCTCTGAAGGAGTCTGCCCAGAACAAGATTTTTGTAGATTATAAAGTTAGCCAGTCTAAGAGAAATTTTAGCCCATGTACCTGGCGAAAGAGGACCAAAGACGAAAAAGTACTCATTTGCAAGAACTTAACCTTGAACTTTAACGCATATTGGAAAAGCTATCATGTTACACTAATTTAATTTTGTTGGATGATTAATGTGGTGTGCCTCAATTTAGTTTCAAAACAAACAAATTGCACCAGTCACTAAAATAGTATGCACAGCGTCCAGGAAAAATAAAAGTAGAAAGGTTTGATTCCAAAAATTGACAGTAGAATACGTGGGGGCTATGTTGCTGCAGTGCCCAATGGACAAGCCTGGTTGGTGGCAGAGCTTGAGTGATTTTTGCTATGTGGTAGACGGTCTACTGAAGTCATGGTCTATGTATCAGACAGGATTTGACCAGCGGAATGAGCAGAACTTCCCCTTTTGAACGGTAAATGCTAATATATTTTCAATTGAAAAGCTCTTCACCCTCACCGAATGTCTCTGCCCATCAAGGCTGGCCTAGAGACAGGAATAGGTACATTCTGGTTTGGCGTGCATTCAGATTAACACCTATGTCACCAATTTGATCTAAGTCACTGTAGACTTGGATTTTTCATGAAGGCACTCACAACACCTGAAGTCAGTCACAGACTGCCCCAGTTGAAGCCTGAGGAGGACCAGACAGACACTGTCAGCAGCACCACTTCTACAGCAACTGTTTAGTTTAGAAAAAAAAGCTACATTGCGAATCAGTCGAATTCACCCCCCCTGTTCTTAAACTAGTTACATGCACCACTGCTGACAAAACCACAGAGTAGCATGAAGTATGTAGGCAGTGCTAGAGGACAGGTTTGTTTTAAGCAAATATCAGCTTAAATATATTGATGCAAAAATGTGGGTTACCTTTCGCCTCTCCTCTGCGGCTCTTATTTTACTGTCAATGTCTTCTTTTGTTAACTCCTTCTTCTTTTTCTTTTTGGTCTTCAGTTTTTCTAATTTTGCGGGCGGTCTCTTCAATGGTTTTCGGTTCCCCTCCACCTAAGGAAGAAAGTACACAAATGTATTATTTGCTTATGAGAGTAGATGTTTAAAATATGCAGAAAAAACTAAAGTGGCACATGACCACTTCATGACGTCTTCACCGCCTCCCTACATGTGAGAGAATGAGCGTGTCAGACGGCATGATCTCATGAGGGACACATTTGTCAGACCCTAGTATTCCTATAAGCTAACTGAGGGGTTCAGTACACAATGTGCATAGACTGTGTCTAGTGTGATTGACAACATTTTCAGGAATCTAACTGGGTATGTGAGTGCATGATATGACTTTGTGGGGATGAACACACATTGTTCCCGGAAGTGAATTCCTTTGTAAATGTAGATGAGCTGCAGAGCAGGCAGCTGAGCTCCTGGGCTTTGGCCATATCCCTCCCACTTGGTGCAGGAGAGAGATTCCTTCAGGAGACCCCAGAATTTGATTGCCTTCCCATGCAAATGGACAGGACCACTGTAGACATAAGGGCTGAACTGGCCGGCATTGGGTTGGACTAAGGCATTGGGGCACATTTTTCATGGACTACAGGGATTCAGACCATTTCCGTAGCGTTGGACGAATATTACCAAGGAAGAGGCGATGTCTGGAGTCCATACTCACTGGATTCCAGTGAGGCAGTAAGTGGCTGATGCATGGTGAGTCACAACTATAGGGCTTCCAACTGGGGTGGTGTGAAAAGGCACATGGGGGACCACGCTTCTTGACGAAAGGGGGCCCCTTGCCACATACCTTGCGAACAGCCAGATACAGAGCCACATTCTCACAACCAGGGATCCGTGGCATGCCCGTCCATTATAGTGGGCCTGCCTTGGTGTTAATCGTAATAAAGGGTGGCAAGAAAAACACCACTCAGATACCTGCCTCAAAAAAACCCTACTCACAAAACATAGGGTGGTGGAATGTAAGCTCCACTTCTGTGTGTGAACCACATAAAAGTTACTCCTGACAGAGCAATGTTTTGGCCCTGGCTGTGGTGGTTATGATCTGAATGCGGTGTTTAATGCTAAACTGTGAAATAAAAATCTTCTTCAATCCCTTCAGAGTCTTAAACCCCTTTGCTTCAGAAAGACATCCACACATAAGAGGTATTTCATTGGCAATGACTTCCAGGAGTTGAAATAGCCGGCCCGACCAAATTAGACATGCTGTCTCCCAGTAGATGTTTTTTTTTTTACTATCAATATGATGTTTCACAGCTGGGCTCTATTATTCTTTATGGGGCACATGCATCAAAGGTTTTTGCGAGCGCAAACGGTGCGATTCACAAAAATCGGCCGTTTGCGTTCGCAAAATGGCCTTTTGCGATGCATGAAAATGTTGGGGACGCACAATTTAGGTGATCGCAATTTCTTGCGATTTCCTAAATTGCGATTGCATTTAAGGAATCGCAATTTGCGATTCCTTAAATGCAATGCAAGAAGCACTTTGAAATAGCGATATCGCTATTTGGGGCCGCAAATTACCGAGAAATTAAACTGTTCGGTAATTTGCAAAAACTTTGAAAAATGCACTAAAGTGCATTTTTCAAAGTTTCAGGTTACACACACACATGCCCTTGGGGCATGTGTGTGCGCAACATAGGTGCACACCACAATTTCAGGGGTGCAACAGGGTGTCCTTCTGACACCCTTGAAATTGCATGCGCAATTTGCGCGTACCAATTGGTACTCGCAAATTGCGCATGCAATTTCCCATTCATTCCTATGGGCCTGTAGGCCCATAGGAATGAATGGGAAGCCATTCCTTAATTGCGACTCGCATTTTGCGTCGCAATTAAGGAATGTTTAGGAATCGCTATTTTTATAGCGATTCCTACATGCATAGGCTTTTGCGAGTCCTTAATTGCGATTCCTTAATAATCGCAATTAAGGACTCGCAAAATCATACCTTGATGCATGTGCCCCTATATTTCTTGACGGATCGCTCCCCCTCCTATTTCCTACCTCTTTACTTGAATACTTCCTCCTGCAGATATGTGTCTTATCGCTATTCTGGCTCCTCTTTTTCCTTTCTTCACCTTTTTACTCCTCTTTCCCGTTTAAATTATGCTAGTGGTTGTATATGTGCTTACTATCATACATGATTTTAATGAACTGGACCACAAGTGTGGCTGATATATCAAACGCAGAGAACATCCCTGCTGAAGAGACAGGAGCATGAGGCAATGAACAGAAGGAATTTAGGTGTAAGGGTATTCCATTTGAGAGGCTGATGGGACGTTCACTCTTTAACAGCACAGAGGCAGTCCCATAGGCAGTGAGCCTCAGCCAGGGACAGCACCTTCAGATGAAGCAGATAGTTATTGGTGTCGTGGTGGATGGGGATGCCTGATGCTTGTGGCAGCTTTTCCCAGTCCCTACCTGTCAATATTGGCCAGTTTTGAGGTTACACTCAACACTGTGTTCGTCATGAAATAGCGCACATTCCACTTGCGAGTATACCCCAAGTGCTGACCACACAGGCGCACACTACATAAACACACAGACCAGTCATAAATCACCATTTGATTCAAAGCTGATCAAGCACCTCCATGACATTCTCCTTCATCTGAATCAAAGTTGATTACAATTAGAAAGTGGTGAAAAGTGAAGTGATGTTGGTATTACCTCTTCGCCCCCCTCTAGTTTATCTCCATTACACAGTGAGGCCCCTGTGCCTCGTAGACACGCCCCCTACCAATGTAAAAAGCGCCCACCCCACCACACTTCCTGTTCTATTGTGTCTCTAGTAACTCGCTTATGAGGACACATATTTGGGAAAGACCGACTGGTGTGAACTTTTATCACAGCTGAGGGATCAAGGCCTGGCTTTTATAAGAGTGGCAAAACCTGCCCAGCCTTATAAGGAAAATGAAATGTCCCTCCAGAAACAACATATTGAGCAATGGAAATCAGGAGGCACCGGCTGTGACGATGATTCTTACAAAGGAAGTGAGATGTGGTCGACATAAGCGGTCACTGTAATGAAAGTTAGAAGAGAAATAATGTCAGCTTCTGAAAGCAAAATGAGTAGTTCTGCAATGTGACAGCTTTTTCTTTGCAAATGAGGAGGTGGGTTGAAATTTGGAAGGCTTTTAGAACAGGTGCTGTGAAAGCACTTTACATTTTCCAGATGGTGCCTGAGCAAAACACATTTTCTCACTTTCTATGTTCTAGGGAGTGAGAAATGGATGGAATTGAAATAGGAACCGGATAATGTTTGACAAGCAAGAAACACCCTTGTAGGTCGATAAAGGGCAACAGAAATAGAGTCCTGATAAATAGGAGCATTGGTAGATATGAGCTCAAAGTCAGCGCCTCGTCCAAAAATGTAAGACTCTGCTCTTCTGTGCAACTAACCAACCCCTGCTTGGTGCAATAAATAGTCAGGATATCAGGGGGCTGAAGGCGTTGTATGACTTTTATATTGCATTAATTGAGCAGTTTTGTTACCAATAGTATGCAATGGTGTAGGGACTGTTGCATCTCACATCAGTGTTAGGAACTGTAGCGGAAGAGAAAGGAGTTTTTGAATAAAATTATCTCAATAATTTCTTGGGAGTGAATGAAACCATTGCAATTTTCAAATCTTTTCTTGATGTCAAATATTTTGAAACCAATCAAAAATAGGTGGGTCCTGTTAATTTTGCTCATTAATGTTTATGTCTTTTGTCATACATGCATGTATATTCATCATGGATAAAACAAACATTGGGAATGACAAGTAAATGCACCTCTGAAGTACATTATATGGTAGCAACAGTACAGAGGACTCTGTTAGTGGAGCTGCCATAACAGACACATGCATGTAATTGAATAAAATTAAATGAAGTGGGAATGTGGTTTCCAGGAATAGCCTTAATAATGCATTTTGCCTCCTGAAACTGCATACACTATGATTGTGACCAAAACAAGAGTGCTTACTTTAGCACGGTGCAAAAGGCAACTTCTATTGACTTTGTTGTTGTTTACTTCTACTTCAAAAATCTACTTATTTCTTCTTTACTCACAGTCAAGAGTCTAGAGTATTTAAATGCGCAACCGTACGTACCATGACATCAAAAGCTTCTCCATTTCTCACAAATCTAGGCTGACTTTGTATTATTCCTTGCATCATGAGCTCCTCTAGGATGTCTGATGATTTCGCTCTTTCCTGGGGATGTCCTTGCTGATTGGTCAATCCGCCGCCAAATAATGAGCGCTCTAAAAATAAAAGAGAGACAATTGGTTAGTGTGGACACCATGGGTTTGATCGTTTAATGACTTTTAGCCAGGGTTGGACATGTCACTTTTAATATTGTTGGGTTAAGGACCACTCTAACATAACTAAATCCCAGACACAAGAATAAAGGTGAATGTTTAAACCAGGGAAGAAAATTAATATAGCAAAAGTACACAATTGCTCTTGTTCACAGAAAGAGCTTTCTTTATGATTCGGATCCATTTAAACTCAGTCAAACTCAGTCATTAAACTTCAAAAGATTCTGAGGCCACTAAAGTATGGATAGTAGGATAGTATACAGGTGTTGAGAGTAGGAAGCAATGGTACTAACTCTACTTTCCTTTATAGAACGGATGGTTGGAGCGCAGGAGAGCTCAATCCGCATTATCCACCAGTGTGGATTCTTCATAGACTGTGACCCTGATTACAAGGTAAGGGCTGAATCCTGATCCTGGTTTATAGGGATGGAATTAAAGAGCAGCCTGAAAATTATCACAAACGTTGACATTTTCAACAATAGATTCTTGGCAGGTCAAACTTGATGATATTTATTGGGGAAGATACCAGAAAAAAATGCAAAACATGCAGAATTCAGTATTTTAAATATGGATTCTGCGTGTTATGCCTCATTTCCAAAGTGGAAACTCAGAATAGGAGGTATTTACCACACTGAGTAAATACCTTTTACCCACAGGTAATCAGGAAATGGTATTTACCAGGTGTGGTAAATACCTACCCTATTTGCACAGCTCATTATCCGGAACCATGATTACGCTCCACCTTTGTACTCCACTCCAGAGGTGACATTGGCCTCCACTAAAACAACTATCCAAGGAAGTTAACTCGTTGTAGCACTATGGCGACCAACATCTTACATGGTCAGCACAGATCAACTCTGGGTTTGCATTGCCAGCTAGTTTCTAAACTCAGATTCAGAGGGCTATAGAACCATTTCCTATGTTCAACTAGTTCTAGGTCCCATCTAAGAGTATTCATTCTGGCTGTTGAAAATATAGATGTCTTGCATAATAATGTACTATCTCACATGATAATCTGCAAATCATACTGAACTGCCCACCATCCCATCCCCCCCTCAATTTCTTTTTAAAGATTTTGCTTCAGAACTAAGGCACCAGCAGAAGCTGTGGGTATGAAGGTTTTCAATGTTGATCATTCATAATGTAAATTTCTAAAAGAAGTGGCACTTTAAAAATAATTACTATGTCAGCGAAAGAAAGACCTTTCTCAAATTTGTTCAACAATCACAGAATTATCGCACCCTTTTTTGGCAGGGTCGTAGTGGGAAGTCGGGCATTCGGCCGGTGTCGGAGGCCCAGTGCAGGAGGACGCAGTGCTTAATTTGTGCATTCGGTTGCCAATGGACCAGCACTAATTTTTAGGGAATAAGGCTTATTTTTCATAATGAGATTTTGATCAGATCAAGAGAGAGAATGGTAGAACAGGAGGAAAGGAGGAAGAACAAAATGATAGATAAGAAGGGAGAAAGGAGAGCTGAAAAGGACATGCATGAGTGAGATAATAAGACAGGATGTGTAGGGTGGTGGAAGGAAAAGGCATGAGGTGAAACCAAGATTGAGGTCCCTTGTTATTGAGCTGGCCTGCATTTGGCAAAGTCGACCAAGAGCTCCTGATAGAAGATTTGGGTTTGTGTGTGTGTGTGTGTGCATGTGTATTAAACTTTTGTTTGTGTTGGTGTTCAGTCTCTTTGACAACTTTGGTGTTCAGTCTCTTTGACAACAACGCCAATGGTGAAACCATATCTCCTCTGCATTTGGTTCAAGACACGGGACTGTTTCTTCCACTCACTGCTCACAGTGAGAGTCTGTCTCGTCTGTTCCAGAGCCATGAACCGAGTCCGTCTCTTACATCTTTTTGTCTGCGGTAAGAGCCTACATCTTTTTTATTATTAAATTCAGGTGGGACTTTGAATCTAGAGAGTATCTAGGCACTCTTCTTCAACTTCAATTTCAGTATGGATACCTCTCATCATTACTTATCAGTTAATGAACTAATCCTACCAATTCAAATTATGCAAATATCTATCACCCCCCTAATTACTGAAAGGAGGAGAATCTCTGGTATTGTGTCATCTTTGTTGCTCCATGTGCAAATATAATCCATAAATATTTCAGACCATCACCGGTTATTTACATTTTCATAATCTATCAAAAATACATTTAGTGCATGGCGTAGCTATAAAAATATTGCAAAAACTAAATTAATATCTGAGGCATTATTTCTCTTTTACACAAATCTACTGAACAAATCCTAGTCAGGGGAGCCAAAAAACCCAAAGGAATGTGAGCTTATTTGTTTAGTTCATTACAATTCTGAATTCTGTCCAGTAGAAACCACTCCATTCCAGCTGCGTTTTCAACAATTATCTACTTTGTACACCAAGTTTCGGCTCATCATTTGTTGCCTTCAACAGGATATACATAGATTCCTGTTGATAATAATAAACATAATATACATTATATATATTATGATATATATATATCACAAATCCAATCCCCAATCAAATGGCACAGTGCAGGGAAAAGAAGGAGACGAGCCGACACTCAGTGCAGTAAACCACGTGCTATTTAAATCTTCATCATTAAGGCAGCAAACAGCTGTGAGAAGACATGAAGTGATTCTCTTCCTTTCCCCTATGAATGAGCAGGTACTTTTGGGCTTAATGGCCAGGAGGGGACTCAGGAATATGAGGGGAGGCATGGGCAAAGGCAGAATCAGGGACCCGGAGATGAGAGCCAGGAGACCCATGGGTGAGATGCAGTGAAATAATGGAGTTTTCAGTCCTGTCCTATGTTACTGACTTTACAAGCTATAAAAGGCTTTATTTACAGTAACATTCTTCCAAAATTATCCTCCTGATACTAACCTTGCAATGCTTCAAGAAAGGTAGCGATCCACAAATGTGGCCCACTTTTTTCTGGGTGCACCGGCCTATTTTTGGTCCCAATCCTACTGTGGTTATGGACCTGTCACTGTCATGACTTTGACATGCTTTGACATTTATAGAGCTCAGCGATTGTAAAGCCAAACACAGTCTATGATGTGGTCAATCAGATCACGCTTGGCTTTTCCTTTTCTAGCAGCTATTGCCTTCTGCCAATTTGTTTTAACTCCCATCTCTTTGCTTTCCACTTGTCAATGGCAGAGCACATCGAGGCCATTTCCGGTATATTGGACTGAAACGAGGCTATTTTATTCGACTCACAATGTAGTGAAATCCAGAAGGGTTTTCTGAATGAAAAGCACGTATGCGAATAGTCACTAGTGAAAGTCACTATATGTAAATATTTCTCATACATATTCATTGTGAGCATCTCGAAACACTGACTTGAATGCCCAGTCCGCCGCTAGTTTTGCATCCCTGTGCCACCCCTACTGTTTTCTAATTTTTCCATGAGTTCCAAAACTGAGATTGTTGGTCGAAAACACAGGATTTAAATGAAGCCATAAACGAATTCACAGAAGCTTAACTACGTCCTAAAGCAGATCGGGCGGGGCAAACATTCCTTGTCTGAAAATTATAATTTTTTCCTCACATTCATTGAATTGCATTTCTTAAGCTGTATCCAGTTGCATCATGGCGAAAGCGGTTTTTCCCCACAAGCTTTTTTTTCACAATGGCGCAGAAAATAGAAAAAAAACTCCAACCATTCGTATCCACTCGCAAACAAAACGTGCCTAACAAAAATGAATGTGTCCTTATGTAACGCAAATGGTGCTCATGTAAAGCGCTCTGATACCCGATACTTTCAGGTAAAGTTCGCGCTATGTAAAACTCCTGGGGAAAAAATTAGTTCTAGGCAGAGACAGACGCGTTTTCCGGCGTCTATTGTTCGTTGCAACGAGCCGACGTCACAACAGAATGATCGCCATGTCATTTGTGTACAATTGCTAGGGCATCGCACGTGCAGGATGATTGCACCTTCTGTTGTGACAACCGTTGAACCCCTGGCTGTAAATGGATCTTCACTGTCACAATTGTGATGTGAAGTTGTAATTAGAAAGACATTCCTTTGTCAGAGCGCAGGGGCTCTGCACGTTGCAAATAACCCAAAGCTGCTATGTTGCCCTCTACAGTATCTATTCGTCGATCAGCACGCAGCCTGTAATTACTGTGTCTGTAAATGGCTGCGCCAAGCCAATCCCTGAGCCGCTTTCAATGATTGGACAAATGAACTCAGGGCCTCATTTACAAAAAAATGACGTAGGGCAGCGCGCAAGACTTTTTGCTGCGCTGCCCTACCACAATTTGAAAGGGCAGGAATGCACCGTATTTACGAGATACGATGCATTCCTCTCATTTCAGCCATCGCACAATTTGGTGCCTTGTGCCAACAACGCAGGTATCTGCATTGCTGGCAGGATTTGTTTTTTGCAGGAAGGGGCACCTTCCTGCACACAATCTCGAGAGATATTTTCCTCATTCTATGTGTGCTTCAGAATGCAGCACACATGGAAAGAGGAAAAAATTAAGAGAAATGAAAACATTTCTCCTCGTTACGCCTGCTCTGGGGAGGCGTAAGGTTTTGGCGCTGCCCCAAGTTTACGTGATTTTGTAGATCTGGGGCAGCGTGAAAATCCATGGCTGTTACGTGGGAACATCCACTGCAAAGTCCATGGAACACCTCCTTGAAGCAGAGTAAGACAACGCAGCACTTTTCACTGCCTTGCCTTACTCCATATCTATGAGGCCATGCAAAGCCAGGCAGGGTGGCTTTGCGGCGCCTCATAGATATGATTGAGACCAACGGAGTATCAATAAAAGCAACGCTCTGGCGGTGCAGGCCTCTTGTAAATAAGCCCCCTAATGTTTATGAAATCACCAGAGCCTATGGGTGTGTTGGAGTTGGAGCTGAGTAGAGCAACAAGCTTGGCAAGTGATAGAAGACTTTCACCTCTCAATTGCAAACCTGCCAACTCATACGGTGCCACCAAGTTTCACATGATAATAGCTCCCTTCACCCGTCACCCATTTAGGAGCCAATATCACACAGAGGCAGACAAGGCTGACTTTAGCATTGATGGTGCCCCATGCTAGAATATGTTTTGGCACCTCGTAATGACCTCCTTCTCCACTGATTCCCTCACTACCACCCTGCAATAGTGTCCCTCATCTTTCCATAGCCTCTCTTTCACATGCATTTCATTTGTTTTATAGCGCTACTCATATCAGTGTAGGGTGTTGGAGCACTTTACATCACACACACACATTATGCGGGGACAAAGAATCATAAATGTGTAAATTAGGCTAAAGGAAATGTTACATAGGACAATGAAGGTTACAAGGTGTAGGAATCACATTATCCATATTAGGCAGTACATTTTAAGAGTGTTTGGTCTGGAGAAGCACAAACTCAGGATCTAAATAGTACGACAACATTTATCAACATAGGATAATAAAAGACTGGGGAAAAACACAACTTCTTAACCTATACCATACAGTTTGCATGTAGCTCTTTGGTGACAGCTCATAGGTCACTGTGTTATATTAGGATTGAAACTTCTGAACTGCACACAACAAAAGGATCTCTGTGACAAAAGCAGTAAACCACTGTGCTATCTACATAAAATACAGTTCTGTGAGTTACATGTTCTTTGCAGCAGGCATATTAACCCTCTGCACTACTTTATGATGAGTCAAAACTGCCACTAGAAAAAACTTGATCTCTATCCAGCAGGGACATTAATCACCAGAGTTATCGTGACATTTTTACTCTTGGGCACACAAGGAACTCTCCAGCATTTTCTTTTTACATACAGCACCCTCCACGGTCAGCAGCAGGTGCAACAGCACCAGTCGCACCGCCCTAAAGCTGTTCCTGGTGGCAGAGAAGACAGCTGGAAAGCATTGCGCAGGGTGGGTTCCAGCTCGTCTTTGAGGGCTTTGAACAGCAGATGTGCATTCAGGTGTTCAAGAACACTCCACAACATCAGCGACAGCCTCAGCAACCATTTTCGGGGGAGGGTATGGGCAGTGCTGGAATTGAAAACACTTTACTCTGAGAACCCATAAATTGAGGGTCCAGGTTGGCAACAAAGAGGGAGTGGAGTCACGAGGGGCAGAGTCATGAAAAGCAGTCTGGCAGTCAACTTATTGTTATTTTTTTAACTCATTCACAAAGCAGTTGGCACCTATGAGAAAAGTGATGATAAATCTGTTCTAGCTTAATTGGTTGCAAAGGCTGCATTTTAAACTATCTCTCATAAAGAGAGCACTGTGTGCCTGGCAAATCTCAGAGAATAATAATAATGGTCAAATAACTCTGGTGGCTAATGCACTTGCTAGAGAGATCTGTGTTTTGTTTAGTCAGTGTTGACTCATAAAATAGAAAAGAGGGTTATTTATTCATTTATAAGTTTTATATAGTGGTAGCTAGACCCGGGGGTATCAGAGCGCTTTACAGAGTCAAGAGCCAGGTTATAATCCAGTCACTTCGTAAATGACTCACAACAAACTAGGATCAAGTACAAACAAGCAGTAAACACACAAGGAAATATTTGGCAAAGTGGGTGGAATACAATATGTATACGGACAACAGCTAGGCCCTGAGGGCGGTAACTGTTTAACGGGCAAGTTGCCCGTTTGGGTCCAGTGAGAGGAATACCTTTGATAGAGCGCAGTGATATCCTGAAAATTGTAGGGGTACATTATATTCATGAATAGTCTGTACCCGCATATATTCTTATGTGTGTTAATCTTAGTTAGAACCTGTGTTGTAATAATCAGTGGTAAATGAAATGTTAAGATGAGTTGTGCCATTCAAGAAACGTAAAATGGCAGTTAGAGGGAATTGTGTAACTTTCGATGTTCATTGCAAATGCTTAATGAAGTAGTTATGTGTAATGTAATGCATTAGATTTAAACGTGTATCATGTTGAAGTTGCACACGTATAGGTGATTAATTGTGTTTAAATGTGATGAAATGTAGTGCTTATAGATGTAACATTTTAAATGTGTGTTTAATTTGATGTCAAAGGCCTAGATGGAGTATTTGCTCTTTCGTGCTAAGAAAGGCCTATTCGTTTTCCTTATGTTAGCTGGTTTATGTAGGCCTGAAATGCATTTTCCCCTGGTAAGGCTCTCATTTGGAGGTAGTCAGCGAAATTCATGTGCGTGCAAGGTTGTTCTGTTCTCATGTTTCTGTTGCAGGTGCAAGGACACCGTCCTCGTTAGTTAGAATAACGCTTTTGTTTTAGGAGTTAGGTATGGAGGAGACCTGTTACAAAGTATTCAGGAATGCCGATAATTGGGAGCTGATATTTTCTTTTGCTGAAGAAGCCTGAGACCCAAGGACACACCAACCGTCGCTGGACCGAGTACAAGTTTTGGTGGAAAATTACCTACGAGAGGTGCCTGGCCAGAGGAGGTGTTTCAGGGGCGTGTTTATCAATTGTGCATTTTGTATTAGGGACAGTGCCCCGAGGGATGAGTTAGCAGAGAGCCGTTAGAGGGTAGAAGGAAGGGATCGATTCTTAGAATGAAGACTTAGAACGATTTTGTAATCTGGGCTTCTGACCTTTACAACGTGAGTGTACTTCTTAGGAAGTCTTCACGAGCTGACATCTTTTCTTGATCTTGCTTGGGAAAATGTTAAGTAGGGATGCCACTTTAGGATAGTGTAGGGATAGATTAATGGATTTCCTTTACAGCCACTAATGAAGACTAATATAGATGTTGGTGCAGTTATTGCCTGTTTAGTATTTTTGGAATTGCTTATTCTCTTTATGTTGTATCAGATTAGATTGGTTCGTAGGATGGACTTTGTATTAGTGCCTTTGTATTTTTACAACCTCGTCCTGAGGTGCTTGTATGTTCAGTTATTTTTGGTTTTGTAATAAACCCCTAAATTTGGAATTCGGAGTCAGTGATCTTTTCCGAGCTTTACTTAAATTGATTCATGCTAGTTGGAATGAATGTATTGTTTCTCCCCTTTACACTTCTCAGCAGGTAATAAAGGTCCAGTCGACCGAGGGTTCCTAGTAACTTTTACAGTGGAATCCAGCGTTATCAGTTGGTAGCAAGAGGATGGTTACCTCTGTAGTAAGGGGAGACGTAGAAAAGGGTAGTCATTGAGTTCCCATAGAGCCCAAGTGATGGTTATCCAGTGGATTGTGAGCGGAGGACGACGGCGTTTGATGGAAACCGACGGCGAGTGACGGTGCGGCGGAAACAGCAGTTCGTGGTGGAGTGAGTATGAACAGGGATGTATGTTTGTTAGATTGCGGTGTTGTTTTGATTGTGTGATGTCTTGCGGAGTTGGAATGAGAGTTGAGTGATTGTAGTTTCGGGCCGAACGCGTGCGGTCCATGAGATTTGATTTATTGATATCCCGGGATAAGAGATTGTGGTGTAGAAGACACCCAGAGTTGAAATTGTCTGACCAGTGATTGTGGGAGTCATGAGACGTCGTTGACTAACCCACTGGTGATAGGGAAACGCGTGTGTGAGTGCGTGAGTAACCGACGCAGGTCGTGGGTTACTGTATGTGGAACATTGAGTGATTGGATCCTATCGATTAAGTACATGACTGTCCGGCCGTTCGTGGGCAGATAGTCTGAGGCAGTTGTCTGGTCGTTTCGTGGACAGACGGTTGCCAGAGTGAGGTCGACAATTACGTGAGACTGTCCGGTCGTTTTGTGGACAGACAGTCAGAGAAGTGACTGTTCGGTCGTTTGGTGGACAAACAGTTATTTCAGTGTATGAGTGAGACGCGTGAGTGTGCGAGAGACGAATTGTAAAGGAGGGGAACTGCTGCATGAGGAGGAAGAGTGACGTCAGAGAGTGTCGCGCTGCGATAGGTCGGTTGGTGTGAAGCCGCGCTGGTATTGGTGGATTGTCATCAGGAAGTCGAGTGAAAACAAGTGAAGAAAACGTTGATTTCATCATGAAATGTTTTAAAGTTTTACGAGACATGTGTAGAGGAGACAGAAGAGTGGTTACTCGAGGAGGAGAAGAAGCTCCACCCGAGGATACCCCAGCCCATTATATGGCTACGAATGTGGGGTTGCATACTATAATTTGGCTCGAAAATTGGCATAAAATGACTGAAAATGAGGGAGAATTGGCTTTTCCGCGTTATGGCACTTTCAGGTTGGAAGTGTTGTACCAATTGAAAACAGTGATGTCTTCATTGCGACCTTTACCCAGACCAACACAGTTTGAGGCGCTACATGCATGGATGAGAGCAGCACATGACAGGAAAAGAGACCGAAGTCAGGAAAGGGTGAAAAAGTCGATCAGGGCGTTTCAAGATGCGCGATGGGACGCATTGGAGAAGAGGTGGAGGGTGGAAACTATTGAAGGGGATAGGCTATTCCCGTTGATGATAAAAGTAGGAGATGCCCAGAAGAAGTGGGGTGAGGAAGACGATAGTGAGACAGATGACAGCTTGCTAGATAGACTACTATCAGAAAGATCACCTCCATATAATCCAGATTCCGTAGAGGGAAAGGCAGTATCAACAGAGGGAACTGGAGAATCGCAGACTCAACCTAGTGCGAGAGTAGTCGGCAGAATCTCAGCAGGAGCAGAAGGGATGGGAACACAGACACCAGCAAGCACCGAAGCTAACGGAGTTACAGTTGCTACAAGGCTACCGGATGCTATTACAGTGCCAGTTACTATCGGCCCCATAGTGTCAGTATATGACCCAGATCAGGCAGGAAATGGAAGTCTAGCACGATCAGTAGCAGGAGAAGGGACTGGCTCTAGAGGGAATGGCATAGTGAGTGGAATAGGTCACCTTCCGAGACCCATGGAATCAAGTACGCCTTTGCCAGCCACTGCAGACTCCTCTAGAGGACAGGGAGACGTAAGAACGGTGAGACCGAGGTCTTTGGCCGATTCAAGATCTGACATGAGGATGTGGGAACCACCAGTGAGAAGCCCTAATGATAGGATGACAGGAGACTGGGATCGAGGGAATACAGGAAGCCGACCAGTCCTAGGGAATATAGCGGAAGGGAACCGATGTGGGGATCAGAGCAGTGAGAATGGAGAGTCGAGTGGTGCATCAAGTCGAGGAACCCTTAGAACTGCTATAAGAGCAAAGATGTTGGATGTGATGAGATTAAAAGCTGAGGTAGATGAGATAATTAGTGGGAACCTGCCTTTGGAAAGAGTGGAGCTTTATGAACCAGACGAGTTGCTGTTTGTAGCAAAAGATGTAACTCGCAAGGCGAGGTCAGCGCATGAGAAACTGACAGACTTGGCAAGAAGATATGAGGTGGATCTGTCCAAGACAAAGATGTTGCAGGGAAGTCACAGGTTACAGTACAGTGACCAGGAACTGGAAGAGAAGAGAGTAATAGGGTTGAAAACTCACATTCGAGAATTGATTGTAGGGATACGTGCATGGAGCATGCTTGACAAGTGGGAGGAAAGGTGGTCTAAAAAGAAGAGCACTAAAAAGAGCGTAGGAGAGACACCGCCTCCAGGAGGGGGGATGATACGAGTGGAGAATTATCCTTTGCGAGAGGAACAAAACGGAGGGTATGTGCATGTGCCTTGGAGTAGAGGTGATTTGGCAGCGTTTATGAACTAATTCCCTCGGCTGAGGGAGAAGCCTGTCGAGTGGTACAAGCAGGTCGACCGATTTGTTAAAATCTCGAAGGTGTTGTGGGTTGACCTGAACACATTGTTTGATATTGTAGTACCAAGTGATTTATGGGCAGCTTGTAAAGTTGCAGTTGATTGGCCAACTTCCGAACCAGACAGGGATTCTGTTACCAATGGTCCTTCACCAATTGTTATGAAAAAGTTTGAGCAAGTAATTACATGGCTGAAATCCAAAATCTCACCACAAGACACTGATTGGGTTCAGATAGATCGAACTGTCCAGGAACCAAAAGAGTCTGTACATGAATATTACGAGAGGCTCTTACAAGCCTTTAAGCAGTACAGTGGGCTAGACACGTTAGACCCCAAAGACATGGGACAGTTCGTTTCCAAGTTCGTCTTGGGTCTGAGACCAGAAATCAGCTTCATGATTCAGCAGCATTTGATCTGCTGGCAGAACAAGTCGGTGGACGAGATACTGCGGTTCGCCAGGTACTGCAGCGACGAAGTGGACTCGAAACACAGGAAGCTTAAGGATAAGTTAATGCTGGTCCAAATGCAAAACGCTGACAGGGAAGTTCAGACACAGCCAAGTGGAGGGACACTAGGGAGAAGACAGGGAAACAATCAAGGAGAGACCCAGAATGTGCAGGGTCCGGGAAGGGGGAAACCTATAGACCCCAAGACAGGGATGGATGTGGCAACACTGAAAAAGACCACTGCGTGTCACCTTTGTCACAAGATCGGGCATTGGAAGCGCAAGTGTAGATTGAATCCAGCGAACCAAGTGCAACAAGAGGAAGAGACGGTGCAGGTATCTGAGGTCGTCAATACAGTGATGAGACCCAGGTCCATGCAAGGGGGGACATTGTGCCCGCAGGTGCAAGTTACGCAACCTCCGAGAATTCCACAGGGAAATCGAACGTACCAGTAGATGCCCCTTTTCGAAGATTGCGATGAGTATAGCTCAGACCCGTTGAAATGACGGTGCCTGAGGGGGGAGGAAGACTGCACTCTTGGGGCAGTCTTAGAGGTAGACCAGAGGGGACCGTTTGTAGAGGCGGATGTTGATGGTCATCCCACCACCTTTTTGGTTGATACTGGTGCTACCCGTTCTACTGTGAGATCTGCAGTAGTTCCCAACCTACCCCTCTCGGGACAATCAATCCAAGTAGTAGGAGTGGCGAATAAGAAGATGACTAACCCATTGACCGAGCCGATTCCTGTGAGAATAGGAACTTTCCGAGATCGACACCAGTTTGTGGTGTGCGACTCAAGTCCAGTCTGTTTGCTAGGACGTGACCTTTTGTGCAAGCTGAATTGTACCATCTATTGCACCCCCAAGGGAGTGGAATTACAGACAAATGATGATGATGCCACCTTCAAGGTTGCAAATCAGCATTTCTGCATAGAGATGTACCCTATGTTAACAGTGGAAGAGCTTCCACTTGACCTAAGAGACTCTGTTTCATTGGATGTGTGGGATTTTACAGGAGAAGAGATTGGATTGATCAGAGGTGTTGAGCCAGTTAAGATCCAGGTTAAGCAAAATGTTGAGTTTCCGAGAACGCCCCAGTATAATCTGTCGCCTGAGACGATAGCAGGGATTAAACCTGTAATCGATTCCATGATTCAGCAGGGAATTCTGAAGTAGATAATGGGCAGTCCTTGCAACTCACCCATCATGGGATTACAGAAACCAAGTGGGAAATTCAGAATCGTGCAAGACCTGCGAAAGGTCAACGCGATTGTGGTTCCATGTTGTCCAGTGGTACCGAATCCATCAGTGATACTATTCCAGATTCCATGTGAAGCCGAGTGGTTCACGGTGATTGACTTGTGCCAAGCATTCTTTTCGATACCCTTGCACGAGGAGAGCCAATTTTTGTTTGCTTTCCGGCTGGAAGATCGTGTGTTAACGTGGTGTCGTATCCCTCAAGGGTATACAGAGAGTCCATCAATCTTTAATCAGATCTTGAAAAAGAATCTTGAGAGTCTTGTACTGCCACAGAATTCTGTTCTCGTGCAGTACATTGACGATCTCCTCATTGCGTCCGAAACGGAGGATGCTTGCAGGATCGATACGATTGCCTTACTGAATCATTTAGGGGAGAATGGACACAAGGTGTCCCCAAACAAGTTACAGTACTGTCTGAGTGAGGTTCAGTACTTGGGTCATCGAATTGAGAAAGGCAAGAGAAAGGTGTCACCAGATCGAATTGAGGCGATCATGAACATGACTGTGCCTACCACTCAGAAGGAAGTCAGAATGTTCTTGGGAATGGTTGGTTACTGTCGCCAATGGATTCCCAATTTCTCACTGAAGGCGAAGCCTTTGCAGAGGCTACCATGATCCGGTACCATGGGACCATGACTGTCTGATTGCGTTCTTGGAGTTGAGAGAGGGCTTATGTCGTGCTCCGGCTCTGGGAATGCCTGACTACAACAAGTCCTTTTCATTGTTCTGTTATGATCGAGAAGGTTGCGCATTGTCAGTCCTGACTCAGAGTCATGGAGGTGTCCGTAGACCAGTTGCCTACTTTTCAGCTACTTTAGATCCAGTAGCTTCACCGTTGCCCGGATGTCTCAAATCGGTTGCTGCAACAGGTGTCAGCATTGAGAGGTGTGAAAGCATTGTTATGGGTCACCCATTAACTGTGTATGTTCCGCATTCTGTTGAGCTTTTGATGACAAGGACTAAAACACAGCACCTGACAAACAATAGACTCACACACTACAAGCAAGTCATACTTGCCGCGGAGAATGTGACTCTGAAAAGGTGTTCTGTTTTAAATCCTGCTACATTGATGCCATTGCCAAATGTAGATGATGAAGATTGTGAAGACCATGACTGTCTTGATGTGACTAAACTTTGCACCAAACTGAGACCTGACATTGTTGATGAACCTCTGTCTGACCCTGATGAAATTTGTTTTGTCGATGGTTCATGTTTAAGAGACAATGTGGGTCATTTGAGAGCAGCGTTTGCTGTATGTACCATTACTGGAGTGGTTGAAGCCGCTTGCTTAGAAGGAGTATACTCCGCACAAGTGGCCGAAATCATTGCTTTGACTCGTGCCTGTTTGGCAGCTGATCAGATCCGAATCACCATCTACACCGACAGTCAGTATGGGTTCGGTGTGGTTCATGATTTCGGACAGCTATGGTCGCAGAGGGGTTTTCTGACATCGTCTGGATCTCCCATCAGGAATGGAGAATATGTGAGACAACTGTTGGAAGCGTTGCAACGTCCCAGGGAAATAGCAGTGGTAAAGTGCGCTGCACATGGGAGGGGGACGGATTTTGTTTCCATTGGAAATAAGTACGCCGATGAAATTGCACGTTTTTGCGCTGAACAAGGGTATATATTTACTGGAGATTACACTGGAGTGAGCCAAGAAAGAACCGAGCTCAGCATGATGTTAGCCATGGCAGACACTTGGGAGGAACTCAAGTGCTTGCAGGAAGGAGCTTCAGAGCAGGAAAGAGATGTATGGATCAGATCAGGATGTGAGAAGGGGGATGTTGGCATTTGGGTTTCAAGTGATGGTCGAGCAGTGTTACCAGATGACCTATTGAGCCCGATGGCAAGGCAGATTCATGGTGCTGTGCACCTAGGAAGAGATGCGATGGTGCGAGTGTTCAGACAAACATGGTACAATCCACGGTTTCGTGCGTTTACTGAAGCAGTGTGTCATAGGTGTGTTACCTGCCAACAAATGAATGCTGGGAAGAAGACTGTGGTTGCACTGAGTGACATTGGGAGGTCGGGAGGACCTTTCAATAGGATACAGCTTGATTTTATCGAAATGCCTAGGTGCAATGGACTGAGGTACATTCTAGTGGTGGTGTGTGTTTTTTCACGGTGGGTGGAAGCTTACCCAACACGAAGGTGTGACACCCTTACAGTAGCGAAGCTATTATTGAGGGAGTTGATCCCTAGGCTCGGTTTTCCAACTTCGTTGGAATCGGATAGAGGAACACACTTCCACAGCGAAATCATGAAGTTGCTTTGCGCTGCTTTAAATGTTGATCAGAGACTCCATTGTAGCTATCGGCCAGAGGCTTCTGGGATAGTGGAGCAGATTAATGGAACTTTGAAGGCGCGGATGGCAAAAGTGTGTTCGTCTACATCTCTGAAGTGGCCTGATGCGTTGCCTCTGGTGTTGATGAGTGTTCGCAGTGTCCCAGATAGGAGGACCGGTCTTTCCCCACATGAGATCCTTATGGGGAGGGCGATGCGATTGCCAGCAGTACCATTCTCAGCCTTGATAAACATCACTGATGACTTAATCCTTGATTACTGCAAAGGACTAGCTGATGTGGTCCGTTCTATGTCTCAGCAGGTGGAAGCTGCTGTCGTTCCGGCTTCAAGAGATCTCTGCCACGACCTGTGCCCGGGTGACTGGGTGCTTGTCCGCAAGCACGTGAGCAAGAGTTGTTTGGATGCTCGGTGGCGAGGCCCTTACCAGGTGATACTGGTAACGAACACAGCGGTGAAGTGCGGAGGGTTGCCGAACTGGATACATGCTTCCCACACCCGCCGAGTTTCAGAACCCTTGGAAGAAACAGCTCCTCTCGAGAATGAAAATCCAGTTGTGGCGGCAAGGCCACGAGAGAGGACAAGCCAAGCTGTGAGGGCTGCTGACGAAGCTGGTTGCTCACCAGACCAGGCTGAGGAGGGTTACGCTACACACAACCCAGGTATTGACTCTGAGGAAGAAGGTAACGTTGTGAGTGATATAGAGTCAGACTCAGCCGAAGGAAGTGGTGCGCAGAGTGTTCGAGAGGAAAGCAAAAGGGCTGACCGAGCAAAAGAATCGTGGCCTGAAAGACAGAGAAGGCTGAATCTACGATTGGCCCCTGAAAGAGATCTTGCCCCTGTGTCTGAGACATCTGAATTGGAAGGGAGTGAAGAAGAACAAGCCCAAGGAGGCCTGAGAAGGTCGAGAAGGACAAAAGAGCCTTGCCAGAGATACGCTGCCCCGGAGTGGACTTACGTAGTAACTGATGCCGGGAGTAGTGAGTTCCGGGAGGCTGAGGTCCCTGCGAGTGATCAGCAGGAATCCTCTACTGAAAAACGATTTAGACTGATAGTTCCAAGACTTGAAGTTGAAGGGGTGTTGACAATCACGGTCCCAAAATCTCCAGTTTTGAGCAAGGTGCAAAATCAGATATTGCATAAATTAGTTTTCCCAACGTTTGGATTTGAATCACCACCTCATGAAATGGTAGATGTTCGTCTTGAAATTTTGCAACATGTTTTAGCTGCAATTGGATCTGAACTTATTATAGATTGCGAATGAACTGTGAGTTGTAAATAGGTGTTTCAAAGAAGATAACCTAGGCCCGAGTGGAAGAAGAATAAAATTAGGGCTTTTTCAGTAGAAGAAGAAAGAGGGCTAGGGAAGTCTTTTTGGACTGTGTAAATAAATCTAGAGGAACTGAACTTTGAACAAATTTCCAGGATTTCAATGAACTTTGTTTGAACTTTTGAGCAGCGATTTGAGGTGGAAAGAAGAGACTTTTGTGTATCCTCTAATTTGAACTGCTGTGACAAGAGAAGATGGAGTCTGGAAATCCGAACCGTAGGTCCAAGTGTGTGATAGGTACTCCCATAGTGGGAGTGATCGTTTTAATAGTCATAGTTATTATAGTGTCAGTTACTATTCCACATGAGGCAGAAGTCGTAGAGGTGAAAGGGACACCTACACCCAGTACTTCTAGCAAGAAAGAGGATACCATAGGAGCTGAAAAGGCTATGCTAGATCAGAATAGTCGTAGATTGCATGTAGATATGTCTAGAGGTGATTTTAAGCTTAATGCGTATGCCAAGCTGCTATATGAATATGTTGAGACGATGGATGTGAGAGACTGTTATGTGTGTATGCAGTTGCCTGCATCAGTGGATGAGGGCATTAGATATCATCTTCTTCCGTTGACTTATGGGATTTCATGTAGTTTGTTGCTTAGCATGTTTTATGGGAGAGGTCATTATGAATACTTCTTTTCCAATTATGATGTGGTGCTTTCAGAGGTTCCGGCATACAAGCACCTGAACAAGTACGATTATTATAAGCAGGAGGATAGGATTGGGAAGTATTTCATACCGACTACAACGTTAGATACCGCTTATGCACATAGACATAATTTGACATGCTCACTAACAGAGATAGAAAAGAAGTTTGTAGATCAAGTAGAGGATAGATATAGACAACTAACACAAACACGTAATACTGGAGAAAGTCCATTAGATTGGACAAAGGAGGAGATGGCTCACAGAGCGAAAGGGAGCTATGGCCCGATAGCATTGGATCTAGAGCAGAAGGGGAAGCTGTGTGTGAAACGTGTACAGACCTATTACGATAAGGTTTATGTGGGACAGAGTGCATGTGATCACGTTTTCACCATGGAAGAGTCAGCAAAGAACTTTTTGCAGGGTTTTGTCAAGGGTTGGGATAGGTCAGGACTGTATACAAGCATTTAAGATGCTGTACTATTAACCCACCGCAAGATTATTTCTAAATGGCGCTTTAACCGACACTTTTAGAATTTTTAGGGGGACCTGGCAGGGATGCCCAAGCTCACCACTCCTGTTCGCACTATATTTAGACCCTTTTTTACGCTTGCTGGAAAGTAATCAGAAAATTTGTCCTATTATTTTTCATGGGTGGGAGACGAAAGTCCTGGCCTACGCCGACGACATAGCCTTGGCGACTGCTAATAGATGTAACATTTTAAATGTGTGTTTAATTTGATGTTAAAGGCCTAGATGGAGTATTTGCTTTTTCGTGCTAAGAAAGGCCTATTCGTTTTCCTTATGTTAGCTGGTTTATGTAGGCCTGAAATGCATTTTCCCCTGGTAAGGCTCTCATTTGGAGACAGTCAGCGAAATTCATCAAGGTTGTTCCGTTCTCATGGTTCTGTTGCAGGTGCAAGGAGACCGTCCTCGTTAGTTAGACTAACGCCTTTGTTTTAGGAGGTAGGTATGGGGGAAACCTGTTACAAAGTATTCAGGAATGCCGATAATTGGGAGCTGATATTTTCTTTTGCTGAAGAAGCCTGAGACCCAAGGACACACCAACTGTCGCTGGACCGAGTACAAGTTTTGGTGGAAAATTACCTACGAGAGGTGCCTGGCCAGAGGAGGTGTTTCAGGGGGCGTGTTTATCAATTGTGCATTTTGTATTAGGGACAGTGCCCCGAGGGATGAGTTAGCAGAGAGCCGTTAGAGGGTAGAAGGAAGGGATTGATTCTCAGAATGAAGACTTAGAATGATTTTGTAATCTGGGCTTCTGACCTTTACAACGTGAGTGTACTTCTTAGGAAGTCTTCACGAGCTGACATCTTTTCTTGATCTTGCTTGGGAAAATGTTAAGAAGGGATGCCACTTTAGGATAGTGTAGGGATAGATTAATGGATTTCCTTTACAGCCACTAATGAAGACTAATATAGATGTTGGTGCAGTTATTGCCTGTTTAGTATTTTTGGAATTACTTATTCTTTTTATGTTCTATCGGATTAGATTGGTTCGTAGGATGGGCTTTGTATTAGTGCCTATGTATTTTTGCAACCTCGTCCTGAGGTGCTTGTACTTTCAGTTATTTTTAGTTTTGCAATAAACCCCTAAATTTGGAATTTGGAGTCAGTGATCTTTTCCGAGATTTACTTAAATTGATTCATGCCAGTTGGAATGAATGTATTGTTTCTCCCCTTTACACTTCTCAGCAGGTAATAAAGGTCCAGTCGACCGAGGGTTCCTAGTAACTTTTACAGTGGAATCCGGCGTTATCACCTTCAAGGTAGACGGAGGCAGCAACAGAAATAAAACAGCCAGCAGATTAACGGGTTAAAGGGAGAGTAATGTAACTTAGGTCCAGAAATTGCTCAAGTGTTCTAGTATTTGTTGAGGAGATGGCGTTTAAGGTCTCTTTTGAAGCAAGTGAAGGAGGGGTTGCATCGTAAGTCCCTCGGGAGAGAGTTCCATATGCTGGTGGCGTTACCCGAGAACGAGCGAGACTGGGTAGATTTCTTTTTTAGTTTGGGAGGGACGAGAAGAAGTATGTTGGAGCTTCTCAGTGATCTGGTTCTTCCTTCTTTGATGAGTTTGTTATCTAAATATTCCGGGGTGTGCGAGTGAATGTCTTTGTGGGTGATACATGCAGTCTTGAAATTGCATCTTCCTTCTATAGGAAGCCATTGAAGGGTCTTGAGTGCAGACGTGAAGTGATCATACCGTTTGATATCTATAATGAGCCTAGCTGCCATGTTTAGAACTGATCTGAGGGGAGCAAGGTGTGATTTCGTGGTCCCTGTGAGGATGGCATTCCCGTAGTCAAGTTTGGAGAGGACCAGATATTAAACGACCCTTTTGAAATCATCCGAGGGAATGAATGGTTTGATTTTTTTAGGTGTTTTAGTGTGTAAATTGCTCCTTTGGCTGAGTTTTTGATGTGCTCCTTCATTGACAGTTCTTTATACAGGGTGAATCCTAGGGATTTAGCCGAATTTGAGAGAGTGAGAGTACAGTTTAGAGCCTTCAGGTCAGTGATCCAGTCTTTGATAGGGAGGTGGCTACTTTTGGGGCAGAACAAGATAATTTCTGTTTTGGTTCGGTTTAATTTTAGATGGTTAGCGTTAAACCACGATTGAATATTACACAGTGTGACATTGAGATGTTGAATGTCACTAGGAGATTTAATTTTGTAGTAGAGTTGTGTGTCATCAGCATAGAGGTGGAATTTGATTCCAGCTTGCTTCAAGATGATAGAAAGGGGTTCCATGAAGAGATTGAACAGTGACGGGGAGAGGATTGAGCCCTGTGGTACGCCAAGAAAGACCAGTGTGGGTTTTGAGAGCCAAGACTTGATTTTGACTTGTTGTGATCGGTGTTGAAGGTAAGAAGTGAACCATTCTAAAACAGTGCCATTTATACCGGAACGGAACTTCAAGGATTCCAGCAAGGCTGAGTGGTTTACAGAGTCGAAGGCCGCTGATAAGTCAAGTAGGATAAGTATGCATGCATCACCATCATCTAAGGATCTATGAATGTCATCTGTGATATTAAGCATGGCAGTTTCTGTGCTACAGCCTTTTCTGAACCCTGATTGGAAGGAGTCAAGTAAGTTGGAGTCCTCAATATGTCGGTTGAGTTGTTGCAATATGCATTTTTCCATGGTTTTGGCTAGGAACGGGAGGTTGGCGATAGGTCTGAGGTTGCTTAGATCATTCGGGTCAGCCTTGGGATTCTTGGGAATGGGTGTGATTTGTCCTAGTTGAAGGGACTCTGGAACACAACCTGAGGCGAGAGAGGAGTTGATGATTTTTGTCCAATACGGGGCAATAATGTGGTTAAGGTTGTGTACCATTTTGGCAGGGAGGGGATCTTTGGTGTGGGAGGTGGGCTTTAGTTTCGCAATATTATTGAAAACCTCAAGTTCTGTCATTGGTTTGAAAATCGACCAGTTGGCGTTATTTTTCAATTGGATGCAGAAAAGGTTGCCGTTAGTTCCACTAGGATCCATTTTATCTTTGGCGAGGTCCAAAGGAGTGATTGGGGTAGTGTCGGGAGTGTCCAGCAGATAGGTGGTAAGGGGGGTGGGGTTGTAACTTGCAGGAAAGATTGATCAATTTTCGTTATTTTGTCAGTGAAGAAACTGGCAATTTCTTCTCATCGTTCATAAGAGGCTATAATTTCATGTGTGGAGGGGGCAGTGGTTTGTTGTTTGACTATGTTAAAGAGTGCTCTGGGCCTGTTCTTTGCATGGTCAAGTTGATTGCGGAAGAAGGTGTCTTTTGCTCTGAAGATATGCTTCTTGTATGTCAACCTTGCCGTTCTGAGTAGAGTAAGATGTACTGATGATGGGTTTTGTCTCCAGGCCCTTTCAGCTTGCCTCAGAAGTCTTCTGTCGTTGTTGAGATCCGAGGTAAACCAAGAATTTGATTGAGTCGATTTTAGTTGTTTTAGTTTGAGAGGTGCGATTAGGTCGACAGCTTCCGTAATCGCAGTGTTGAAGTGGGCGGTCAGGTCATTTATGTTATGCGAGGAAGGGGGACGTTGTAGTTGTTCACAGATCTTGGCTTCAAGGTCTGTGAAAGGGACTTGTTTGAGGCTTCTGGTCCAATGTTTGGGTTTAATTGATGAGTCTAAGTGTGGTTTGATGGAGGTCTCGATGTTGAACAGTATGAGATGGTGGTCTGACCAGTCTATAGGTAGGATGGCGTTAAGGGAGACCAATTCATTGTTGGTGATAATCGCGTCAAGCGTAGCGCCTTTGCTATGTGTTGGTTTATTGCAGAGTTGCTTTAGGTCGTTCATTTCTAGAAGGTTCATGAGGCGCTTAATTGTGGGGTCGTCGAGGTTGTTCCAGTGTAAGTTAAAGTCTCCCAGAAACACGTCCTTCGTGTCAGTTAAGGAGAACCGAGTTAATAGGTCCGAAAACTCTTCGGCGAAAAGGGCACGCTTACCAGGAGGGTGATAGATGGTGTGTAGTTTGATAGGTGGGGAGCCATTGCCTTTAACTTCGACGCTGAGATACTCGAATGTTGAGTATTCTGCCTTATTTAGTAAGGATAGAGGGATGTCAGCTTTGTGGATAATGGCTAGGCCTCCACCCGTTCTTTCCAGTCTGTCTTGTCTTATGATGGAGTAGCCAGGAGGGGTTAGCAGATCAAGGATGGCATTTGAGTGATCATTGAGCCAGGACTCCGTGAGGAAAGCAATATCAATTCCCTCACTGAGTTCGGTTTCAGCGATATCTGTGGCGTGTGGGGCTGCCTATCTGCAGTTGACGAGCATGCAGGATAAAGGGGTGGGAATGTCTTTGGCAAGTTGAAGAGTCGGAATGGTGGTGAGTTGCGCAGGAGGGCTGGGCGAGTCAGTGGTTACATGGGATTTATTTATGCCTACTAGTACTGGGATGGTGGGGGGATAGTGTGCCATGATCTGGGTTGTGGCTGCCGATCTACAATTTGCAAGCATGCAAGGTAACAGGCAGGGATAGTCTATTGCAGATTGTAAGGGCTGGATGGTGATGAGTTGGGCAGGGGGTCTGGGTGAGTTAGAAATAACAGTGGTTCTATTAATGCCCATTATTACTGGAATCGAGGAGGAAGGGGTGAGAACATTGGTCTGGGATTTGGAGGGTAGGATTCGCTGAGAGCCACAGCTTCCCGTATAGATAGGGGGCAGTGAGAACGACGGGGCCTGTGGGCCAGTCTGCACAGTGGAGTGGAGGGCCAGTGGGGGCCTTGTAAGGCCGACAGTGTGCCTGCGTGAGGAGGCTGTTGCCGACTCTCGTTGGTGGGAGGGCAGGTAGGGAAGGTCTGAATTGATAGGTCCTGTCTCAGGTGTGCTAGCTCAGCTGCGCAAGAGTCTATTTTTCGCTCCATACGTTGGAGAATCTGAGTGAGTGTGTAATTGATGTAATCCACGTAGTTGGTGCGGGAAGACGCGGCAAGTTCTGCGCCTGCGGGTGCTGAGGTCGTTAAACTATTAGGGTGATCTATGCCGTTGGGGCAGGCATTCCAAGATCTGCCGTGGGCCTCAACAGGCTTAGTTATATTGTGATTGTGTGTAGGTGTAGACGCAGGGGAGGACTTGTCGGTGGGCAATTTACTGTTATGAGAGTTGGAGGGTGTGACCTCGCTGTTGGTTGAGTCTGGGGGTGATCCAGTGTTGGATATGTTGGTAGTGTGATGGTAAGTGGTCAGACCTGTGTATAGGGCAGCAGAGAGCTCTAAGCTACGTGGGAGGACAGTGTCCTTAGGACTGGCATTGACGATCATCTGTGAAGTCCGGGTATGGCTTAGATTAAGAGGACGGGGGGCAACTGTAGTCAGATTGGAGGAAGACGGGCTAATGATATGGCCCACTACCCTAGGATTGTTGATAGCGTCGTCTGAGTAAGTAATTGCAGAGTTGCTAGTTTGGGTGGGCACTGTAGATGTCCTTATTGAGGACATTGGTCGGGGGCGAGTGTTCGAGGGAGTGGCAGGGTTGGAGGGAGTGTCGGGGGGAGAACCCGCGCAGTATTGAGTCAAGTTGAGGGAGAAGGCCGGCTTGTTCAGGGTTAGAGTATTGAGGAACAGGGGAGGGAGTTGTTGAGGGTATCTGGCCCTGTTGTGTGAGTGCATTGAGAAAGGAAAGAAAGTGTCTATTAAAGATGGTAAGGTGAGTGTCAGTGGCTTGAATGAGTATATTCCCTGTTCTGAAGATGGATATGTCAGTTTCTCCTCTAAAAGATGGGGAGGGGGACGTCGTCAGTTTTATTCCATATGGTATTTTGATTGTTTTGGTGACGAGGAGGAGGAGGAAGATGATAATGTGAATGAATGTGCTTGCTGCAAAGCTCATCGTCATGGGCAGAGCTTCAGGGGGTTGTTTGGGGTGTTACATCCTCCTATTAAATGTGTTTTCTGGTAAATAGTTGGGTACAGGTACTTTCAGTCGGGTACGGTGAGGTGCCTATTGGATTTCACCAGTAATTTTTACATGCAACCAGACAAAAATGTATATACACTGTCTGTTTTAAAAGTGTTAATATATGTTGGTTATTTTACAACATATAGTGTTTTCTCACACTTTGTACGCCTACCAATCTGCATTTGTCTCCCTTTCCACTGTACTTCAGCCTCTCTTAAGCGCTCCGCTTGTGGCACAATGTATTTTAACATCATATGCCAGCGAGATTGTTGTAAAATCTGAAGCTCACCCCCCCCCCCAATCTTATTGACCAAGCTCATCGTGTAACATGCAGATAACAGATTATGTTATGTAGATAGGTGAGTGGGTCTCTACCTTTGACACAGTGATCCATATATTACTTGCATTTCAAAAACTGAAATCCTAATATAGCACACTGAGCTATGTACTGGCATCAAGGACGTGCATGCACACTGCAAGACAAGGGTTAAAAACCTTATTGATTTTTCTCAATCTGTTATTATACGGTTGCTAAAAAGGGTTACTCCGAGTAGTACTAAAGGATAACACCAAGCACTGTGTTACGTTTTAAATCCTGACTTTGTGTTTCTCTCGGCCATTCAATCTTGGTATATAATCTCTAAAAGTTAAAAAAAAATGTCACTCCTACACCTTGAAACCCTTTCTGTTTTATGTAACATCATGTACATTAATTTACACTACACCACTGAATGATTTAATGTCAATGTATAATGTGTGCTTGTGATGTAAAGTGGTCTGACACCCTACAGTGGGACGAGTAGCACTATAAAGCCTCAAACTTAACACCGATAAAACCAAGGTACTCATCTTTGAGAGCACCGCCTCCTCCTGGACCACACCTGGTGTCCCACTAAACTAGGCCCTCCCACCTGAGCCCACAGAACATGCAAATAATCTAGGCATTATTCTCAACAGCAATCTATCCATGAAAAAACAGGTGAATGCTGTCTCCTAAGAATGTTTCCACATCCTCTGCATGCTGAAGAAAATCTTCAAATGGCTCCCCATAGAAACCAGAAGCACCCTCACACAGGCACTCATCACCAGCCACCTGGACTGCGGCAACACCCTCTATGTCGGGATCAACACCCAACTCCAAAACAGGCCCCAGACAATACAGACTGCGGCAGCCAGGCTCGTTCTCAACCTCCCGAGACAGACCCACATGACCTCCCACCTCACAGCACTGCACTGGCTCCCCATCAGCAAACGCTGCCATTTCAAACTCCTTACCCACATTTACAAAGCCATCCACAACAAGTGCCCAGCCTACATCAACCAGAGTGAACTTCTCCCAGCCCACAAGACAGCTTCGCTTCTCCTCCCTTTACCTCGCTCTCTCCCCTCGAATCATCAGAAGCGGCAGCCGATCAGTGGCGGCCCATGCAGGTAAGTGCGGTGAGGCGGGGCAGGGGTTGGGGGGTGAAAGTGACAAACGACGAGATAGGGAATGTAAAATAAATAAATAAATAAAATCACTTACCTTGCGCTTGCCGCATCGCCGAGTCGGCGATGCGACGAGCGCAAGGTAAGTGGTTTTATTTTTTTATTCTATTTCACAATCCCTATCCCCTTTTTAGTCACTTTCAACCCCCCACCCCAGCCCCGCCCCCATACCACCGCGCTTACCTGCACGGGCTGCCACTGCGGCCGATCCATCTCCCACCTTGCCCTCAAACTCTTGAACGATCAGCACCAACACTACTGGAGTTCAGAAAGAAACCTGGCTCATCAACAAATAGCTCGGAGCAGCAGAACATCCCCCCACCAGTGCCTAGAGACCCTCACGGGTGATAAGTAGCGCTCTATAAATCCTGTTTGATTTGAGTAAAAAAAATTAGCAAGTGCTATTAAATTGTTATTCATGTAAATAGTCATAGATATTGATGCATCCGACATTCTTAAAGTGCGTGCATATCTCTTACATATAGGGCTTGCACAAAGTCAAAAACCTGGCTCCAAATGGTAGTTTTGCTTAAGTAGTTGTGAAGTTTTAACAAGCTTTGTACCTTTGTTTCCCCATTTCATTGGCATCTAGGTGTTAAGCTGCAAATAGTTCCAAGCCATGATTCTACTCAAACAAAAGGAGGGCTGGTGGCCCTTTGAACATGCCCTTTATTTTGGGCCCAGCAGGAAGAGAAAATAAAAAAGCCACTTAACTGCTTGCACGTTGCTGCCCCTTACAGACAACGCGCGAGCACTGCTGAAGAATTTGTCCCGGTGTTGGCAAATTTCACCAAGACCAATTCAGCATATCCACTGGGGCCAGACAGATCCCTGATCGGCTGAATAATAGCTGCTGGAAGGGGGATCCAGCTGGGTCCCCCTTCATTCCAGCACTAGGTGTGGGGGGGAGGCAGACGTGCCTCTTAGGTAGTTTCATGCATGAGGGCAGCCCCTCCAAGGCCTCATCCCCCTCCTACAATGGTGAAATATTTTTTTAAGTAGGAAGGTCTGCTATTGGCTTCAAACCATGGAACAAGTGACACGCTGGCTCTCAGAGAATGTCAAGAGGTGCAAAAAAATCTACTGAATGTGCTAAAAGTGCTTTTCAGTCTGTTTGTGTATTTGGATAAAAGTGATATTATCGCATTAAGAAATGCAATAAAACCACTTCAATTTTGTTCCTATAAGCACTAGTAAAATATTGTGTTAACTTCACACATCTAAGTGTAATAAAACAAAATTGCTATGTAGTCTCAAGATTATGGGCTACAGTAACACAATTACTAGAATGATGTCGTTACAGTGAATGATCTGACAAACTCTTAGCGAAACATGATGTGAGGGTCTAAAACTATCAAGAACATTTGCTGTCTCTCTCAACAGAAATATCATTGTCCGTGAAAAAATGAATGAAGGACTAATGGCTGCTATAGATCTTCTGCTCCAACATTTCAATATTTGTATTTCTGTTTCTCCCTTTTTAATTTAGAACATTTTATCCTTGGTGGGTGGAATGTTCTAATAGTTTGATAAATCTTCTGCCTCTGGCTATTGCGGTTATTAAAGCCCCTCACCCTAGTTATCGGTACACACTTGTGCTTGAGCCGATATCTCAGGTTTAGGGCATTTATCAATCATTATAGCCGTTAGCAGCAGGCCTATAATGGTATATTCGTCCATAGCTAAATTGCTTCAAATATCTAGGACCACAGGATTTGGAATGGATGAGTTTTCATCTATTTTTCCTGAAGGCATGGTGTTTGGCTTCAAAGCAGGTAGTTTGAGGTAGTTCATTCCAGACCTAGAGCCCTGGGAAGCAGAAGAACTGCCTCCTTTCAAACCGCAGCTTGATTAGGAGATCTGAAGAAGAGCTTTTATGGAAGTCTTGTGTGGAATGTTGTATGTTGTTGCTGAGTTACACTGTGGACTTTCTATGGATGTGTTAATGGGTGAGGTGAGAGCAAGTGCGTTGATGTCAGTGTTGGAAGATGTAGCACTCTTTGGGCTTCTTTCCACATCCAATCGTGATGCTGTCTTCTGGACTCCTTGGAGGTAGGGGATCTGATTTTATGGACACTGAGGTAGAGTGGAAGTGGAGGAGGTCAAGTGAGTATGGGATGTTTAGGGCCTTCTCTCCTCTGTGGTGCTTGAGGTACTCATGCTTTTGTTTCAGTTCTGTGAATTATGCAATGAAGTGGTCTTTGAACTGTGGGGTACCCCTCAAATTCAGAGGGGGGGATGGCATGATCGCAAGCTTTCAGTGGCCTTGCTCCAGAGCTAGAGAGCTCATTAAATCTACTGATCAGAATTTTCCACTTCGTCAACCACATTAAGGCCATTTTTACAATGTGCACAGTACTGGTGGGATGATAAATCTGCACTTGAAAATGACATTAGCATGAGGTAACACCTTACCAGTACTGTGCACTTACGAGCTAAATCCCATGGAAGGGGGGATTACCACGTGGGACCGGATTTACCAGTCATAAAACTACCCAGAATTCTCAATTGCATGGAGTTTAACACACACATTTACAAACTTCTCCTAGCAGGTGGTAAATGTGTGTGGAGCCTCTGTGTGGGTATGGGGTGAAGGAACGGAGGTGTGGGAAGTAGTGGATGGAATGGGCAGATAAGGTCTGGTGGGGAGCATTGAATGCCCCGCTCTCCCCAACAACAACAAATGGGGGACGAGGCTCGGCTGCTTCTTCAGCCAGTGTCATGGAATTTTAACGAATGCATGCACTTACCGCCTGGTGAAATAGGGACCCGTCTCCCAACATCGGGGGAAAGCGGGTGCAGAAATGCAGGTCAACTCACGATCAGGCAGCACAGAATTCAATGCGGAGGGCTGGGGTTTCCTTGGCCACTTTGCAATTGCTTTTTGAAACCGATAGCGTTTTGCCAATGCACTAACCAAAATGTGTATTTAAAAGAGATACACGCACAGGACCGCAATATTTGAAATGTTGTATACTATTAATATAATAAAAGGTTGCACTGAGCAGCAACACTCTTTTAAGAGGAGATTTCACCCCTGACTGAGCAGGAGGCACATGAGTGGGTCACAATCAAGAGAACAATCCCACAATGGAATCAAGTCGCCCTATGGCTACTGTTGTGTCAGCATCCCAGCGCCTGCCTGCTTCTTCACCTCATTTGGCAGCATCCTGAATCCATAACACTCATTTCACCTGTCTTTAAAGAGCAGTGGCACTGAGCAATTATAGCAATGGATCAAATGTCACCCTTTACAAATGTTGTACAACAAATCACTGTATTGCGTTGGTAACTTTATAAATAGCCATTCACTGAAACTGTGTGTTACTGAGAAACTTGAATTCCAACCCATAACCTTCACAATGAGGATCTAAGGCATTAACCACTAGGCCACAATATTTTCACTTCCCCACAACAGCCCTTAAACCAAGATATGTCCTGCAAAGCTTCTTGCTGGATTGAAATTGTGAGCGTGAACGGGTTCCCTTATGAATATATCCGGAAACACTGTGCGCCCTCAGTTATAGATAAATTACACTGTCCTTAAAATGCCCCCAGCCTGATCCCAAATGAGCTCTGCCACGCAGGTATAAGGAGCAGGAGATGTGCCCTTGAATTATCAACACCTGATCGAGCCAACATGCACTGTTTGAGCAGGAACCACTACAAATGCAGCACTGTCCCTTCCAGGGATCAAACCCGCCACACATATGCCCCTCAGCAGCTAACAAATGTGGTAGAAAGTACTGTGCACCCCCACCAATCACTTATCACCCCCATCTCTGAACAAAATTGTAAAATCAATCCCGAGGTCGGCAGAGGCATCCAGAAGGCCGGGCAGCAGTAGGGCCACCGCTAGTATGACCCTGCCACCTGGCTGGCAGCCAATAGACACAGGGGCGCTTTTGTGGGCTCCTTTGCATGCGTGAAATTTGGAAAAAAGCGACAGCAGTGGCCGTTGAACTCTCCTCCCCCTACAGGAGAAAGCCTGCACCGACCTGTACCGAGGGTCCGCCATGGTGGCAGCCCTCTCTAGAACAAACTTCACGTTCTGTTTTTTTGTTAGGAAATGCAGCTTCTAAGATGCACACCACCACTCTACTAACAAGTTTGCTTTATTGCAAATTGCTAGAATTTATCGTGCCCAATTAAAAAAAGACTGGACAATATTCTCTGGTTAATGTACTCTCTGCAAAAGCCTTTGACGAGTACAAAAGTATGCAATAATATGTGCTAGCATGCAAACACGCACCTAGTTACGCTATATTTGGATAAGTGACAGTGAGATTATAAATAGCGTTCTGCAGAGTACGCCTTAATTAATCCCATGTGGTTGTATGAAGTGGACTCTACGCACCTGACATTACCTTAATGCAGTCCAACGTTCTACAGTAGCTGAAATGCTCATGGAAGTGCTAATTGCGCGCCATGCTTTTCGACAAGTTTGGAAAAAGTAAAACAAACTTGTTCAGCAGCTTCTAGCTATTGCACGTTTTTGATTTGATGTACATTACTAGTTCCACAGCTGCTCACATCTGCTGCTTCATTTTAAACCAGTGTGGCAGAATGGCTTTACAAATATAGATCCAGGGCCGGCTTTAGCACTAGTGGTGCCTGGTACGACAATCTTTTTTGGCGCCCCCTCTGCCCAATGTCCCCTCTCCTCAGATTCCCTCACTACCACCTGGCAAAAGTGCCCCTCATCCCTCCATTGCCCCTATTTCACATACTTTTAATTTGTTTTAAAGCTCCGGTAAATGCTGGCTTCACTAATCCACTCAGCTATCCACATAAAATACAGATCTGTTCTTTGCAGCAGGCTTATTAACCCTCTGTGCTACTTTATGGGGAGTCAAGACTGCCACTAGACACAACTGAATCTCTCTCACTAGCAGGAACATTAATCACAAGAGTTATCTTGACATTTTTATTGCTGCCTGAAAGCTGGATGCACAACTAACTCTGCAGCAGGTGCTTATAAATGGTAGGTTATTGCAAGACACAGTGGTCCGCCTGAGGTCAGTGCCCCCCCCTCCAGGTCAGCACCCAATGCGGCCACACGAGTCGCACCGCCCTACAGCGGCTCTGTATAGATCTGCGAGGCACGTGAAACTGCCCGAAGTCAATGGTGCGATAATCTGTTTCCTATACATAAGCCACTCTGTTCTCTACGTTTGTAGGCACCGCATGTGCTAGAAAGTAGAGCTGGGCGAGCCACTGAAGGCTTGAGCCAGGTTCGAGCCAGAGGCCAGGCTCAGGCTCAGCTAGAGGTCCTCCTGGGCCCTGGAGTCCAAAGTGAACGGACCCTTCATATGTCTCCTGCCTCTCGCTGCCACACTTCTCTCATTGTGTAATTACACAGAGTGGAGACAGTGAGGAGCAATAGAGCCCATCTGCATACAGCCCCCTCCAGTATGAGTAAATACAAATGTAAAAAAGCTTTTGCAGTGGGAGCTCTGCCACCACACTTCACTTTTAATGATGCGAAGAGGTGTCATGGTGTTGGATCTCCCACACTGCTTGTTTTGCTAAAAGTCTAATTGCTTTTGTGGAAGTGTTGCAGTGCTCCTAAAGTTGGCACCTTATTATGTCAGGAGAAGCTGCAATGTCCTAAGGAGTAACTGGCTTTCCCTTAACTTTGTATTTTTATCCAGAAAGACTACTTTTTCCAACTTGATTTAACATGAAATACTGTACAGTTTTTTAAAAGTGTACTGGTTTAGCTCCTTAAATAATTAAACAAGGAGCACTAACCTTTGAAGTAAAACAGGAAATTATCTCATCTATTGGTTGAATTGCACTATTCGGACCAGGAAAAGTGTGATCAATCCCAGCTTCTTCCCTTGATCAAATTGTGTGAGCATAGTAACTTACTTGAAATCAATTCAGGGCATGCACTGGACTAAAGTGTTGCACTATTTATAGCGATATCCTAGGCCAAATATAAAAGGCACATGACACCTTCCTTGCCTCACATGGTTCGCTAATGGCATCGCCGTCATGGTAGGAGTTCATATTTAGAAACTCACTTCTAATAATTACTACTTAATGCACTGATATAATGTAATGTACTAAAGTGACACACTCCCATGACCTATCGCCTATGTTTACATGATTTACATGCCAACATTTTCATGACTCGTGAACAAGCACAATACATCACCGTCATCTCCTACATTGATGACACTCAAATCATCCTCTTCCTGACACACAAGACAAACACCACCAGAACCAACTTCACCAACTGCATCACAATGGTAGCAGACTGGATGTGAACCAACTGCCTGAAGCTCCACTCCGACAAGATGGAAGTTCTGGTCTTCAGCAACAAGACCTCTCCTTGGGATTCCACCATCAGAACTAGGGCCAACACCTACACCCACAGGCCAGGCAAGAAATATAGGGATCATCCTAGATCAGTGGTTCTCAAACTTTTGACTCTTGAGGACCCGACATTGAGTTATTACTGGAATCCGAGGACCCCCCAAGCAATTTGTACTATTTAAATTTCAAACATTAAAACAGTAATTCGCAGAAAACACACAAACAAGTGCACACCAAACAAATACTCTAATTACTAAACATTTTATTATTTTATATTGAAAACATTTGCAAAAATCAAAATATTTGAATGGGAGGGTTGGTGCTGCATCTCGGTGACTAACATTTCAATGTTTGGTTTTATTTCGCGGTATGAGGCTCCAGCTCCTGTCAGGGCCAGACTGGAAACTCAAAGCAGCCCTGGCAAATGTTGTCAGACCAGTCCCCTTACGGTGCACACCAAGTGCAACGAGTGAGCCTGACCACTACAAAGGAGGCTTTAGGGGGCTCTCCCCCAAGAAAATTAGGGAAAATGGTGCGTTCTATAACACATTTGTCATTATATATTGAATTGTATTAGCTTTTAAAGCATAGTAAATGATGATCTTACTGTGCACCTTCAATGATTCCCTCACTATGACTCTCCAACAGTGCCTCTTATCTCGCCATAGCCCCTCTGTCACATGTATTTCATTTGTTTTATAGCACCTCTCATACCAGTGAGGGGTGTCAGAGCACTTCACATCACACACATACAGAGACAATGAATCATGTGTGTGTAAATCAGTGTATAGAAAATGTTACAAAAGGCCAAGGGGACTACAAGGTGTAGGATTCACATGTCATCCACACTGGTATTCATTTTTTGCTTTGTCTGGAGAAGCACAAACTCAGGATTCAGAACATAACACAGTGGTTAGCATTGACTTTAATAATAAGAATTTATTTCTACCCAAAAAAACCTTTTGTAGCAGCATCAGGATACTGAAAGACTGGGAAAAAACATAACTTATTAACTTGTACCATGCAGCTCTTTGACGGCAGTTCATAGCTCACTGTGCTAGATTACGATTGCAACTTATGAACTGCACAGTAACAACGGAATCTCTGTGACAAAAGCAGTAACCCACTGAGCTATGCAAATAAAATATTGTTTTTTTAAATGCATGGTACACGTTCTTTGCAGGAGGCATATTAACCATCTGTGCTACCTTAGATGTGTCAAAGCTGCCACTGGGCAAAACTCCCATCTCTCTCCAGCAGGTACATTAATCACCGGAGTTATCTTGACACTTTTATTGTTGCCTGAAAATAGCTGATTATACAAGGAACTTTGCAGTGCTTTTGAAAGTGCTGCCTGTTGACCCCCTGAGAATGTGTCAGGCCCCTAGGGGTTTGTGGACCACAGTTTGGAAAATACTGCCCTAAATGACAAGCTCAACATGACAGCTCAACTCAACGCAGTGTGCACCTCCTGTTTCCACATCCTATGCATGCTGCGAAAGTTCTTCAAATGTTTGCCTCAGAACACCAGGCGGACCATCACACAATCACTCATCACCATCAGGCTGGACAACGGCAACACTCTACATGGGAATCTCCAACAAACTCCCACACAGACTCCAGACCATCCAGAACGCAGCTGTAAGACTCATACTTCACCTCTCACGCCAAGCCCCACCCACATCACAACGCACCTCAGGAAGCTTCAGTGGTTCCCCATTCACAAGTGCAGCCAATTCAAACTTCTCACGCACACATACAAAGCCCTGCACAACACAGAACCAGAATACCTGAACAGCCGCATACACTTTCAACAACCCACCAGACATCTATGCTTTGCCTCACTCACATACATGCCCAACATCCGCAAAAGGAAAACTGAAGGTCGTTCACTCTCCTACATCACGCCCAAGACATGGAATATCCTCTCTCAACACATCAGAGCCTCCTCCTCACTCATTGAGTTCCGCAAGAAGCTGAAGACCTGGCTCCTCGTATAAGCACCTTGGGAGCACACAAGTACACACCTTGCCCAAGCACCTGGATACCCTCTCTGGTGATTAGTGTGCTATACAAATCAGCATAACATAACACAACACAGGATCTTAAATCCAAGCCAGTCTATTGGTGCGGCTCTGGCTCAGCTCTCCCTATTATTTTGCTGGCTAGCCCACCTCTACTATAAAGACCTAATTGGTCCTCTAACAGTGATCGAGAACATAGCACAGGTACTAAGCTGTAGTTATCAACAGTTCCAGGTCATGAGGGAATCTTTGAGTTAGTCCTGTTCTTAACAACCAATAGAAAGCATCTTGGGACATGTAGTTCCACTTTTCCTATTATAAGTATAGGCCTACAGGTCCCAGCATGCTAAGTGCTGGTAGCAGCAAAAATAGCTGAGTCATCCTCTTGTCATGTATTCAATTGGTAGCTATACAGCATGTATAATTAAAAAAGACAGTATTCAACAAGAACAAATAGCCACTTGTCTAGAGGGCCCTTTGGCTGTGTGGGAAAGGTTTTAAACTGTGTCACAAAATTTTTCTCTGCACAATATTGCCTTTGGGTGCCAGATGGGCTATATTTTGTTTTGGAATGGTTGACATTTTAATTAAGCTGCAGAAATTAGAAAAATAACTGAATTTTGTGTTGCGCAAAAATGATCACGTTTCTCAAAAGTTTACATGATATGATTTTGAAGAATTCTTTTTGCATGAGTGTGCATCGCAAGTTAAAATTCTCGAAAGACACCAGCGGGAGACTGATTCACACAGAAAGTGTCTTGCTGATGGACATTTTCTACTCAAACCAGCCTTTTGCTGGCTTCTCATAAGACTTTAATACGTAAAGCACACGTTCAGGTACAAAAAGTCACGCAGGATACCTGCAAATCACATTTCGGTACAAAAGTGGATATTTGTGAAACTTTCATGGAATTTCACTAAGAAAAATTACGCCATTCATAAGAGTCCAAATTTTGTAGTCTCAGAGGCATTAGTTTGATATTGACCATCTACCTTAGTCAGCTCACTGAGAAAGTCTAGATGGTTCCCTAAGAACAGAAAATGCTGTTGGTATGTAACATAAAGTTACCAGCATCTGTAAAGCACACCTCTACTATTTGTGCGAGATAGTCTGATAGCAAGGCTGTACGTTGTCATTGTGTCTGGCTAGAGAAGATCTGCCTGTCCTATATATTGTTTAGTTATGGTTCACATTGAATAATGACCTAATAAGAAGTGTGAGATCCTATCAGAGATCTTCCTAGAATGTTGTGTGCAAAGACTGTACCACTTATTTTGTTCCACTGAAGTTATGCCTCTTCCATTTATTTCATTCTGCTGGGGTGCATGGTCATCCGCCGGACAATCCAAAGCTTGGTCTTAGGAGACTCTTCTGTTAATAAACATCTTTACAGCATTATGTGGCTCCAGTGCAGTTCTGTGTGCTTTTCAGGCATAGTCTATTTCATTTAGCTTGTTCTGAACAGTCTGTGAAAAGTTATGGGCGTGCAGTTGACTTTGAACACTTATCCAACTACATGTGCACAATTGTGCCTGAGTGTCCGAACAATGTGTTCTTTTGGTGTTCCATAATGTTTTCTTTTGGTGTGGGATGAGGAATAAATATGAGTGATGCTTTTTACCCATTGCAAAGAAACATGGGTATTTTAGAGATTACCAATTTCCTCTACGAATCATTAAATGAAACATGTCTGATTCTTGTATAATTACCATCTCCCATTTTTGCTCTCTGCTTGGATCATACGAGGCAATTTCATAAAATCAGTTGGTTCATAACTTTCTTGTTCAAATGTAAGATGGCTCTGTGCCTATTCATATATTCCAGTGTTCCTTTGTTAGTTCATTTTCTTTAATGCTTTTAGCATTCTAATTATATTAAATCTTTAACATTGTAGAGATTGAATCAAGTACAAAATTGGTAATCACTGATGTGTTATGTGTTCTCTTAGATTTTTAACTTTGTTATCTTGCTGTTAAATAAGAACGTTGCATACTTTTAAATAGTTTTATTAATCTGTTTTTATCTTTTAATGTACCAATGATGTACGTTTTATGTATTAAGTAACCTGCAATAAACTAACTGAACCATGAGTAAGTAAGAACTTTAATTATTAAATTCATAACAATACAGAAGTAATCACAATACATGTGCAACATTTAAAAATGGTAACATTACAAATACAGGGACTTCTATTACAGAAATGATAGAAAACGTTTACTTATGTCACGGTTTGACATCTACTCCGTACCCATCTTAAGTACAGTTAAAAGGCAGCAGGAACGTTACAGGAATTTTACAAAAACGTATTGAAGGACTGACCTCTCTGGGAAAATGTCCTTATGAAGGATTTAAATCCTAAAACCCTTAGAGGCAATTTGGGAAATTCATTTCAATAATTAAGAAATGTTGAAACAGGTTGAAAAAGCACTATACGAAATGAGTATGGGTATTGAGTCAATGCGAAATGAATATTGAATTTAGCACCCAGATTGAGTGCTTCACTGATTCGAGTCGGCGAACCAACAAATAATTACTTGCCCTTCTTAAGTTGCCCATTCATCTAGGGACAACTTTGATAGGTACATAAGTAAGCCGTTGTGATACTTCTCTAAAATCATAGGGTATGCAAACATTTGTCATGTGCCAGTTAGGCTTGATGAAATCACATACAGTGGCACGATACAAACATTGACTCAGACAGGTCTTTGTACTTATTTTAAGCAATCTTTATTGAAATATTGAGGCTGCAGCTTGTTGAGAAGCAGTAATCGATAATGTCAAATAGAACAGAGGATGTAGGTGTCAGAGGCTTGCAGAAAACTAAGGAGGACACAGCTTGGTAGCTCTGAGCTCCCTACAAGACTTCCTTAATGAATGTGTCAAATAAACCACTATCTTTACAGGTAGCTGGGTGCATTAGCTTGAGGAACAATTCTGCAAGGCAATGTAGCTATTGAAAGAACAGTGACACGTTCGTTCGCTAATGTTGCCCAGACAGGTCAACAGGACAATAGGAACTTTAAACAGTGTTGCTAGGAGAAGAGGGATTGTCACCTGAGGTGGAAGGGACAGCACCTCATCCTCTTGCATAGCGACAGATAAACAAATACACCTTTGTCCACAGGTTGCCACCTTTTGAATGCAGTCGTGTTGACCCCTGTGGACAGCTTTTGGGAACGAGTGTGTTCATAGTTTAAAAAAATAATTTCAGTCATAATATGCAAGGGCATGCAAAGTGGTATAACAATTTAGAGTCTCATGACGAACCCTCAGGAATTCTGATTCGCACACAGACAGTAGTTTATACCCAAATCGGTACTCAAGACGCACAGACATCCCCACACCCACATGAATTTCAATGCACAATTCATACCAGGGAAAACCTGGAACATATTGTAAAATATTACATTTTCACACCTTGGTAAAGGAGAATCTCTGTCATCCCCCACTAAACGGATTCCTAATGCTAGAGTAATGCTGCTTCTGGTAAATATTGCTCCTGGCGGAATCAGTTATTTACAAGGTGCAGTATTACTGCTCCACAAGACCGCAGGATTTGTAGAGACCCTTAATAAAACTTTGAAAATATCCATTTTTTGGTTTAGCAAGTAAGATGGGTCTTCATCGTATTTTGAAGCACGGTTAAAGTAGCCAGATAAGGTCCAGATCTGAGGCATGATTTGCTCAGGAGGACTTAAGTGGGTTAAATACGGACATCACGATTAATAAGTAGTGTCTGAGTTACAGTTAAGTGCTCAAAAAACGTAGTTGTTTAACTTTGGTACTATAGTAGACACAAGTAGTGTGATAACGCCTCATCAATGCATGTGTGCACGATTCAAGGTTGGACAGGAGGAGTAGTTGTGGTCTAATTTCCTTACTTATTTTGATTCGACCTTGATTCTTCGATGAAGGACTCAACTAAGGATGCTTGAGCTTCTACTGAAAAAGCCTGTTCTAACACAGACATATGTTCTTTCCAGCTGGACTCCAGCCCAGGTATTACACCCATCTTCCTTACTTGTTAAAGACATGGGCAGTACAAGTCATATTTTTAATTGTAACATAAATTATTATCTTTGCTGACTTTCCTCTGTTAGTAATATGCAATGTTACCACATTTATGTAAGCACTTGCGAAATTTGAAAACGAAAGTTAACCAAATACGACTCTCTAAAGTCCAGGTTAGTGAGATTTTATATGATTTTGTAACTGAAGTTCTGCAGTGGTCCCTTAGTTTCTCTCACTGTACTCCCATTATTGCAAAAAAGACAGTCCTCAGTACAAACAGAGGAGAGGTATTGGCAAAGCGAGAAAGATGAAACATGTAAATAACTAAGCTTATTTGGTTCTAGAATTAAGACTCCTCTGGCGACAGTGTAAAAAACATATTTGCGATGCTAAGCGTTCGCAAAAGGATCAACAATGGCTGGATCTATACAAGGCATGCAAAACCAGGAACCCCAGGGACCTTTGGATCCATGTCAACAAAACATCAGATATAAATATAATTCCTTTGGGCAATAGCATCATGGCCACTCTATGGATCAGGTTTGTCAGTTCTCTTTTTGTTCAAGGTGATCAAAACGAAGAACTACCAATATACTACAAAAACTTACTCAGGGCCTGATTTACAAACTGCACTTTTTACTTTTTTAACTTACACACAAACGTGTAAATTACTACAAAAGTGCAGTTTGTGAATAACGAAAAGTGTAAACTTACTCAAAAGTGTAAGCTACCTTTGTGAATCAGGCCTTACATTTGACCATACTACCCATGAAGTAGAACTTAATTTACCTGGAATTATTTATTCAGTCAAGAAGTCTTCTGTCTTTTGAAGTCTTCTGTCTTTTGTTAATAAACAAGAGTAAAAATGATACAGAGTGGGGCCAAATGGGATCCCCTCTGCAGTTTTCAATCAAAATCTGACCACTGGCCCAAACCCTGAAAAATCTTTTTGAGAGATGTTATTTTACGGGATCTATTCTACAGTCTTGGCAAAGCTCACTTCTATAACCACTTTACAAAAATGTTGACGATAATAAAAAAGATCCAGGCAATTATAGACTAATTGCCTTGCTGGGTGTACAGTCAAAATACTATGCATCCCTCTTGCTTGATGACCTGAAAATCTGGGCAGAAGAAAAGAACATACTTTCATGGTTTCAAATGGGCTTTTGACCAAACTGTAGCACATTAGACAATATCACAGCAATTAGTATGGTAGTATACAAAGCAACTAAAGTTCACAGTCAACTAGGTTTGTTTTGTAGACTTCAAAAAAGCGTCCAACTCCATCAACAGAGATCTACTTTGGGCCAAACATAACAAATGGGGAATGCAGGATAAACTGCTTAATGCCATCAGGAGCCTATATTCAAACAACTGGATCCAAGTCAATCTAGGGAACAATAACGCCCTGACTGAAATAAATCCCTGTAAACAATGGGATCAAACAGGGTTGTGTTCTTGTGCTCCTCGTTTTCAGTCTTTATATTTCGGACATTGAAGCTACAGTCATCAAATCAATAGCTGGTCCACCCAAGCTAAATGGGCGTTTAGTGCATATAATACAATTTGCGGATGATACAGTTCTTTTAGATCACACTCAAATGGGTCTTTAGCACACATTAAAGAAATGTCATTACAATTGTGCACAAAATCTATTAGCGATCAACTACAAAACACAAGGTGTTATAATTAGGTTAAAAAACTAACGAGGGCATACATTGGACTACAGTGGGGCAAATGATGAAAATTTGAAACTCCTACACCTACCTTGGTGTTACCCCTCATAAAAAAACATAGAGGCATAAAAAAACATAGAGACATAATTAAGATTTGCACTACTAAAATTGTCAAAACAATAGAGACCATCTTTGTCACCACCTTTAAAGGTCCTAAAAGCCAAGTATGTTTCAAAATTAACTTATGGCTTGGAAGCTTTTCAAGTTTAAAACGATTACTTGGTTAAATCTGGGGCAAAGTAAATTATTTAGGCTCAATCAAACATGAGACCTGAATTTAGCCTAACTGACCAACAATTAAGTGCAAATGGAGCATTATTAAGGTATTGGTTTAGAATGAAAAGAGCGAATCAAAAAATACTTCAAGGAAAATCTCTGCAAAGAATTTGAAAACCCAACATTTTGTGGCATTACACCCTGACATATTACAACTTAATTTTTTTAAAAGAGCTAGGAATGTGTAAGCTATAGGAGCAAACACTTTCCTATTGTAACTTCAAATGGTTTTTGAAAAAACATGTTTTCTTATTGTACCGCAACAAAGGTCTTCAGAAATTCACCAACCATACTCATTGTAATCTAATCAAGGACAATTACACAACACGTCACTTTTTTACATATCATGCAGATTAAATAGCATGGGCACTCTGGATTAAATATCTATGATTATGCTTTGGATTCTTTGAACTAGGAGAAGTAAAGGGACCACGGAAACAGAAAAAGGCAGTCTAGCCTGCAGGTTCTGTGATTACCACAAAGAAACATTAACCCACTGCCGACAAAGAGAAACAACTGGATAACCCATGATACTATGTAATGGAAGGATATCTGACCATTGAATGACAACCCTCATTGTGTAGGTTCAATTAGTCAACAATAAATATTATAGACAGTGAGGGGGTGGACCCTAGATTAGAGATATTTTAAACATACTTTTGTATTTGAGGTCTGGTTCGACTGGTCATTGATTTCGCATGACCATTTTGTGGTGTAGAACTGTATTTGTGGCCTGCCTTCGTTGGCCAAATATTGTTCATATAAGCACTTTTGCACAGAATTTGCTTCTATCCCTCGAATTGTGTTTCTTCCTGTTTCTGTACAGTTGTTCACTGACTTTTTACAGATTTTAACAAAACATAATATTTATTATTGTTGTATTGGTTTAATTAACTGGACAATAAATGTGATTATGTATTGGCAAAGCCAATAGGTCTGGGTTTGGCAAGCTGGTGCAATGGCTAATTAAACACGAGTGGTTTCTAGCAGGCAGGTGTATTTAAAACATGCATAGAGACCAATTTTAGTTTTAAAATATTATTATGAATTGAGTACAAAATTTACTATTTGTGGGGTTCTGATTTCTTGTAACCTGAAGACATAATTTAAACATGTAAATGCTCAAGGATGACTAGAAAAATAAAAAAGATAAATGGAAAGGAAAAACACTGAAGAAGTAAAGTCTTGGCCCAGCAGCCCTGGCACTGAAGGACATTTCTTTTTTAACAGGTGTGCACATGTGATTAAGAAAAATGCTGTCATTCAGAGTGCATGGGAGCCAATAGATGAAGAGGGCTGACCCACTGAGCCATGCTTTATACTCTAGTGGGCAGAAGTAAAATCTGAATGTCAAACCAATGGATGAAGAGGCCTTTTGGGCAGAACCTCTAAATCATCAACTGTATGTATTGAGAAAAAGTCACCCTTAGGTGATAGGTCTGTCCTTGCAAAAAAATAACTGCAAAAGAAACAATTGATGGACGGAATGCTGGACAATGCAAACATTCACCCCCAGTCACAAGGATCTGGGTTAAATTCATCATTCTTTTACTCACCACACCACCCCAGTTTGGACCCAGCCATATGCAAATCAGTCTTGACCCTGTTCCTTGTGGGAACAGTCCAGACCGAACTGCCAAGCCAGGTCCTCCCTGGACCGGAAACAAGCATCCTGGGACCGGTTTCAGGGCATCACCCTTCATCAGCCAGGCTAGCTTGAATCCAGTGGTGTAGTGAGCACAGGACCCACGTCTGGGCATACCCTTCCCACTTAGAGCGACATATGCAAAAGAAACAATTGATGGACGGAATGCTGGACAATGCAAACATTCACCCCCAGTCACAAGGATCTGGGTTAAATCCATGATTCTTTTACTCACCACACCACCCCAGTTTGGACCCAGCCATATGCAAATCAGTCTTGACCCTGTTCCTTGTGGGAACAGTCCAGCCCGAACTGCCAAGCCAGGTCCTCCCTGGACCGGAAACAAGCATCCTGGGACCGGTTTCAGGGCATCACCCTTCATCAGCCAGGCTAGCTTGAATCCAGTGGTGTAGTGAGCACGGGACCTACGTCTGGGCATACCCTTCCCACTTAGGGCGACATATGCAAAAGAAACAATTGATGGACGGAATGCTGGACAATGCAAACATTCACCCCCAGTCACAAGGATCTGGGTTAAATCCATCATTCTTTTGCTCACCACACCACCCCAGTTTGGACCCAGCCATATGCAAATCAGTCTTGACCCTGTTCCTTGTGGGAACAGTCCAGCCCGAACTGCCAAGCCAGGTCCTCCCTGGACCGGAAACAAGCATCCTGGGACCGGTTTCAGGGCATCACCCTTCATCTGCCAGGCTAGCTTGAATCCAGTGGTGTAGTGAGCACTGGACCCACGTCTGGGCATACCCTTCCCACTTAGGGCGACATATGCAAAAGAAACAATTGATGGATGGAATGCTGGACAATGCAAACATTCACCCCCAGTCACAAGGATATGGGTTAAATCCATCATTCTTTTACTCACCACACCACCCCAGTTTGGGCCCAGCCATATGCAAATCAGTCTTGACCCTGTTCCTTGTGGGAACAGTCCAGCCCGAACTGCCAAGCCAGGTCCTCCCTGGACCGGAAACAAGCATCCTGGGACCGGTTTCAGGGCATCACCCTTCATCAGCCAGGCTAGCTTGAATCCAGTGGTGTAGTGAGCACTGGACCCACGTCTGGGCATACCCTTCCCACTTAGGGCGACATATGCAAAAGAAACAATTGATGGATGGAATGCTGGACAATGCAAACATTCACCCCCAGTCACAAGGATATGGGTTAAATCCATCATTCTTTTACTCACCACACCACCCCAGTTTGGGCCCAGCCATATGCAAATCAGTCTTGACCCTGTTCCTTGTGGGAACAGTCCAGCCCGAACTGCCAAGCCAGGTCCTCCCTGGACCGCAAACAAGCATCCTGGGATCGGTTTCAGGGCATCACCCTTCATCAGCCAGGCTAGCTTGAATCCAGTTGTGTAGTGAGCACGGGACCCACGTCTGGGCATACCATTCCCACTTAGGGCGACATATGCAAAGTAAACAATTGATGGACGGAATGCTGGACAATGCAAACATTCACCCCAGTCACAAGGATCTGTGTTAAATCCATCATTCTTTTACTCACCACACCACCCCAGTTTGGACCCAGCCATATGCAAATCAGTCTTGACCCTGTTCCTTGTGGGAACAGTCCAGCCCTAACTGCCAAGCCAGGTCCTCCCTGGACCGGAAACAAGCATCCTGGGACCGGTTTCAGGGCATCACCCTTCATCAGCCAGGCTAGCTTGAATCCAGTGGTGTAGTGAGCACGGGACCCATGTCTGGGCATACAATTCCCACTTAGGGTAACATATGCAAAAGAAACAATTGATGGACAGAATGCTGGACAATGCAAACATTCACCCGCAGTCACAAGGAACTGGGTTAAATCCATCATTCTTTTACTCACCACACCACCCCAGTTTGGACCCAGCCATATGCAAATCAGTCTTGACCCTGTTCCTTGTGGGAACAGTCCAGCCCGAACTGCCAAGCCAGGTCCTCCCTGGACCGGAAACAAGCATCCTGGTACCGGTTTCAGGGCATCACCCTTCATCAGCCAGGCTAGCTTGAATCCAGTGGTGTAGTGACACTGGAGTCAAGCTATCCTGGCTGATGAGGGCTGACAGCCCGAAACCGGTCCTAGGATGCTTGTTTCCAGTCCAGGGGGGACCTGGCCTGGCAGTTCGGGCTGGACTGTTCCCATTGGGTGCAGGGTCAAGACTGATTTGTATATGGCTGGGTCCAAACTGGAATGGCATGGTGAGCAAAAAAACGATGGATTTAGGCCCAGATCTCTGTACTGGGGTGAATGTATGACATTGTTCTGCATTCTGTCCATCAATTGTTGTTTTTGCATTTGTCACCCCGAGTGGGACGAGTATGTCCAGACATGGGTCCCGTGCTCTCCATGCCACTGGAGTCAAGCTATCCTGGCTGATGAGGGCTGAAAGCCCGAAACCGGTCCTAGGATGCTTGTTTCCAGTCCAGGGAGGACCTGGCCTGGCAGTTCGGGCTAGACTGTTCCCATTGGATGCAGGGTCAAGACTGATTTGCATATGGCTGGGTCCAAACTGGAATGGCATGGTGAGCAAAAAAACGATGGATTTAGGCCCAGATCTCTGTACTGGGGTGAATGTATGACATTGTTCTGCATTCTGTCCATCAATTGTTGTTTTTGCATTTGTCACCCCGAGTGGGACGGGTATGCCCAGACGTGGGTCCTGTGCTCTCCATGCCACTGGAGCCAAGCTATCCTGGCTGATTTATTTATCTTATTTATTTACGGATTTATACAGCGCATAGCTGCCCCAGAAACGGGGCGTCCCAGCGCTACCCAAAGAACAGGTGCCAATAGACCACTCTAACAAACACAAACAGTTACACCGGAAAGAGCCAGGTCTTTAAAGCCTTTCGAAAAGTCAGATGATTCTGGAGTCCTCTGATAGAGATCGGAAGGGAGTTCCAAAGGTGGGCCGCCTGGACCTTAAAAGATCGACCACCAGCTCTGGCTCTTTGAAATCGGGGGGTACACACCAATCCCGAGTTGGCAGAGCGAAGGGGGCGATTCGGGATGTACTGAACTAGCAGGTCCACTAAGATCGGAGGGCCTTGTTGTGACAGAATTTTGTGGGCTACACACAGGGACTTAAACTGGATTCTTTTGGCTATTGGCAGCCAATGCAGCTTATGTAAAAGATTAGATACCGAGCAGAACTTAGGCAGTGCCAGCAAAGCACGTGTCGCGGCATTCTGAATTCTTTGGAGGCGAAAAATACAAGATTTATTAGCGCCTAGATAAAGGGAGTTACCATAATCCAACCTGGCTAAAATTGTAGCCTGGAGAATAGTTTGGCGGATTTTTGGTTCAAAATATCCAAGCAAAGGTTTTAACCCCCTCAGGAGTCCAAAACAGACCCCTGCAAGAACTTTAGATTGGGTATCAAAAGAAAGATCCCTATCTATCCAAAAGCCTAGATTCTTAACCGCCTCTTTGGGCGGTCGCGCTGGTTTGAGTTTATCCGGCCACCACTGTTCTGACCAAAGAGCACTATCTCTCCCCAATACAAGAATTTCAGACTTAGCAGCATTAAGCTGCAAACAATTGGCTGTCATCCAGTCTGCAATCGCTAACAGGTCTTCCTTAAATTTAAAGAGGTTGTTTTTACACTTTTTTGAAAAGGCAATGACTAGCTGGGTGTCATCGGCATAGGATACCAATGACATCCCTCTACTTTTAGCTACCAGAGCTAGGGGTTGAACATAGATGTTGAACAACGCAGGACTCAATATTGAACCCTGTGGGACCCCATGCTTAATGGCATACACCGGGAATGGTGCGGTGGTACAGCGACTTGGAAAGTTCTCCCTTCCAAGAACGAGCGAAACCAGGCCAGGGCCAGCCCCCTGACCCCGATATCCTGCAGCCTACATAACAAGATGTCATGGGAAACAGTGTCAAAGGCGGCACTTAAATCCAACAGAATCAAGGCCGCAGAATCCTCGACATCTAGGCTGCCACGGATGTCCTCGGTCACAGCCAACAGCGCCGACTCGGTGCTGTGGCGGGGGCGAAAACCGTTTTGTGAGGGGTCAAGGATATTGTTCTGCTCTACAAAATCAGCCAAGACTGTATTTACATAGGATTCAGTAACTTTGGCTAAAAAAGGGAGTTGGGAGATAGGACGAAAATTACCAGGGTCCGAAGGTTCTAAGGACGGTTTCTTTAGCAGAGGAACAACTTTTGCATGCTTCCATGTTGCAGGCAATGATGCAGAGGTCAGTGACAGATTAATCAATTCCCTGACCACTGGTAGAGTTGAGTTATAAACAAGACGGAGTTGGTCTGGTCTCAAAGGATCAGCTGGAGAACCTGATTTAATTTTAAGACAGAGAGATTCCGTCTCAGAGAGTGAGAGTGAAGGAAAAGAACACAGCGTTAATTCAGGAGTGACCAACCTGTCCTCGATCTCGACTATTCGATCAGTGTTGACCCTAACTGAATGGGAGCTGGCAGTTGGAAGGTTGTTATAAATAGTCTCCACCTTACGCAGAAAAAAACCTGCAAGTTCATCGCACTGAGCATTGGAGGAGACTGGGGGGTCCGCTTTCACATTAGAGTGTTGCATCTTTCTAAGAAGGGAAAAAATCATTTTAGGGGGGTTCTTACTCTCCATGATTTTAGCAGCAATGAATTCAGCTCTAGCTTTCCGGATCAGCCTATGATACGTCTTAATTGAATCACGATATTTATTTTTTGCTTCCAGGTCATAAGCACGCCTCCAGGATCGCTCCAGTTGCTTACAGACCTTTTTAGCTTTCACCAAGGTTTCATTGAACCAAGGATTAGATGGCCCTTGTTTCTTCTTTGAACTGAGTTTTGCAGGAATGCTGATATCTAACGCTTGAGTCAGCCAATCCTGGAAGAGAGTATCAGCTACCTCTATATTAGAAGGGAACAGTGGTTTCAAACTTGACAAAGAGTCAGAGAATTGACTAACATCCAATTTATGCCAAGGACGTTTTATCACAGAGCGGGGGCAATTCGGGACAGGTTTGAAAGCCCGAAACCGGTCCTAGGATGCTTGTTTCCAGTCCAGGGAGGACCTGGCCTGGCAGTTCGGGCTGGACTGTTCCCATTGGGTGCAGGGTCAAGACTGATTTGCTTATGGCTGGGTCCAAACTGGAATGGCATGGTGAGCAAAAAAACGATGGATTTAGGCCCAGATCTCTGTATTGGGGTGAATGTATGACATTGTTCTGCATTCTGTCCATCAATTGTTGTTTTTGCATTTGCAAAAAAATAACAGCTGCACTTGACTTGATCACCTTACAACAATACCCTAAACAACTCAATAATACTATACCAACCCCTTCTAAATTAACAATGTCTGAAACAACCACCCCACTTCCCATTGAAGACGTAAAAGTCTTGCCTTCATTTCAATTGAGCAAACACAGCCTATTAGTCCTTAATCCCTTGTTGCCCTGTGTCTCTCCAGCTGGTGCCCATCGGATCGCTCCTACTTCCTGCACCATCCATCTTTTCCTCTTCCTATTCAGGATCAACCAGTTTGACTTCCAAAACCTTGGACCTACTGGTCCAGGCATACTTCCCTAAGTAAGCATGCCTTCCCAGTCATCCTTGAAATACTTGTCTTCACAGAGCTTTTTGGACCTACCAGCCATCATGCTTACTGGCTCGGCATGCCATCAAGCCACTGAGCTGTCTTGTTCACTCAGTGATCAAAATAAAACTATATCTACCTCTCCTACCCGACAATCTGCCTCAAAAGCTCTTACAACAGGAACCCCTTCAAACACATTAACAATTTTACTTAGCCTAACTTATGTGAGAAATGTGCCTGATTATTCAGAGCACGAGCACACGTTTTACTATAAACATAACAATATCAGCCATTGGGCAGACCCTTCACTACAAAAAATGCCTTAAAACAGTTAAAGGGGACGAACAAAAGCCACAAACTCTCCAAAGTAAAAAAAAGCCTTGCAATGGCCAAGAAAAAAAGGAGGAGAGTGGGACTCGGCAGAAAAAGACAAAGGGGGCCCTTTAATGAAACTCCACCCACCCCAGAGTACTCTTGACCAATTATGTGGCAGTCGTTGCTGACTGCATCACCTGCTCAAACAACACAGGTGGGTTGAAAGAATCAGCCACCACAATCCCCATGCATTCCCATTGCAAAATTCTTTAGATGGACTTTCAAATTGACAGGACATTGGCAATAGCATTATTGAACACTGAACGTAAGCCTTTAAAATATTTTTCCTCTAAAACCTATTGCTTTTTGGACCAGTGGTGCTGCAATGGAGTTTTGTGGCTACCATCCTATACAGAGATGACATTTTGAATTTAAATGGGATGCCACTCCTAAACAATCCACATACAAAAATTGGGCTAATCCTGTATCGCAAAGGGAACCTTGTTTAATGCACAATTCTTGAAACACCCCCCCCACCCCCAGGAAATTATTCTCCAAGCAAAAAATATAATTTATGTCCATACAAAGCTTACTCAACCTCAAGACCAATTACTTGTCATGAAAGGAGGAACAAGGCAGAACAGAAACAGGCAGGAGGAAGTGGAAAGTTTAAAAAAAAAAAGAAATGAAGGTGGGAGTGCAATAAATAATTCATTATAAACAATGTTTATTCATAAATTCTGATAAAAAGTTCAAAGAAACATATGGTTCATAGATAACAGAATATATTCAGACCTATATGATGATACTAATACTGTGCCAATACTAACAAATGGAAAATGAGAAGGACGTGGTGAAAACCAATGAAGAAGGCGTGTTCGCCCCACTTGGCGAAGTGTGCCAGAATGCGAAGATCGTGGACCTATGTGTCTCCTCCAGCTTTGTGCATAATGAGAGGTGCCCTGCGCCATGTCATAGTGAGGTCAAACACAAGAAGTGAGGTGGAATGTGATCACTGCCTCAGAGGAGATATGTTGTCTAGTGTTTTAGTGAGCACCTTACCACGATGACAGATAGGTGGAACTATGGCTCATAGAAGGTGTATTGCTCTGTGACGTTATTACACAAAAATGGAAAGGGAGTAATACTTCTTTGAGTTCCTCTAAAGAGATGTGTTGGCCTGTGAGGTAATTGTAGCTTTCATTGGTGCCACCATTAAAGGTAAATGGTGTAGCAGACTAGTGAGAGAGATCTGCAGAGATGGTCTGCATTAAAGGCCATCTCCGATGCAAGTTGATATTGTGCCATTAGATTTTAAAGTGATGTAGGGTACTTTCACAGCAATGCTTTGGATTTTGGTGTGAGCAATCTCAGCATTGCACAGCCTGGGATTCAGGAATCCATTGTTGGGCAAGGGGGCTGCGCATAGTAAGGTGAAAACTCCTACATCATTAGTATGAAAGGGTCACACAATGGCTTTCCATATCATTGTGCACAATTGTAAATACTGAACAGGAGACATACACACGACAACATAACTCCATTCCAGCATTCGAATTTGCAATGTGTTGACACTTCGACCTCTCTCCCCTGGTGCCACAATACCACACAAAGTGCAACATTGGGAAATGGACATCATGGAGAGCATGAAGGAGTCTTGCTGACTACCGTATGCTCCTTCGATACACCCAACCTGTACATGCAGAGTGTAAGTTTCCAGAAATTGACATCTTACACTCTGCAAATGACTACCCTTGCCCTTTGTCTTCTGAAACCATTCCATGGTTGATAACCACAGGACATTGGTGGTGGCAGGGCCCAAAATAGGCCCCAGCGCCCTGGGTCTTTTGCCATGAATTGGAGAAGTTAGAACCTGCAGCTTCATCTAAAGCATCCTGAGAGCATTCGTTTTATGCTTTGTTCCCCATTCCTGAGGCTCACAGTGTGGTAGGAATTAATGGATGGTGTAACCTGCCTTTTGCAGCATTCATTTGTTTAACGATACCCTATGTTTAATGGTACTTGCTGAGAGCACGTCTTCTATAGGACTATTGCCTGGATTTGTTCAAGGTGCCCCATGCAATAATCTTTATCTTCAGCTGGCCGTGACACAGGAGTGGTTACAAAGTGTTTTCACATTCTGTTGCAAGTTGCAAGAGAGGGAAGACACATTTTAGGCACCTCTTTAACTTTGAACTCAAAATCTTCACCTTGCGATTTGCAAAGGCAAATTGAAAGGCACTTCTGTACATTGTGAAGTTGTTACTTTGACTCCCGCTTTGCAAATGTAAATTCTAAATTAGTTTTATGAATGTGGCCCTTCCTGAGCTATAACTCCAACAGTGAACAAACCTGTGTTACGAAAATAAATTACGGAATATTTACTCCGACACTAACTTAGCAATTACGTTATATGCAGATGTTTCAAATTATTTGGATCTATGTGAATCAGGTCTTAAAGCTTTGGATTGACACAAATTGAAAAACAAACGGATAATTATCTGGTGTGCTATTACATTCTTCCTTCAAAAGTGTGAGATGCACACCCAGAGTGAGAGTCGAGGTGCCAGCATGCTTTAATCTATTTGCTTGTCTCCACAACGTCACAAGGTGATGGTACCCAGCACCATGGTGCAACTTCCCCTGCACGCACCTACCCGCTGTCACTGCCACGATCTGACTGCAACAAGCTGCGTCACCTGCCACTCCCTTGCCGCTAAAAAGCCAGCAGTCACGTGAGCGAAGCCCCGCCCCTCTCAGCATGCAGACAGCTAGACAAACAGCATGCGGGGAGAAGTGCTGGTTGAGTCGTCGCGTCTTTGCACTGAGTGTGATGGCTCCACATGTATATCAACCCTGAGCTGGCCTTTTTTTTTTGTCTTAACGCCTGCACTTCACTACTAAGTTACAAATTTGCTTGGCACGGAGCTGCCCTACTGCTGATTTATATAGGGACACCACTCACATTCTTGTTCTTTTTTTTTAGGTCGAGCCTGAGCCAGCGCACAAGCGCTGCTCTGGCGATCTGTTGTAGGTAGAGTATGGAGGAGAAGCCCCGCCCATATTTTTCATTGGCTTGTGTGTTTGTCCTTCGTAAATGCTGGCGTTTGATTCGTTAATAGGCTTGTTAGTCTCTCCTTAGAACAGCCATGTCGCCATTTGTATCCTCCCATGGCTACTGGCCCGTTTACTTGGTTGTTACAGGGTACGTGTACTCTTTCTTTATTGAGCCAGGACAATGGCGGCCGCTTGTTTAATTAATGTGCTCGGGCGCCACGTTGCCTAGCACGGCGCCCAGTTTCATGTTTATTTTTTTAATCAATTTTTGTGTTCGAGCACTGCGCTGCCTAGCACGGCGCCCGGTTTTATGTTTTTTTATGCTGGAAACCGCATGACACACGCTGCTCTTCTGCAAGCCCCATCTCCGGATGGCGAACTGCAGATGAGCAGCCGGGGTCTTTTTCCCCTCGAAGTAACTCCCTCCCCTCCTGTGCGCCGTGATTTATTTATTTATACAAAGTTGTCAAGTGGGACATGCTTTTGATTGCCTCACTCCCTTCTCGAACACACAGTTTCCGAAGCACCTCTTATCGGCTTCCCTCCTTTGATGTGACACTCGTTGGGGTTATTTATAGGAGCAGGAAGTCGTCAACATTTAGAGCGCGAGACAGCGCTTGCAATGACGGCCCTGCTTGACGAATAGGAAAACTGCTGTTGATCGGCAGGATCAAGAGAGAAGGTCCGGCCTGCGTGCCCCCCCCAGCTTGAAGTAAGTCATAACCTCTCTTGTTTTCTGTCTCTGTCTAGCTCCAGAATATAGCAACCGTTTTAAAGAGGCAGAACAGAACTGTCAGAACCAGTCGCATTTTCATTTTTTTCACTTTTATATAGCGTGAACTGTACCCGAAGGTATTAGAGCGCTTTACATGGGCATCAGTTAGTTTGCCCAGAATCAAAGGATATTGAGCCCAAGCAGAGACTCGAACCTGGCACCCCTCGCCCACGTCGCCCGACAGCACAACCTCAACATCATCTCCTACGCCGACGACACCCAGCTGATCCTCTCCCTCACCAAAGACCCTCACACCGCCAAAGCCCACCTCCATGAAGGAATGAAGGCCGTCGCCGAATGGATGAGGACCAGCCGCCTGAAGCTGAACTCGGACAAGACGGAGGTCCTCATCCTTGGTTCCAACCCTTCAGCCTGGGACGACTCCTGGTGGCCAACATCACTGGGAACAGCCCCGCCACCCACCGACCACGTACGCAACCTAGGGGTCATCCTCGACCCCACCCTCTCCATGACTAAGCAGGTCAACGCCGTTTCCTCATCCTGCTTCAACATCCTCCGAATGCTCCGCAGGATCTTCAAGTGGATCCCCACCGAAACAAGAAAAACAGTCACCCAGGCCCTCGTCACCAGCAGGCTGGACTACGGAAACGCCCTCTACGCAGGAACGACGGCTAAGCTCCTGAGACGGCTGCAACGCATCCAGAACGCCTCTGCATGTCTTATCCTCGACATCCCCCGACGCAGCCACATCACACCCCACCTGAGAGACCTGCACTGGCTCCCTGTCAACAAGAGGATAACCTTCAAGCTCCTCACCCACGCACACAAAGCACTCCACAACTCCGGACCAGCCTACCTCAACAGACGAATCAGCTTCTACACCCCCACCCGCCAGCTCCGCTCGACCAGCCTCGCCCTCGCCACAGTCCCCCGCATCCGGAAAACGACCGCCGGCGGCAGATCCTTCTCCCACCTCGCCGCCAAGACCTGGAACACCCTCCCCACCAACCTCCGACAGACCCAAGACCTACTGGCCTTCAGAAGACTCCTCAAGACCTGGCTCTTCGATCAGTAGCAGCACCACCCCCTCTTCCCCCAGCGCCTTGAGACCCTCGCGGGTATGTAGTGCGCTTTATAAGTGACATGATTGATTGATTGATTGATTGAACCTGGTTCTCTGAAGGAGAGCCTGGCACGTGCACAAGCTGTGGGGCTAAAGTACTGTGGCACAGTCCAGTGGTGCATGTACAGAGTCTGGGAGCAGTGTCCCCTGGCGCCCCCACCTTTACATGCACACATGCTGTGGGTTCCTGTGTGGCACTCTCCTCTGATACGAGTACACAGACTGGCACCATAAACCCACAAAGCCCAGGGCTTTAAGTGGGCCTGGTCCAGCATCGAAACGGGTCCCTATCGGGCTCTGATTTTATACCCTGGCCTGACAATAACAAACGGCAGACAGGCCTAGCAACTGGGCTCACGCTATGTGAGTCACACGTAACAACTCCGCCCTTCTCACCTCCCTTACAAAACCAGCATATAAAGTTTAACCCAAAGATGAGCCCAGGATGTTATTTTAATGGCATCCATCCCGGCCTGCCATGCCTCCCTTCTCTGCTCGATAAGAGCAACATTGCTAGGGTCACTTAGGAACCTCCTGCAGCTCCCCAGCTTGATTTCCTATGGAGTGGATCCGACCTTTCCTCCTGGATGTGGGGTTGTTGGCAAAACGCAATCATCCCTGGACAAACTCTGCATCTGAATAAGGTGAGTGATGGGTCGCACTAGGTGGAGACTGGCCTTGTTTTAAATAACGATTTAAAGACTGTGCTTTTCCGCTTTTGTCACACCTTTTCCTTCTTCTCGCCGCTTGATATTACCGGATCACTTTTTGAGCTGCAGGGGCAGTATTCTGAGATGGATGCATATATCAGTGTTGGTGCTGGAGGCAATCACCTCCGGGGTCAAACAAGTAAGTAAACAAACACGGCAGCTGTTTAGCCTCCATGCTGAAGTGAGAGCCGTGCTAAAGTGAATTTTAAACTGCACCAAATTTACATTAAAGAAAACAAGTTATGAAATGCCTGAGCCGGGATTCTTTAAGCTTCACTTTTGCCGTGTATTAATTTATGTGGTATGGTGGAGGGGGCAGAAGGTGTTGGATTTAAAATCCAACACCTTCCCTACTGTTGCACATACTGGAGTTGGAATAGTAAATTATACTATTCCAACATCCAGTGCCCCCCCCCTCCGTAAGTCGGTGTCACTTGCGGGGTAATGGTATGCGTTGTTACAACGCGGTCATTGTAACGACCGCGTTGTAATTCCCTGCACGGAAAAAGCATGCGGAAAAAAGAGGTATATTCTCACTCAACACCAGCTGAGCATCAGCACAGCACCACCTATGCATCAGTGCACCACCACCAGCACAGTCCCAACTCAGCACCAGCACAGCCTCACCACAGCACCAGCGCAGCACTACCTCAACAGCAACTCAGCACCAAAGCAGCACCACTTCAGCATTAGTGCAGCACCATTTCAGCACCAGCACAGCACTACATCAGCATCAGTTCAGCATCACTGCCTCAGCATCAGCGCAGCACCAGTACAGCATTATTCAGCACCACCACAGCATCACTCAGCACCACCTTAGCACCAGCGCAGCACCACCTCAACATCAGCACAGCACCATCTCAGTATCAGCACAGCACCACCTCCACATCAGTGCACCCCCACCAGTGGAGTCCCACCTCAGCAGCAACTCAGCACCAACACAGCACCACTTCGGCATCAGCACAACACCAGCTCAGCACCACCTGAACACCAGCTCAGTACCACCTAAGCACCAGCGCAGCACCACCCCCTCAACATGACTCAGCAACACCACAACATCACAAAGCACCATCACAGCATCACTATGCACCACCACAGCACCACTGAGCGCCACCTCAGCATCACTCAGCATCACCTGAGCATCAGCACAGCACCACCTCAGCATCACTCAGCACCACCTGAACATCAGCACAGCACCATCTGAGCATCAGCACAGCACCATCTCAGCATCAGTAGAGCACCACCTCCTCATCAGTGCGCCACCACTAGTGCAGCACCAACTCAGCATCAGCACAGCACCAACTCAGCATCACTCACCACCACCTAAGCACCAGCACAGCACCACCTGAGCACCACCAAAGCATCACTTAGCACCACTTCAGCATCACTCAGCACCACCTGAGCACCACCTCTATCTAGAGATCATTTACCACTTCATGCACAAACTACCTATCCTTTTCTATCTTCCTTTCCATCTATTCTGTGCAGCTCTCAGCCCTATCTATTCACAATGTCACATAATTCCACTACACAAATACACTACACAATTCCACCCCACACAATTCCACAACTAACAATTCCAATTCAACCACTCCAAACCTCATACATTCACTCCTCTCCAAACCAAAACACATAGATAAAAAACATTGTCATTTACAATGCCAATAGCTCTAACTCTCATAAATGCGAGACCTATTGCATTGCAAATGCTTGTTTTTGGTAGGCACGCGGAGATTAAGTGATTTGCCCAGAATCACAGGATGTGGAGTCGACCCCGAGGCTCGATCCTTGGTTTCCCAGCTCCAAAGTCGTCAGTCTAGCCGTGAGACCACATCCTCTCCCCATCAACTCGGCCAAAAAAGTAGAGAAAAAAGAAACCCTCTGCCATTACACTTTTACTCAGACGAACATTTTATTGATGTAGACAAAAGGATATTATAGGTTACTATCATATAATAGATTTCCAACGTGACAAAAAAATGGCGCAAATCCATTATGTAACATTTTCTTTCAATGCGGAACAATTGATGGCTTAACCAGATTCTGGGCTATACTTATCTCAGACAACATAATATAAAGATTTGCCCCAAAGAAAGCAATAGTGGTCCGTGAGTTTACACTTGTTCCATTTAATTAGCTAAGAAAATGAAGCAAATTCATTTTACTCCAGTATGTAAATGTGAATATTGGGACTGAGAGTGAGGTATTTGGTTTCTGCTGATCCTTTTTTAGGCACCAAACAGAAAACTAGATCATTCTTGTCCAATTTAGGTCTGGTGCGAAATCTTTACGTAATACAGCATATCCACAAGCCTATTCCTTTTATGCATTTGAAAGCCTCAATAATGGTGCAAATGTATTTGCACCTTTTTATCTGACCTGGTGCAAACGTCACACAATAGTGTGCTCTTTTCTGACAGACCATTAACTGCAACAAAAAGTTGATGCAGCATAAACACTAAAACTTGTGCAACGGTGTGTGTGTATCACGACGCCCCAGCGCTGTATCATTCGGGAAACGATGCTTCCTTTGCCATCTGAAGTATCCAGAGTATGGAGTCTGCATATAAATGGCTGCATTAACCAGCAGACTGTGACTTCAGACGTGAAACAAGAAGGCAAGACGCGGACGCTTTAATGCTGGACCATTTTCTTTCCTCCACTGAACTTTTATGACAAAGGAGAAAAAAAAGTCAGGCTAGTGACCTTCTGTAATGCTTCGGTGATGCGGCAGTGAGATACTAAAGAGAATTATAAACATCCTACGATGACTTCAGTGGATAAATAGGAACGTCTATTTATTACTTATGCTCGAGCAAGGATCCAGCTAGCACTTGAGCTAAGCTAAAGATGATGTCCAGGGTCACTGTGAGCAGTGACTTAAATGGTACTGGGTAAGGGAACTTCTGAACTTTCCACTCATCGGGACCGGGACTTCTCTTTAGCCAGGGAGAGTACCGGGGCTCTGATGGACAGCATGGCGGGCTCAGGTTAAGTATGTCTACCAGCGCAGGAAAGGTGCCGCTCTGCTGCTCATGAGCTGGTAGGCACACCAGGCCTCTGTGTGGCCATATGTGGAGTTGCTGCTGAAGACTCCAGCAGCTTGAAATTCCCCAGAATGTCAGAGGTTGGAGAGGGCCTGCATCACTCTGTATTTAACAGTGCTGGGTGTGATTAGGCCTTGCACAGTCAATCACAATATGTGTCTCACAAGGGAGTAGCCAGAAAAATAAAAAACCTCCATTTTGAGCCATACCACAAATGGCACAGAGTGAGCTAGTGAGTCCACTAGTCTTTCATGGGATTGGCCACCTGAGGGAAATATTACATGTCCTTCCTTCCCTCCATCCTTCCTTCAATCTTGTTTCCTTCCTTCATCTCTCTTTCCTTAGTTCTGTGTTTTTCAATCTTTCTTTTCTTCATTCTCTTCATCGTTCTTTCTGTCCATTAGTCAGTCAGTCCGTCCATCCATCCATCCATCCATCCATCCAATCCATCCATCCATCATTCCCTTCTTGTTTCCATCATTTTGTCTGCCTTCAGCCATATATTCATTCTTCCATGCTTCTCTCCTTCAATGCGTTCATCATCTCTCTTTCCTTCTTTAAATTTTGCCATCTACCCTTCACTTCAGCAATTCATCTATCACTCCATTTACTTCTTTCTATCCATCCCTCCACCCTCTGCTGTATCCATCCACCCATCCATTCTTCCATCCATCCATGAAGCCATCCCTGCCTCAGCCCCACTCCCTCCCTTCTATTCATGCCTCTCTCTCTCTCATTTGATGCCCTCCTCCAAAGCACCGTCAAACTATCATCTCACACTGGTATTTTTAGCTTCTGTTGGGAGACCAGCAGCCTCTGATCAAAGTCAAAGAAGCTGTAAACAAAAATGTAAATGTTTTATATTAATCAGATCTTCTCAGTGGCATCCACCCCCGCTCAAGCTGCTAAAGTGGTGGGTTCATGGCGCAGCTGGCATCTCGCGCCACGCAGTTTATCCTGACGAAGTGATGTGTGTGCCTTTCTGTGGCCAGGCCGAGTTGGGAAGGCCGTGACCGAATACAGTGGAAGCAGGTATGACTAGAAGAGGCTCAATTAAATGCTCTCCACCCGCAGAAACGTATTTTTTGTAACATAAAAACACATCATCGGCCAGCAAGAACATATTTGTTCGTAAAATATGAACATATCAAATGTATTGAATGCTGTGTGTCAGTGGCGAGTGCCTGTGTTGTGTGTGCTTGCATACATGAATTCAATGAGTGTTTGTGTCCAGTGACCACCACTATCAAAATGCTGCCAGCACCCCCACACGGCTCGCAAGCCCACCTCTGTAAGCCCTGCACCAGCACTCTGCAGGCAATGACCTATTAAGCATGGATGTTATTTGGGGGTAGTCAGGGGTCGCAGCCAGGGCCGGACTGGGAACACAATCCAGCCCTGGCAATTCAGTCGGACCGGCCGTGGAGGGAGGGGAGTGGGGGGAGTGTGCACTTGGAAAACACTGCACTGCTTTTGTTACAGGGGTCCGATATTGCAGTTATGCTGCAAAACCAGCCCCAGGTACCAAAAGCGGCCCCCAGGGCTCCAAATCCGGCCCCCAACCTGGCGACCCACCGGGGAAATGCCCACTGCCTGCTACGGCCAGTCCGGCCCTGGTTGCAGCTGTGACCTCTAGCTTGCTCCCTGCTACTCCTAGCTCTTCCTTTGCGACCCTGCCCTCAGTGGAGGTCATTTTTGCTCCCTCTGAGGTCAGGGGTCACAAAGGAAGTACCAGGAGTAGCAGGGAGCAAGCTAGAGGTCCCAGCTGCGACCCATGCCTACTTAAATGACATCCATGCTATTAAGGTAAGGGAGTAGAGGGGCCGGTCAGAGAAAGCTGGACCAGTGGAGTTGCTTGCTGGTGGGTGGCAACTGGGGGCCCTGGTGCCATCATCATGAAGAGTTGTCACAATACAGATCAGGATTCATTAGTGCAGGCGTTACCATTAGAGCAGTGAATGTCCATGTGACTTTTAAATATGGACGTGAAGCATCTAGCAGGAAACAGGCTGAACCAGGGGGAAGTGAGTAGATGGTTGGGACTTGGAGCGCACAGGTGTATCTAGCCTTTTAGCTTGGTAAGTGTTGCCAAGCAGACCCTTTGTCATTCCAAGCCGGTCTTTGCCTAGCCTGCACAAGCCCGTCAATCCCACAGCGCCTGCTCTCTGTGCTTCCCGTGCAGTGCATGCTTAGTGATGCAACAGTGAGCGTTGCACTCAATTTGTATAGCTTGTATGGAAGCCCATAATAATCCTTACTTGTATGGTGCACTTTATTTTTTTTGCTTTTTATGTATAGCGCTTAAATTCACATTTCTTCAACATCTAAGCACTGCAAATAACAGATGTTTCTTTTAACCAATTTGGATGGTACTGAATTTACAGACCTTCAATTTTGAACCCATTTAAATGTTTGCATTTAGCCCCACCCAAATTCCATGGCTCATTTGGGCAAGTACCTGCACCAGTTGTTTCCCATTTAAAACACAGAATAAGAGCAACTGCCTCACCAGCTTTTTACGCCCACACATTCTCCTAATGGTCGGTGTCACACATTCTCTTAATGGTCGGTGTCACACATTCTCTTAATGGTCGGTGTTACACTAAGACAATTTGTGTGACATTGGAATGTTGGGGTTGGAAGGTTGGTGAGTGGCATAATCTAGAGTGGAATGTGAACGTTGGTTTTGGCAGTTGGCCAGTAGCAGCGGTTAGGTTGGTGCTCACTGGCACCGCTCTCTGTAATGAGGAATAACTCATAGCTAAATAAATCTTTGTTGGTAGACCTACCATCGTGCGGTGTTCCCATTGCTTAACACCATAGTATGTAGAAACGTAAAGTTGGCTGCAGAAATGGCCACAGGTTGGTGAATTACAACAAGTGGCCTAAAAATGGCTTTGATACTAACGGAAATAGAGCGCTCCAATGACAAAATATATTTTTTGCTGGGGCTCTGAAAATCCTTGTAAGGAGCTGCTCGGACCTTTCAGACTTCGGCATGTCCTGATTTCTGCAGCTCATTTATTCTGTCTAGTGTCTCACATTGTTCCCTTAAAATTTTCAGTGTTTCCATCTCATAATATATTTCCCTGCCCTGATGTTTTCTCTCAAAGGCAGCACACGGTTTGAAAAGAGGCAACGCCGACGTGTTAGGTATTTTATGGCCTAATTTAAAATTTGTACGTATTTGTATACATCTCGATATGACACATTGTGTGTGAAGCACTCTCCTTTGGTATCTCGCGGAACTTTTTTTATGCGAAGTGCATGCTCACCTCACATGAAAAAAGCCTATCCAAAACAGCATGTTGCAAACGTTATTTCAAAATTCAGGACTTTTGAAAATGTCACCAGCTTAATTCAATCAATAAATCAATCATAATTAAAATTCTGTCTAGGCCCATTTTATTTGTATGTGTGTTTTAGCAGTTATTTGTATTTTGTGTGTGTAGCCCGAGTTAATAGTTATGTTGCAACGTTGCAACGTTGTAAGTGCTAACCAGAAATCCACTTCTTGGTGGATTTTCTATTCACCATTCTTTATGTCAGGTTGTCAATGACAGTGTTAACCCAGCATTGACAGAAATCCGGATCAGGGATCGAACATAAATCGTCCTAGAACTTGCATGAGCGGGTCCCACCTTCTTCCCATGCCAGCTCTCTTCAGAAGAGGCCAGGAACAGACCTGGGGCGTTTCTGCTGCTTTGCTACTGACTTTTTGCCCCCTTCTGTTCCTTTTCTCCGCTGTATGCTGTAAGCGGCCAGGCTGCACCACTGCGGGCTCGCGCCAGTGGCGTAACAAACGCCCCGTGGTGCGGGGGGCGAGCTCCGGGGGGGCCCCTCCGGCACTGGCAGGCCCTTGGCATGAGAGCTTCGGACTGGGTCCGGAGCATGAGGGGCGCATGTACTTTGCAGGGGGAGCGCCCTCAAGTTTACGTTACTGGCTCACGCTCCTCTAGGTACAGCATTCCAGTGTTCCATGCCATAAAGCGAGTGGGCATTCTCCAAGCACACGGGTACCTCATGAGCACATGCTTCAGCGCCCCACATTGTGGTAAAAGCGCTATATAAATGCTGCAATGCAATACAATACAAAGGGAAAGAGAAGTTGGCAGTCTCCGTCTTATGCCACACACCATGTTCCTTGATGTACTTGGTGACAAACTGGTGCAAAGGGTCACTCTAGTTTAAATATTAGACAGACACAGTTAATGCCTAACATGAGATGTGTTGTAGTGATTAAATGCAGGTTGCAACAAGTATTGTGGGACCAGACATTTATTTCGAAAGTTATGTTTTTCAAATGAAAATGATAAGAATGTCTTTTTAGGTAGATGGTGAGTCTTGCGTTCATTGTACATGTGCACTGTGATCATTGGAAAGTTTGGCTTTATAGTTCATGTGCTTCTTTCCCCTGTATTATTAATGGCTGGAATGCCTGTAGGATGAAGGCCCTGCATGAAATCTGCTTTGTGGCATTCAAGAAAAAGCACAAACCCCCAATAGGCGGATGAGTGTGGTTCACCATCAGTAGCACAACTCCTATCACCGTGGGCTGTGTTAAAACGGCTACCGCACACGCCTAGATTTATAAACTCTGGTGCAAAGGGCGGTATTAGTGCATATTTATCACATCATTTATTTTATGTAGTTATTTATTTTATTTGAGTTTTTTATAGCATGAGCAAGACCTGAAAGCTGTCAGGCTGCTTTACATGAAAGTAGATATACTAAATTAGTATTTAATTTCATTACAGTGCATTGTTCTATTATTTTATTATCATCATTATTATTCTAAGACTAAGTTGCTGGTTCCAATGAGGCAGACTCTTTTTCAATTGGTCAGATTCGAATATTATATATGTCAACATTCCATATCCTTGGTCTTACAGGCAGGTAAGAGGGACTCACAGTCTTTGGTGGTGATGTTGCAGGACGAAAGCTGGAGGATGCCGGGGATCAGCTATATTGTTTGCCCTTTTGCTAGTCTTTGGTCTTTTGTGCGGGGATGAGATCAGTGTAACCAACACTGCGGCCCCACTTATGGCCGGCCAATTAATTGCAAAATGTGCGCTAACTGCTGGTACTGCATATATAGCAATTTTGATTTGTGTGATAAGAACCCCTTTCCCCACAATTTTCCCCCACCAAATAACAGGCCAAGCAGATTTTGGCTCAGTAAGCACAAAAATCTGCAGGCAATGCTCCACTTTTATGGCAATAATTTTAATTTAGTGTTTAACTGTGGGGCGTCACAATATATCGGATACCCTCTTCCTTGCAGACAGTAATGGGTGCCTAAGGGACATATTTATGAGAAAGGTCGTGAGGCGCAGCAAGTCACCTTGCTGTGCTGCACTGTGTCTCTGGAAAAGGGCAGGAATGCGCCGTATTTAAAGCAATACGGCACATTCTTGCACTTTCCCCTGTGCTGGCGCACAATGGGCTGCTTAGCACCAATGCAGGCACCCTTGCACCATGATGCAAGGGTGCCTGTGTTGCATGCAGGATTGTTTTTGTGCAGGAAGGAACACCTTCCTGCACAAAAACAATCCTGAGAGGCATTTTCCTCTTTCTACGTGCGCTGCAGAATGCAGCACACATAGAAAGAGGTACAAACCCAGAGAAATAAAGACATCTCACCTCGTTACGCCTCTCCTGGGGAGGCTTATCTTTTGGGCACATTCCCAGGTTTACCTGTTCTTGTAAATCTTGGAATGCATCAACATCCATGGAGGGAGCGTGGGAACGCTCATGCAACACCCATGGAAACGCCTCCCTGGCACAGAGTAATGCAACACAACAATTTGCATTGCTTTACATTACTCAAGAAATATGAAGACACGAAGGGCATAACTCTCATTTTTCATTCGCGTCGCCCTTGACCCACGTTGCGTGGTGCAGGAGCGATGCAAAGGGGCCCATAAATATGCCCCTAAGTGCTAGTACTTTGTGGCCTGCATCTGTGGGATGCTCATACTGAACGATATGTGGTCTTGACTGGGATAGGGTGGACGAGAGGGGATGGCAGTGGCCACCAAGGTTTGCAGTAGGCATTGAGACTGGTGATACAGGGCAGCTGTGGGCATGTACTGCTGTAATGAAATCAACCTTCTGGCATCGCATATGGACCAGTTTACCACCTATGGTGGCAGAGATGGTTTACTTCTCAAACCTTGGCATTGGGCACGAATGACTCAGAGGTGTGAACTACTGATTGAGGATGGATCCCTGTGTGCTTTTGTGCTGAAAGGCGCTTGAAAAAGCAATTTAGCCCTACCCCCAAACAAGTTCCGTAAATACATCTTAAATTGACAGATACATAACAAATGCCGACTCACACTAATTTAATAAGATATGTAAATATATTTACAAACACTGTTAGTGAATTGTCAAAGCGCTATAAGCGTATGAATTCGACCACAGCTGAAATACACACCGCAGAAACCACCACGGTTTGGAATGGGGAAAGGCAGCAAAGGCCAGACTGGTTAATGCGCCTGCATGTCTAAATCTAGGACCTGCGTTCTTGCCATTTTTCTTCTGGAATACATTTTCCCGGTCACTTCCTGGATATTTTGCTTCGGATCACTGAGTTGTCAAATTTGCAGTTGAAAATTAGAAAGATTTTAACATTTGTTCTAGCAAACTATATTTATCGTTGATGATTAAAAGTCATGTGTGTTTATTTCAACCTGCTTGTGTTTCAGAGTAGTGAATTATTTCTAATTAAAAAGTCCTTCAAAACGTCCCAAATATAGTAAATAATTTGTGATCATGTTTGTCTGCTTATCCAAAGATCAGCTCATTCCCGCTTCATGGCATCTCAGTGGCACGTTGAGGTGTGCTGAATTCTATTATGCATTCAGAACATTAAATGTCACTTAGAACAGGTATTTGTCCATTATAATAAATACAGTGAACAACTTGTTGTTGCAGCGGACACATCACCTCAGTTTTAGAGGTGTAAATCAGACCCTTGATGCACTGAGGCGCAGGTGGCCCCCACCCTTCAGGGGACCCACACCGAGTCTAAAGCCTTTGGATATTTATGAGATATGGGAGTATCCGTTGCGCCTCTTCACATTCTGCATTGGCAACATTTTTTTTTACATAATGCCACTGATCAGTAGCATAAGACAAAATGATGCTCCTCCTCCTCTGCAGAATATAGTGAGGCGGCCCTCAGACTTTAATATATTACAAATATTCAAAGGCCTTGAGATGAATGCCCCCTCCCCTCCCCTCACCGAAAGGCTATTCCTTGATTGAAAGCTAGGGTGAATCATCAGATTTGCACTTTCTCTGTTCTGTAAGTGTGTAGTCCACATATAAAGTGAAGAAAAACAGGAGGTCGAGTTTCTATTGACCGTGCGATGCCCAGTTGATAGGTTGTTGGAGACAATGGCAGGGGATAGAGCCTGGGTTCAAAGGGTCACTCCTGGATTCTGTTAATTGGTTGGCATGCCCTCTTTTTGAGTGGCAGGTGGATCATTTCCATGGAGCGCTTAGTGGACCAGGCTAATATTTGGAAAACTAGGGCCTGATTTAGAGTTTGGAGGACGGGTATTCTGCTACAAACGTGATGGCTATTCTGTACGCCGTATTACAAGTGCATTAGGCCCTTAGTGTCTTGAATGATGTATTGTTTTGGGTGGTGGTTATGTGTTGTAATTTCCTAGCTCCTGTAAATAAACTGCCAGTGACGTGGGTAAGTTGGACAGGATGCTGCAGCAGCAATCTGAACTCTTAAAGCACAGGCCTGACTTACCTATGCCAAGTCTTCTTGGGTAACTTGTTTAACTGGAGGTGCTGATTCCACACTCTGGTATGTATTTGAAACTTGGCAGATGCAGAACATGCGCCAAAAAAATGGCTAATGTCCTATTCACCCTATTTAGAGTGCACACATGGGTGTACATTATAAAAATGGTGGATGGGATATCCTCCAGAGCAAACCTATGTCTACACTCTAACTAGGGTAGCCAGGACATCTGCTCATTTTAGGCGCGTGTCCTGCATCTGTCAAACTCTAAAAAAAACTTTCTATCACTTGGGAACTGTGTCTCAAGAAAGGCATGATGCTGCTTATTCAGATTTGTAGCTGTCATTTACATACATATGGATTTGGGCATGAATACTTCTTAGTCCCTGATTATCAGTGAGATGCAAATATGTGTAGAAATTCCAGGTGGCTGAAACTTCCATTACCAAGCGGTATTTATGCATCGATTTCCTCCTATTATGAGTTAAACCCCATGAAATAGATGGAATTTTGCATGCAATTCCGAGTTTCTTGGAGTCTACCATACACATTAGGTATTTGCTTCGAGCAGGTAGTAAATGTGTGCTAGGAGGGCAGTATGGGGTGGGGCGCTGAAGGGTGGGGGGATAGAGAGGAAGGGACAGGGAAGGGGAGAATGTTGCTCTGCAAGGGGGGGTTGTCAGAGGGCCAAGCAGGCTTGGGACTGGGATCATGCAGCACTTCAAGTCCTTTCTTAATGCGATTGTTACATTCAGATTTTCCTGCCATAAAAATGTGCAGAAAACCGTCCGAATTACTGTGTGAAGTAGAATTTCACAGAGGGATTCCCCTCCACACAACTTGTAATCGGGGTCTTGGGCAGTTGGCTGGGGCTAATACATTCACTGGAGAGGGCAAGTGAGAGATAGAGAAGATGCAAGTGATTTATGAGAAGTATTCCTTCAATTAAAAACAGCTGTTTACGTGGACCTTTTGAGAGGGTCACTAGTGCAGAAAGCCTTTGGACACAATAGCACCCAATACTCTGGCACTAGAAGCATGGCTGTCCGGAAACACAGGTGGCCCTCGGGTGTTAAGAGTAGCTGATTCCTTGAAAGGAAGGATTATAGAGAAAGTACTGATGCATGTGATTTGCTTGTAGTCAATCTTTCTGATTTTTAGGTCGAGCCTAGCGCAGCGCACATGCGCTGCGCTAGGAAATCGGCCTCTTGGAATCACTTCAGCTTTTCTACAAGCTTGTGCGTGTGGTGCTCACACGCTATTGGCCTTTGCGTCTGGCTTTAGCACGCAATTGGCCAAAGGCGTGTGGATGTCCCAGCTTTTCGGGAAATGTTTACTCCCAGAGCGTTTTGCTCTCGGGAGCCAGCAGCGGCGTGCAGGGGCCATCTGTTTTGGGTCAGGTTTCCTTGCCGCTTTCATTAGAAGGCGCGTCCCCTCCACCCCGGGCAAGGGACAGACCCCACCTCCAAAAGAGTGCGCTGCGTAGCCGTGCTTGTTTCCTTATAGCGCGCGCGCACCACTCGCGGGCTTAACTACATGCCCGCTTTCATTTTCACCATTGCGGGTTTTATTATTTTAATTTGGAGGCTGCGCACCTTTTAACTAAAAGCCCGCTTTCATTTTAACATCGCGGGTTTCATTATTTTAATTTGGAGAACTACAAGCCCGCTTTCATTTTAACATCGCAGGTTTCATCCCCCCCCTACACAGTGAGAGACCAGCTTTACGTCCCTCGTTTGTGTGGCTGACTCCACCGCATCAAAACGTGTGATCCTGGGCAAGTCGATGCCCTTTTCTTACAGGAGAACAATTGTGGGTGCTTAGAAACAGCTTAGGCCCCAGTATTTTGTCATGTATCTGGGTGCGTTATATTTCACAGCAGAGAAATGGATGAGGTTGTTGTAAAAGCAGCATCTCCTCACACCAGCTAAGCAGTGGTGCGAGTCTCCGTTTCCTGCCCTGAAACAATACCAGCGCGGGCTTCCTCTCTAGGCGGGAAGTTTACTGAACGGGGAACGGAAGTCGGAGACGTTTGGGCATGAATCCGCCGAGATAACTCAGTGGGCTGAGTGCCCCCACAGAAACATGCAGGTCGCAGAAACGAGTCCGGGCAGAGCTCACTCGGCCCTTCATCATTTCAAAGCCAATGAATGCAACGGAATTACTTAAAAATGGCACCCGTTATTCAAGCGCCTGGAGGCACCACTTTCAGGTGTGCACTACATTTCCTTTATTGTGGCTGTATGGCTAGCGGACTCGTTCTTTGACACACACCCTTATGTTCACCACCGAGCGTGTGTCGTGCAACGAGAGCCGGGTTAATACAATGGAAAGTATGTGCGGCTCTGTTACAAGGCTTAGAGGTGTGATTCATTCACGAAAGAACAATTTCATTCCACTTTCTAAACTGAAAATTGATAGGAACGACCGTAGCATTAAAATGTTAAAATCCCCCACCCCGTCCCTTAGCTCACGTATTCTACAAGGCTTCCAGCTTAGCCCTTGTTCGCACAGGCTACTGCCAATATATATTTTACAAAGACCCCCTTAATGCACAATACATTTATTTACAAACGATGCGTCGTCCAGAGCCTCTGATGGATAAAATGCGGAGTGGGAAATATCCGGATTCAGTCCGACCTGAAAGTTTCGCGATCTGCTGAGCTCACCGAGCTTTTGCACCCAGCTGTGGAATGAAAACAGAGCTTCATGGCTGACTACGAAATCTTGCTTCCAGACCCTCTTGCTGAATCTGGAATGACCTTTGCCCTCAGATGGATTATACCTGCTTTGACTCTAGTAATAACACGTGATAATTCCAAAGAGTAACGCAAACAAGGCGCCTCTTATCTCTCCGGAGTAAAGAGTAGGTTTCACCTGTAAGAGCAATATGGTGTGTGCACTGTGTTGGGGTGCAAAGTGGAGATGCAAGCATCAAAAAGCTTGAGCTGTAACTTTGTCCTCCCTAGGAAGACAGTCAAAAGGCTCCACTAGTAGCCTGCACTGGTCCCATCCAGGACTTTGCCCACCCACCTTCTTCAGTGCAGTGCCCCCGGTCAGAGTTGGTGGGCATTTTTAACGTCAAATGCAAAAGTGGTGCAGATAAGCCTGACAATGCTTTAATCCATGGCGGCACAACACCCACGATAATGTGCTGCATGACTAACCACTTATAAGGTCCCAAAGGCGAGACCTATTGGCTATGCCAATGCTTGTTTTGTTATTGGGACAGGAATTGGTAGAGACGGTAGTGGGAATGCAAATGGAGTTTTAGTCAGGTAGCAAGTATATTCAACAGATCTTTAGAGAGGAAGGTTGTATTGTACACTGGCGTAGAGTTGACTATGCCAATTGGAGTGAACAAGGGGATTTAATGAGCAGACCATTCCATGCGTTCTTTGGTCTGTCTGGGACAGTTCTTTTGGAGAAAGGGTTACTTTTAGGAAGATAATGGAGGAGAAATGGATGAGGCTGTCCTTGATGAGTTTCAGTTGAATGTCTTGCCCTTCCAGTGGCACAGTGAGTAAGGGACCCACGTCTGGGCGAACCCTTGGTCACTTAGGGTAAACATAGCAAACACAAGAAGATGATGGACGGAGTGCTGAAACTTTTCAACCACTCACCCCTAGTCAAGAGATCTGGTTTAATCCATCGTTATTTTGCTCACTATGCCACCCCAGTTTGGAGCCAGCCATATGCAAATCAGTCTTCGGGGGTGAGTGTTTGAAATGTTTCAACACTCCGTCCATCATTTTATTTTGTGATGTTGCTATGTGCGCCCTAAGTGGCTAAGGAAAATAAATGTAATTTGTTCATGCGAAGAGGGTAGTGAAGTATGTGGTGGAGGAGTTGGGATAGCGTGTTTTAGTGTGTTCAAGGTATCCTGACCAATTAGAACTTGAACTAAAAAGCACTCTGGATGTGTACCACATATTGGTTGTTCTGCTTGGGAGCATGATGTTATATTTTGAGGGTTCTCAATATTTTTAACGGTGAATTTTGGCTAAAGTTAGTGGTGGTTACAAGTGTGAGAAACATGAGGTTTTGTCTTCTATTCCGATGGTTACCGGAAGGAGAGAGGAGGGTGTTTCTTCAATCGGTGTATCTCCCCCCTTGGTGGGGCCCTTTGCTGAGTAGTGCCAGCATACACAGAAGGATTATTGCTGTGTAGGACAGATAAACCATGCAGTCTGTTGGCAGAAAGAAGCGTGCATAGCGTAGTAAAATTAGAAACACTATTTGGAGGATGGGTACTAGGTTTATGGTAACACCATGAACTGTCCTCAGGATATAAGGATGATGTATTGAAAATATGTATCGGAATTTGGTCGTGGATGATAACATAATTAACCAATTTGAATGACCTGCTGCGAGAAAAGTTCACCTTGGCAGACAGGCAGAAGGCATGATCACTCTTGTGGAGTTAAGTGAAGGCTAGAGTGTAAGAAAGTGAAGCATCACCTCCAGCAGGAAAATTACTGCGTAGAATCACCACAATTGATAATTTCATATTTCGCAACAGAGGAATTCAACATTCTTTTTATTTTACCTGTGAGGAGTCCATCAGGTCTGTCTCGAGAGGATGGTAATCTGTCTACTATTGTTTCTGGCACAGTCCCCGGTATTGGCTCATCCTCAAACCCAACTCCACTGTCCAGGGTGCCTTTGGATAAGGCTGATCCATCTCTTGGGGTGGGAACAACATTTTTCTCAGATTTGTCAATTTTACCCTGAAAAGAAGAAAAAAAATGGATATAAGTGTTTTATAAATAACAGAAAGTAGAAATGACTGATATTGATTTTTCTCCTTCGTGGCTAAGGTTGAGCACTACGCCATTTTACAGCCTCTCCCAAGGTCTAAATACAATTCTTCCCTTTCATGTACATCATCTTTGTTGTGATTACTGTTGTTGCCCCAATTCCCTCTTTCTACCGAGGCTTAAATTCCACGGGTGGCCAGCACATGTAAGAGCGGTGGGGTAGTGGGGTGGAGCTGGTGCAGGGCAGGGGTCGGGAAGTTGACATAGGCTGCGATAAGTTAAATTAAATTTAAAAAAAAGAAAACCACTTACCTTGCGCTTGCCGCATCCGCAAGGTAAGTGGTTTTATTTTTTTAAATTTAATTTAACTTATCCTGTCGTATGTTGACTTCCCCGACCCCCACCCCGCCCCTCCCCTGCCGCACCCCACCACTCTTACCTGTGCCAGCCGCCACTGTTAAATTCCCAAGAGAAGATTTGTAAATTTGGTACAATGCCACAGCTATGGATTTGAATACGCAATGTTTGTATCGCACACCCATTCCAAGAACAAAGCATCAAGGTGCTTGGTCCAAGATGTAACAAGAGGAAGGCGGGAGGTGGAAGATTAATTGCGAGCAATTGCTCTGGTTGCATCTGGTAGTTTCCAAGTGAACCTGGTAGTTAGGAAAAAGATGTGCTACGTTTCTGGGTCTGAGGCACAGTGGTTATCTTGGTTACACTGGTATGAGCAGCAAGTCTCATAGAGTGTCTGGGGTAATAATTTGTAATTTGGTGGCTGTAGTGTCTTGTGAGTTAGAGATGACGGGACCCTTTTGGTCCTGACGAACTCCATAGACCAGTAACGTAAGTGCTTGGGTGTGGGTGATACAATTCATGATGTAGAATGTTCAGTTAATGGTTACACGCTGAGGAATAAAGATGTGTAAGGCGCTGCATGTCTGGTCAGTGGGCCAGACAACCCAAGTTCAAGTACTGAGCCAGCACTTCCAAAAGGTACAGAATTTGGTGCTCATCAAGTGTTGCAAGAACAGCACATACTCTCAACGTCAGTAAGTTCTACAGCTGGTTATAACACTGCCGTTTTCCTGAAACCATCGCTTCCATTCGATACGGTCAAAAAGCAGAATATTATTTGGATTGAAACTTTTGATGATTTCATCGATGCATTGGAAGAAGCAGATAACAAAAAGATCATCAAATAGCTCAAGAAGCTTGCAGGTGAAAGAGTAAAGGAAGTAATAAAGAAAATACCACATGAAGTCTCATACAGTCAAATCAAAGAGACGTTGAATATCAAGTTCAATCCAACGCTGAGTGTGGATTACGAAAGGTTCATTTTCAACCAATATGGGCGGAAAGCTGGTGAAATGATCGACGAGTTTGTCGAAAGACTTGATACGCTCATCCAACATTTGTAAGTTCAATGAATAAAATGATGAAGAAGACATACGTCTCAGAGTCATAGATGGTTGGCTTTCCGATTCATTCAGACTACGAATGCTGAGAGAAACGTTCAGTCTGGAGTGAGTACTCATGGCTGCAAGCGCCAAAGTACATGCAGACCGACAAGCTGATGACATGGAGGCTGGAGGAGACCGGAGTGAGTCAGTGAAACATGAAAAGTAAACAGAGACACAAGGTTGATGGCCACAAAGTGGTATCTCCAAAGAAAAAGAAACTGTACTTCAGATGCGGATTTTCTATTCCACATGAAGGTAAATGTCCTGCAACTGGACAAATATGCAAGGGTTGTAGGTTAAGAGAACCATTTTGTGATGGTTTGCAAAGCGAAGGTAAAACTAGATGTGGCACGTCGAGAAAACAAATGGACGCCTGAACGTTCCAGAAGTGACGTTCTACTCACATCCACAAGGCCAAGCGTCCACATCAGGTGAGGCAAATGGAAACTAAACGAAGTCAATCATCGTCCAAAAGTTCTTACAACGGCATTGTCAAGTGACAGTGAAGAAGATGGATGTGCGATGTCGATGTCAACTAAAGAGAAACGTGTGCATGTTGGATTGACCGCATGCAAGGAAGAATGCAAGTCAAAGAAAGATCGACAAGTGAAGTCATGAAATTCATTTATACACTGTCTTAAAATCACACTAAAGGTGATGGTTGTTACATACCTTTTATCATGGTCAGTGGTGCGTTAATAAACATCATGCCTGAGGAGAAGTACAATGAACTGTCTCCAGTACCCTGTCTCACACCGTCAAAGAGCAAAGTGTATACAAGGGCTGCTGCGATGCCATTAAAAAGTCGAGGTTCATTTGTAGCAACCAGTGCCCTGTCTCACACAGTCAAAGAGAAAAGTGTATACATGGGCTACCTCAATGCCATTAAAAAGTCAAGGTTCATTTGTAGCAACCATGAAGCACAAAAAGACAAAAGTACAAGCACCAATTTATGTACTTCAAGGTATGTCGGCAAGTTTTTGTTTACTCAGTTTCGGTTTTGCTGCTGAAATGGGACTGATATTTGTAAATTACAATATAAATGCTCATCATGAAATAGTGTGCCAGTTTCCATTGTTGTTTCATGGATTAGGAGCACTTAAGACAATTAAATTGCAACTGCATATTAATGAGGACATTCGTCCTGTTGCTCAGCGACATGGTCGAATTGCCTTTCATTTACAGGAAGCTGTTTGAAAAGAACTTGAGACATTACTGAAGCATGATATCATTGAGCGATCTACTGGTCCCATACAATGGGTTTCACCCATAGTGGTAGTGCCTAATAAAAAGGACAGTAAAGGAGCTATATGCATCTGGAAAAGCTTAAACTCAAATCAGCTCTTCATTCTGCTCTTCGTGCATACCAGTCGACTCCTCATTCAACTACAGGTGAAAGTCCTGCAATCCTCATGTTTGGGAGAGCCTTGAAGACCAAGTTGCCACAATGGACCATTAAAAGAGTGATTGATGATGATGAACTTCATCAAACAGATTCATGTCACAAATGCAAAATGAAGACCTATGCAGACAAATGCCGATGTGCGAGGAATTCTGTCTTTACAAGAGACCGATTCCGATCTGGGTCGGAAAACTCTCCGACCGAGCCGGATCCGGAGAGATTTCCGACCGAGCCGGACTCCTACAGTCCGACCGAGCGAGTACGATGCGGCCGCATGCTGCCGGACTCGATTCAGTCGGACTCCCATTGAAGTCAATGGGAGCGGGTCGTACGACGCGTACATGGGCTCCCAGTGACTCAATGGGTACGTCGCAAACAAGTGCGCCCCTACAGTGTGTTCGCGTCGGTGCAACTGGCACCGTACATGCATGTTTAGGGGGGACCCTTGGGTCCCCCATGTGTTTGACTCGTACGGCTACGGGTGCAGGGGGGTCCGGCACGGACCCCCCAAGTCCGGCTCCGGGAGCTTTTTCGAGCCGGACGCTCCAACTCGATCCGGCTGTCCGACGCGTCCATCATACTCGCTCGGTCGGATAACGTCTCCATTGCGTGGTGCGATTCGTTTCCGTACGAGTCGGTCGGAGCGGTTCGGATCCGGAAACGGTTCGGTCGGAACACACGTGTACATTCGCATCGTACTCGCTCGGTCGGACAGCTGTATGAGTCGGTCGGAAAAAACGCGTTCGGCTCGTATTTTTTCCGGACGAATCGTATTCGGTGCGCTTCCGGCCGAGATCGGAATCGGCCCCCAAGTCTTTGTCAAACAGAAACAAAAACACAAGTCTGATTATCCTTTTGATGCTGATTCACTGAGGGTTCTGACTAGTAAAGGACACATGGTGACTGCTCACTGTCCTGGAAAGTCCATTAAGCCGGATTCTTCCCATTTCAAGCACCTGCCTCGATATTCAAGTGGGAATAGTAAATTTTATCCCTCCGCTATCCAACACTTTCCCTACTGTTGCACTCACTGGAGTGGGAATAGTAATTTTTACCCCTCCACTATCCAACACTTTCCCTATTGTTGCACTCATTGGAGTGATAATAGTAATTTTTACCCGTCCGCTATCCAACACTTTCCCTTCTGTTACACTCACTGGAGTGGGAATAGTAATTTTTACCCCTCCGCTATCCAGCACTTTCCCTATTGTTGCACTCACTGGAGTGGGAATAGTAATTTTTACCCCTCCGCTATCCAACTCTTTTTCTACTGTTGCACTGACTGTAGTGGTAAATTTAAGTTTAAAGATTTTTAAATAGTTGAATGTTTTAATTTATAATAGACTGTTTTTTTAATAGATTTTATGTTATTGGTATATATATATATATGAAAAGAGTCCAAACTCCAAGGAATGAAGCGGCACACAGTCCTGGTGATGCGAGTGATTTATTCGCTTGTAAAACAACGCGTTTCAGCCGTAAAGGCCTTTGTCAAGTTACCAGAGTGTAACACGGAAGTCAGTTAAATACAATGACGTCATAATAGACATGGAAAAAATACTTCATAATGACGGTTTTTACATAGATACACGATTTGTCAATTTTAAAATAAGATATTTTTGCTGCTTTTTTTGACAAGTTCTTGACAAAGGCCTTTACGGCTGAAACGTGTTGTTGGTGAGCAATAAAATCCTCACGGTTATGGACGGTGTGCCGCCTCATTCCTTTGTGGTTTGAACTTTGGTTACTATATATATATATATATATATACCTTTCACAACACCTCAGGAGTCAGCACGGCATGCCAAACGGAGGTCAGAGGTCGCTCCATGACGAAGCTGTGAGCATTGGCGGTATACATTTTGGGGCTGAGACGGTCTCCATTGAACAATTGAATGACTTTTAGCAGTAGTATTTCTTAAACTGTTATATGTTTCCGTTTTTATATGTGCAGGCGGTACGAGATAAAACAGTTTGGCGCTACATGTATATTTGTAAAATATTCCCACTAGAACGGCCAAAATATACATTCTCTGCAACGTAATTTATTTATGTCAGCAATTACGACGGTAAATAACACAAGCTGTTTAATAGTTGCATTGTGCTAATTTTGAATTTAACATTTGCTTTACCAGTAATTATGACATGTTACTGCAGGATACATCAGTTGGCTCTATTGGTGATGTACTGTGTGGACTTACTCGAGAGTATGTCTTCTATGTTAATTATGTATTCGAGTGGGATGCACTATATATGAAGTGTGTGATAGGGCGCCAACGAGATTGACAAAGGCTTCTAAAGCCGAAACGCGTCTCTCTTACCTCATGGGTTGAGGGGGTCCTGAATGAATAAATTGATGCCGTACCCTGACAGCCTTGTGTCCGTGCCGATGCACGGGCCCTTGGTGATTAAATCAGCTATCCATTTTAGACTTTCTCTTGGTCTAGAGGCGGAATATAAGGGTGTCAGGGAAGCCAAGAAAGAGGCCATTTCTGCAGGGTAGCAGAAGGTATAAGTGTTCTTAAACAGTTCCCTACCACTGACTGCATTATTGAGAAAGAAATACATTAAGTGATTATCCTGTTTGTTACTGTAGCTTAAACTGCTATTCCTTACAACTACTTACCATAGCTCATGTGGGATGCGCCACCAAACAGGGGTGAGTGGGAATGCTTACTGGCGGTTAGTGGGCTATACTGGCAATGATGGTCAATGTGAAAAAGTGGTGCTCACACTGTGCACCAGCATGGTGCATTGACTGAGGTGCTAAGCTGAAGCACCAACATTCATAATTGTAGTTTCCATGAAATAGAGCCATTATTACGGGCAGTCAGCATGGGCTGCTGCATGGACACAGCAGATGGATATGTGATGCAGGCGCTGGGTGTAATGATCACCAATTAATTAAAATAGTTGGTTGCTCCACAAGTCCCCAAATGACACAAATATTTCCTCTGACCATGCTCCTGGCACATTATTGGTACTACAAACCTTCAATACCACATTATAACCGTTCTCTCTACCAGTACTGCGCATTTCAAACAGCCTTCATAGGGAATGAAGGGAGTTCTTATGTCAAACCAACCCCTTCTCGTGATCTCTATCAATACCTCTTTAAATGGTAGTTCTCAATTGTCATTCCACTTCTTATAAATACTAGTACATTTCTTTATTTAAAACCTCCAATCTGAAATCGGGCTTTTCTTACTCTGGCTCACATCCCCATTACGAAAGAGTCACAGTTTTTAAAATATTGTGTGAAATAAAATGGGTTTTAATATTTTAATGCAGGAGTGTAACCCACTTATCATAAAGGAAACTGAATCTTCACGTCAAAAAGCAGAGACGTTTTAAGGTATGAGCAAAGTTGGCAATTGTCCTGGGTCCTCACCGACTTAGGGCACCCCCAGGAAAGTGAACTTTCTCTTTATCTAGCTTGCTTCTGTCTATTACCATATCACGGCCTCTCTCCTCTTCTGCCTACTTCTACCTTTAGTTTCTCTCACTATGCCCAGTAGTATCCTAAGGACATTTGGGGGCCCTGGAAAGACATATTTCAACGGTATTTGTGTGATTCCCGTTTCTGAGAGTTTGTTTTGCATCAGGCGGGCTTCAAATAGCAGAAAATGGGCAGTACAACTGCAAACAGTGGGTTTCTAAATGTCTTGCCCCTGGCTTCAAAAATCCTTAAGATGACAGAGTCAAAAACAGGTGTGTGCTGCAAAGGACGAAGATCTGTTTATGCTATCTATGCTTTTTTTTAGCCTATTCTGAAAATGTACACGCATTTTATACTGTTCCTCCTTTGTACCTATTCTGAAATGCACTCTACAGCATAGTGATATAAACCAAGTGGTAAAAGCACAATCATAAAATGAAACAATTAAATATATACCTATATTAGTTTGTCCTCTCAGGGATTAATAGCTCAGTATCCGCTTGACTCTACTCTTTAGACTATTTTTTACAATTGAAGCAGATGTCCCCACCTCTCTCTTTTTTCTTCTTTCTTTCTCTTTCTTCTTTCTCTTCTCCCCTTTACTTTTTCCCTCTTTTCTTTTTTCTTCTCTCCGTTTCCTCTTTCATTCTCTGTTCTTTTTTACCAGCAATTCGACTGGTGTATGATCTTAATGTGTTTTTATAATAATATTCATATTTATTTTGTATACCTGGGTTTTCTTTTTTATTACTATTTGTTCTCTATAATAACATATCATATTTGTCATCTCTATTTATATTTTGAAATTCCCATGTTACAATAAGATATGTTTATCTTCTTTCTTCCCCAGCTCATTAATTGCTGCAATGAAATCTGTTTTTGATCTGTAATTCCTTTGTTTTTAAATTACTATTTATTATCTAATGTTCGGTTGAATTGCAATATATTATCAATTTGTTCTCTCCTTCAAATAACAATAAAAATATTTGAACACAATTAAATATATACAAACATAAATCCGTAGCTGATGGAGGGGCGTTTATGCTGCTAGTGTTAGCTGCTCTTGTAAATTTTGCACATTTATTATTGAGATATCTTTGCTACAACCATAGGATGATGACAGCTGCAGTTGTTTTTCGGATATTTGCACATGGTTTAATGGCAAGTTGTTTTTATATAGTATTGTTATTTAAGGTGACTTATGGAGGTTTTAACATTTGGAAATTTTTAATTGCGATTTTAATGGAATTGTTACAATGAATTGTATGTTTCTTTTATGGTTTTTTAACCGAATAAAGATCCTTATAATTATGGAGGGGATCAGGAGCTGAAAACAAAAACATGGGGTAAATCCTGAACAGCCGAGAAACTATATACTAAAAGTCAAATTAAACCCAGCATCTTCCTTTCAGAGCTACTAAACGAACTAAAGTGGAATATGAAGTTCTATCATAAAACAGGCTTTACGTCCTTAGTAGTTCTTGCTCTTTATTGGTGGAAGGGGAACTTGAAATAAAACATGATTGACTAGTTTCTGGTAAAGATATAGGCTGCTTTATCTTGTTGATCTGGTTCAGACAGATGCGGGATATTGGAGATTTGTTTTGGAGCGTTGGAATGTAATTTAAATATTTCAATTAAAATATTTACAATTCAATTTAAATATTTCAGACACCTATTTTGGAAATGTTTTTATTAATTTTGTGAGCTTCACAAAGTTGCTGAGGGTTTTTAAAAAAGCAGAACATAACCTGCAAAATTCCGTTTTGGAGAGTAAAAAGATTTTAGAGGAAGAATTCTGCTGCTAGAACGATATTTTGCAGGTAATTTTCCCTGCCCGGGAAATGTAAAACTCTAGTTACTGAATTTTCATTTCTTGTTGCTCTAGTATGTTATGCTGTATTAGTTGCTCTTTTGTCAAGCACATCAGTTGTCATTATAATGGTTCCCTTGGGCTGAAAGACTGAACTACAAGAATATCAATGGCTGCAGTAGAGTTCATGATTACACTAAAGAAAAGGCAAGACAACTAGTCATCTTGAATCGATTTCGGATGAAGTGGGAGAGACTTAGGCTTCCAGAATTGGGAGGCCTGCACAGAAAAGGCTGGGCCGCTCAAGTGTGCCTATCTGCTGTCACGGCTAGCAACACATTTAAGAGGCAGTCCCCTATCTGGCATTCTTTAATAGAAGGCCCAAAGTGCGACTTGCAGCTCCATGAGCATCTGAATAGTTCAGCTCTGAACAGCTTTCTGAAATGGAGATAATTGGGTTTTGCTCTTAGGCTAGGATCTAGGGTGGTCCAGGGTCTGGGACCCTATACTCCCATTCCTTAACCATTGCATCTTTGCCATATAAGGGAGCATTGGGAAATAAGGTGAGAACTAGAAAAGCAGTGCATTGAAGATCTTGGTGGGAATGTAATGGTGAGACAACTTTGCCGCCATCCTGCGCCTTTGTTCCAGTAGTCTTTGTGAACAAAACAAAGCATCTTGAAGTTTATCCTGGACTGTAGTCGGAGCAGTGAAGCACTGTCAGAGTTGGTTTGACATGGCTATGATTCTATTGGTTTAAACACATCCTTGCAGCCTGATTTGAAGTTTTTGTAGCCTGCAGCTTCTTTGCTAGGAGCTATTACAGAGGTAGTAGTTAAAAAAAAGTCAGCAGACATTCAGGTACAGTGATACGGATACATTATACTGTACTGCAACATTTATTTAGCACTTACTACCCCTATGCGGGGCACTTTAGTGCTTGCCTACATGGGTAGCGTGCAGTAGGGGTCCGTGGTAGGAGTGCCGGCCGGGCGGTGACGTGGGGCGGGGGAGGGGCAGGGAGGGGGGTAGTGAACCACAGATTACGGCCGAATACAGGTAAGTAAACATTTAAATAAATAAAACGAATTTCGTTGCGCGCACTGCATCGCATTTGAACAGCAGATCAGCTAGAGGGTTAGAACCATAAAGTAATGGCTGGACAGATCTGAGATAATTAAGTCAATGTAATTAGGGATAAGTGATGACTGACCATTTGGTACTTTGCCACCATCAATGACCTCTTGACTCAAGTGATGCAAAGATGAGATGGTTGGAGAATTTCAGCAAAATACTGTTAGACTTGGCATCTTTTGGCGTGTTTCCCCTGAGTTTTTGCTTTCTGACCTCCTGGTTTTGACTCTGTTTTTGCTGGCTTAGTGTCTCTGCGCACTTTTCTCACTGCTGATCAGTGGTAAAGTGCAAGTGCTCCTGTTGTAAACTGTGTTATGGATTGGTGTATCCATGATTGGCATATTTGATTTACTTGTCAGTCCCTAGTAACGTGCACTGAGTGTGCCAGGGCCTGTAAATCAAATGCTGTTAGTGGGCTGCAGCACTGGATTGTGACACCCACACAAACAGCCTGTAAATGTGACTCTGGCCTGCCATTGCAGAGCCTGTGTGCAGTCTGGGACTGCCAGGTTGACTTGGCAAGTGTACCCACTTAAATAAATACACTTGGGGGCTAGAGGAGTTTTAAGGACCTGCGTGAGCCAACTCCCCACCAATTCAATGTAACACAAAAAGAACACTCCTGGTCTAACAACTAAGCTCCTCAGACTGGAGCAGAGATGGGTGTACAGGTTGGGGACCTCTGAAGCGGGCCTCAACGTCGAGATCCCTTGGTTGGCACTCTCTTGAGAAACCAACCTATTACCCTTATGTCACTAAACTCCTGGGCCACAGATACAGAGACCACCTGCCCCACCGCGTTACCCGCAGGCTTTTTGTTGCCTGTGGATTCCCTTTCAGCACTCGCGCGAGCCCGTGCTCCCCTATCCTTTTGTAGCTCCCGCTCCTGATACATGGTTGTCCCACCTTGGCCACCTAGGTTGCACCGATCCACGCAGGTCACCCGACAGCTTGGATCAAGGCTGATTTCCAACATCATAGAGCCCATCCGCTCCCACCTCCTCGCACCACCTGGCCATCAGCACTCATAATCAGGTGGGTTGCGATCAGCTCACAGCATTTTCTAAAGTAGATCCCCTCGATCGGTGCCAATTGTCACCCTTATATGCATATTCTAGACCAGGGTCCTCCTTCTCCGCAGGACCGGTGCATGGTATCCTTCGTAAATACCAGGAGTTCTAAGCGGCCCCCGCCTGAACTACATTTCCCATCAGCCCCAATTTCCAGCAGACTTCCGGCCACATGCTGCAGAACTCAGCTGCACCGCATTAACTAATTTCACCCTGTATATAACGGAAGCCGCCCAGGCATTCATTTCTGCCTGCCCCTGGACATGTGCTGACTGACCGGACGACTCCACTAACTGTGGTAAGTGCTGCCGTTTCTCCCCATGCAGTTTAGCTGCACCATGCTCACGCTGTGTAGAGGGCTCCCCGGCCGCTTTACTCCCTACGCGGTCGGTGAGAGCCCCCACCCTGACTTTAGCCTCCGCTAGCAACGCGCAGCACGGGCGATTGAGTCACGATCAATAGTTTTTTCAGCTGCCCCAGCCGGCATCCCTATCAGACAGCAGTGGCAATGCTTCCACGCTACCACTCTAATTCCATCAGTAATTGTGATATCTTTCTCACACCGGCGAGAATTGCTTTATCACATCAGGGCTAGGTTCTTACTTGCTTTCGTCACCATCCTATTGGGCGCTTACGGTAACCTTGGTTGGGAATATTCTTCCCACACCGGCCTTACTGTTTTCTCACCGCATCCCCTTGGGCGCTGCACCACCTTTTCAATCTCCTCTACTGTGGCCGCGCTCGGCGGTTCTCGTCCTGTACACCCTCCTCTGTTCGAACCCCTGTGCCTCCAAATGACAGCGATTCTGCTTACACACCTTATGCTGAGTCGTACTGTACGCCATAGGACATTTTTAGTTGCAATCACGTTCTATCTTAATGTCCCTTCCTTGGGATCTCCTGTTTTCATGCCATAAACCTTCTTTGACAGGTTTTGGCGCACGTACCGTATGGCTAAAATGCCGGGACAGATGTAGTGAACTTCACAACCAACAGTGGTGAGTCACACGTCATATTCTACTACACATTGATCTAATATGTATATGTGTTCTAAACCACCACTAATTGGGAGGATTAACTGTGTGTTGTACGCATGCTACAGTTTCCTAGTACATATGTATGTTATGGTGACGTATTGCCTTTTGTCTCTACTATAGGTTGTACGCAGAGCATATTGAACAGTCAATCTACTGGTTCAGTATCATATTATTGTCTTATGCATGTGTTTTTCATGTTTTTTCACGTTTATTTGCACCTATTTATTGCATTAGCTGAACCACTGACCCTGAAGAAGGCCGTGACACTACTATAGGTCCTTCTTACGGAAACATTTTGGTTCTAGTAATTGATACATCTGCCTCTAATGTCGGCACCTGTGTTACCAGCTATTCATTGTTTTTAATCCTGACACCGGTTAGCTGAATAAAGTCACAGCATAGCTAACCCCGTAGCCAGTTTTAACTATTCACATCACAGCACTGCACTCTCAAGCACACGCCAGTGTCACATAGGGTTTTAGTATACCCGCCAAGATTCAATAAAAACATCCCTGAGCTCCTCCCTCGTAGAGAGGGGGTTGTAGCCCACGTGAATACTAGGTTTTTCACGTGAGGAGGCACCCCTATGATGAAGCATGACACCTCTGGTGTGTGAGGGGAACCGTCCTGAAAAGGGAAACCCCTCACCTTTCGTGGCAGAGTACCCTCAGACAGTTATATAACCTCCCTTCGATTCCGGACCCGTGGCTCTTTTTGTGTTACAAGTGTACCCACTTGCCAGGCCCTAACCTTCCCTTTTCTTACATTTCAGTCACCCCTAAGGTAGGCCCAAGGTACCCCTGTGGGAAGGGTGCAGTGTATGTGAAAGGTAGGACATGCCCTGGTGTGTGTGGCATGTCCTGATAGTGAATTCCTGCCAATTTCGTTTTTCACTATTGCAAGGCTACCTGTTCCCATAGGACAGAATGGGGAGTTTGTTTATAGCATCTTATAAACATACCTGGCCCTGTGAACTAGGTAGAGAAATGAAGTTTAGTATGCCTGAACTCAGAATCTAAAGATACATCTTTTAGTGAAGGTGATTTTTACATTCTGTGTTTGAAAATACCACTTTTAGAAAGTAGGTATTTTCTTGCTCAGCCATCCAGTAGGCCTCTGCTGGGTTTGTGGATTGACTGTCTGGGTTTTAGATGACAGGGGCTGGGGAGGAACAGTGGCTCCAGATAGTCTAGGTGGGTCAGGAAAGGGCTGAATAGACCTGGGCTACATTTAGAGTAGGCGGAGGAGATTTCCTTTCACCTGAATGGGCCTGGTCTGCCTCTGACAATGCCGTCTCCAACTCCTGCCAAGAAGCCACACCAGAGAGGGCAGAACTGGTTCTGGCTGGGCACAGACACTCTCTGCCTGAGAGGACAAAGGATTTTGGGCTATAAAAAGTGGAGCCCAAACCCCTAAACTTTAGAACTCTTTTGGACCAAGAAGACTGCCAAGAAGAAGAGCTGAAGAAGCTGTGAGGAGGAACTACCACTTTGCTGAGTGCTTTGCTGTGTTGGCCTGCAGTGGCTGCTTCTGTCTTGGGCAGTGAAAGGACTGGACTGAACTTTCTACAACTTCTTTCTTTGAGTATCTCCAAGGGCTTGAGGTAGAGCTTGCCCCCTGTTCAAGAAGTCTCAGGAACAGCAAAGACTTCAAGTTCTTCTGCCATCAGCACTGGGGACTGTGTGTTTTGTGCTGCAACAGAAGAAAAAGCAACATGATGCTGTCTACAACGCCGCTGCCGACTCCCTGTCCTGAAGGCACTGCAGAGGGCACCGCTGCAACGCCGCACCGTGACCCTGGTCTCACCGATGACGCCATCTGATGCCGCCACCAAGCCGCTGCTCGCACCGCGACCTGTGGGCACTGCACTCCGCGCCGCCTTGCTTCACGACGCCGCCTTGGTATCCCCGATGACGCCGCTTCACGCCGACATCGACGCCACTGCTTGCTCCGTGGTTCGAGGGCACCGCTCGTAAAGTTACATGACGCACCACCCCCATCCCGCACCGCAGCCTTGGCCTACCGACGCCGGCGCCATCGACTCCAGTTCGTCAGCCGACGACAGCGCTTCAGCAACGACGACGCCGCTGCTTGCACCGTGACCTGCCAGCACCGCGACGAGCACTGCATCACTTTGCACCGTGACCCTGGTCTCACTGACGACGCCATCTGATGCTGCCATCGAGCCGCTGCTCGCACCGCGACCTGAGGGCATCGCACGTCGCACCGCTGCACTTTGCACCGCAGCACCCGACGCCCACCGACGCCATCGCTCCTGACTTCAACCCCGAGGAGTTCGTTCTGCAACGCGTTTGACTTCGAGGGCCCGACGACTCCTGCACCGACCTCAGAAGCTCAACGAGAGGTCACCGACGCCCTGCATTTCTAAAGGTATTGTTTTGCGGGTCTCCCCGACACCGTAGCTGGCCCGCGATGCCGCAGTCAGCCAGAACTGTTTGGATTTGTTTGTTCACGACGCCGTGATAGCCCCGGACGGAGCTATCGACTTCAAAGAACTGTATTTCAAGGCTATTTTAATAACTGAAGATTTCTAAGCACTGTATTGTAGATTTTTATCGTTTTTGGTCTTGTCTTAAGTATATAAAAATATTGGATATTTTTCTAAACTGATGTGGTGTCCTTTTGTAGTGCTTGCACTGTATTACTGTTGGTTATGTGCAAATGCTTTACACACTGCTTCTAAGATAAGCCTGACTGCTCGTGCCAAGCTACCAAGGGGGTGAGCATGGGTTATTTTAGGAGTGTAACTCCCTTATCCTGACTAGAAGCAAGGGTCTCTACTTGGACAAGGTGAAAATCATTGCCAACTAGAGACCCCCATTTCTAACATTGGTTGTCAGCGGTGAGGATAGGACTTGCATTTGCACTTGACTTACAGTGATTGGTGTGCACTACTACCATATCGCAGACCATCACGTACCACATACTGGTTCTCTTTCTTTTTGGCCTATTTTTGATCTTGCCAGATTTCTGAGAACTTGAACTTGCTACTTCATCATGCCTGAATCAAGAGCATCATCTGCTGCATCTTTGGAAGTGGCCTTTGAGGAGGATAGGTTGGAATCCTACAATGTGAAAGAATTGAAGGTTATTTGCAAAAACCTACAAGTCCGAGTCAGAGGCCTCACCAGGAAGGAGGAGCTACAAAAGGTGCTGATAGCCTGGGTAGCAGCCAGACATGCCAGCGAGCAGTCTGGAGATCTCAGTGGAGAGGCGGAGGAGCGTATTCCTAGGGTGGATGTGCTTTTGCGAGGGGGAGAACCCTTCAGGCCAGGCAGCAGAGGCCTGTACCCAGAGGAGCTGGAGGACAGGCGGGAAGCGAGGAAATTCGAGTTGGAAAAACTCAGGATGGAAAGTGAGAGGGAAGACAAAAGAATAGCCATGGAGGAAAGGAAGATGATCTTAGATCATGAGCAAAGTCTTAAGGAGCTGGAGCTAAGGAGTAGGCTCAGCTCAGATGGTGGCAGCAATTCGTCAGGGCAGTCAGACAGAATTGTGCACATCCCCAAGAATGTAGGCAAGGAATTCAAGAAGAGGGATGACATACAAAGGTGGTTCCAGGGGTATGAGGCATCTATTCATATGAATGGGGTTCCTGAAAGGAATTGGGGGGCAGGGTTGTGGGCTCTTTTCCCAGAAGAAGCTAGGGATACTCTGATAGCTTTGGGTAAGGGGCAGAACCTCACCTATGCTGACATGAAAGACGCTCTCCTCACCAGGTATGGACTCACTCAAAGTACAGGGATCAGTTTAGGTCCAGTAAGAAGTCTGATGCCAACACTTGGTTGGAATGTGTGGATTCGTTCTGCAGGTCTCTGGATGGCTGGGTGAAGGGCAGTAATGTAACAGATTTTCATGGGCTTTACAATTTGATTGCATGGGAGCACTTGTCTAGTCTATGTTTTGCAGATCTGTGCCAGCACTTGGTTGATAGTAAGCTAACTGACCCCAGGAAGCTTGCTATGGAGGCGGACCGCTGGATGAGTACCAGGGTCCACAAGAAAGCGTTTGGGGGAGACTCAGCCAAAGGTGGGCAGGGTCCCCTGCAGAAAAGTGGGGGGGACATGGGTAAAGCACAGGAGTTCTCTAAAAGGCCCCAAACTAACACCCAGGGTAAAGGTTCCCATCCCCCAGGAGATAAGAAGCAAGGGGTCTCTTCAGGAAAGCCTGCTGAGACCGGCCCCTGCAAGTGTTTCGCATGTGACCAGGTGGGTCACTTGAAGGGGGACCCCAAGTGTCCCAAAAGGGCACAGCCACCCACTGGTGGGCAGACTAAGGTGTTGGAGAGTGTAGCACTTGGGGAGGAGGGGTGCCCACAGGAGGGTGGGGATCCCACAGAAATGACCCTCGTCTCACTAGGGGACAGTGAGATGGTCCCAGGAAACCAGGTGCCCCCTAACACAAAGAAATATAGCACCTGGGTGACCATCAATGGGAAAAGGGTAGAGGCTCTCAGAGATACTGGAGCCAGTGTGACCTCAGTCCGGTGTCACCTGGTCTCTGAAGAGCAGGTAGGCCCAGGGGCATTCCACCAAGTAGTTGCTGTGGACAACTCAGAGCGCCAGTGTATGGTGGCGCAGGTTCCCTTTGAATGGGGGGGGGTCTCAGGTCCCTTGAGGGTGGTTGTGAGCCCTACCATGCCTGTAGATTGTCTGCTAGGTAACGACCTAGAACAGTCCTTCTGGAAGGATGTTGAGCTCAGGTCTCACTTGGAGGTGCTTGGGTTGCCAGAGTGGGCATGCGTGTCCACTAGGTCAATGGCGGCCAGAAAGGGTGATCAGAAGGACTTGGAGCCTGAAAGAGTGGCCCAGGTCCCTGCCAAGAGAAAGGGCAGGGGGCGCGGGAAACCGCCCCTTGAAGTTACAACAGACCGGGAGGAGGCGGACCTTGAGGGGGACGCCCCGGTGCATACAGGGGAGCAGGTAGCTGAACTGGTGGACATCTCTGAGCTGACCTATTGGCAGCAAGAAGGGGGTCCCACCAGGGCAGAATTTTGCAGGGAGCAGAAACAGTGCCCTTCTCTGGAGGGTCTGCGGCGGCAGGCTGCAGACCAGGCAGCTGGTGATCAGTCTGTATCACATTGGATCTACTGGGAGAATGGTCTCCTGTATAGCGAGCCTAAGGTCGCTCAGCCTGGGTCAGCCCGTGTGCTGGTGGTACCCCAGCGCTTCAGGACCTTCCTACTGGGTCTGGCTCATGACGTGCCTTTGGCAGGACATTTGGGGCGGGACAAGACCTTTGACAGGCTTGTCACCCACTTCTTCTGGCCCCAAATGCGAAGGCAGTCGTATGGACATTGTAGGTCTTGCCAAACTTGCCAGGCAGTTGGTAAGAGTGGGAGGAAGGTCAAAGCTCCTCTCCAACCTTTTCCAGTTGTTGGAACACCCTTTGAAAGGGTAGGGATGGACATTGTGGGGCCACTGGATCCCAAGACAGCCATGGGCAACAGGTACATCCTGGTCTTGGTGGACCATGCCACCCGGTACCTGGAGGCAATCCCTCTCAGGACGACGGCGCCAGTGGTGGGCCGGGCGTTAATGGGGATCTTTTCCTGCGTGGGGTTCCCCAGAGAGGTGGTTTCTGACAGGGGAACCAATTTCATATCCAAGTATATGACATCCCTGTGGAAGGAGTGTGGTGTAACCTACAAGTTCACCACTCCTTACCACCCACAAGGTAACGGTCTGGTGGAGAGATTCAACCAGACCTTGAAGGGCATGATTAAGGGTCTAACGGAACCCATGAGGCGTAAGTGGGACGTCCTCTTGCCATGCCTTCCCTTTGCATACAGGGAGGTGCCACAGAAGGTTCTTGGGTTCAGTCCCTTTGAGCTTCTGTATGGTCACCCTGTGAGAGGACCTCTGAGTTTAGTGAAGGAAGGCTGGGAGGCAGCTCCCAGGAAAACTCCCCAGGATGTGTTTAGTTACATGCTGGCCTTCAGAAACCAAACTGCCCGCTTCAGGAAACTCGCTCAGGCGAACCTAGAAGCAAGCCAGGAAGAAATGAAGAAGTGGTATGACCAGAATGCCACTCTGGTTGAATTTCAACCTGGGCAAAAAGTGTGGGTTATGGCCCCAGTGGAACCTTGTGCCTTGCAGGACAAGTGGACTGGGCCGTTTGAGGTGGTGGAGCGCAAAAGTGATGTCACCTACCTGGTGGATTTGCGGACTCCAAGGAACCTTTTGAGGGTCCTGCACGTGAACCGCCTCAAGCCCCACTTCGAGGGGTCCGAAGTGAGCATGCTCTTGGCGACAGATGATGGGGTGGAAGAGGAGAGTGAACCTCTCCCTGACCTCCTGTCCACCAAGGAGCACGATGGGTTAGTGGAAGGTGTGATCCTCTCCCCTACACTGACCCCAGAGCAGCAGAGCGACTGTCACCAGTTGTTGGGACAGTTTGCCCCACTGTTCTCTCTGACCCCAGGTGTTACTCACTGGTGTACCCATGACGTGGACACTGGTGACAGCCCTCCTGTAAAACACAAGATTTACAGGTTGACTGACCGGGTCAGGGCCAGCATCAAAGAGGAGGTCTCTAAGATGTTGGCGTTAGGGGTGATCGAGCCCTCCAACAGCCCTTGGGCCAGCCCAGTGGTCTTGGTCCCAAAGGCTGCTGCACCCGGTGCCACTCCAGAACTGCGGTTTTGTGTGGACTACTGTTGGCTCAATGCCGTCACCAGGACTGATGCGCACCCCATCCCCATAGCTGATGAGCTCATTGATCGCTTGGGAGCTGCCAAGTTCCTCAGCACGTTTGATTTAACGTCTGGGTACTGGGAGATTGCCTTAACCGATGGGGCCAAGGAGAGGTCAGCATTCTCAACCCCAGAAGGACATTACCAGTTTCGGGTGATGCCCTTTGGGTTGAAGAATGCCCCTGCCACCTTTCAGAGGTTGGTCAACCAGGTGTTGGCTGGACTGGAGGATTTCAGTGCCGCCTACCTGGCTGACATTGCAGTGTTCAGTTCCAGCTGGGAAGAACACTTGCAGCACCTCGGTGAAGTGTTGAGGGCTCTGCAGAGGGCAGGCCTCACGATCAAGGCCAGTAAGTGCCAGATCGGGCAGGGTTCTGTGGTGTACTTGGGACACCAGGTAGGAAGCGGCCAGTTGGCGCCCCTACAGCCCAAGATTGACACCATTCTGGCTTGGGAACCCCCCAAGACCCAGACAGAGGTGAGAGCCTTTTTAAGTCTCACCGGTTACTACAGGAGGTTTGTTAAGGGCTATGGCACAATTGTTGCCCCCTTAACGGAGCTGACTTCCAGGAAGCAGCCCAAGAAGGTGATCTGGACTGAGTCCTGCCAGAAGGCTTTTGATGCCCTGAAGGCCGCCATGTGCACGGCGCCTGTGCTCAAGGCACCCGACTTCTCCAAGGAATTTGTTGTGCAGACTGACGCTTCAGAGCTCTCACAACTGAACGAAGAGAGCCTAGACCAGCCTGTAGTCTTCCTTAGCAGGAGACTACTCCCCAGGGAACAGAGGTGGAGTGCCATAGAAAGGGAAGTTTTCGCTGTGGTCTGGGCACTGAAGAAGCTGAGGCCCTACCTGTTTGGGACTCACTTCTGGGTTCAGACAGACCTCAGGCCCCTCAGATGGTTGATGCAAATGAGGGGTGAGAATCCAAAACTGTTGAGGTGGTCCATCTCCCTACAGGGACTGGACTTTACGGTGGAACACCGCCCTGGCACAGAACATGCCAACACAGATGGTCTGTCCAGGTTCTTCGCCTTAGTGAAGAGAACTCCCAGGAGGTTGGGTAGTTCTCCCTACTTTCAGCTGGAGGGGACATGTGTTAGACTTGGCATCTTTTGGCATGTTTCCCCTGAGTTTTTGCTTTCTGACCTCCCGGTTTTGACTCTGTTTTTGCTGGCTTAGTGTCTCTGCGCACTTTTCTCACTGCTCATCAGTGGTAAAGTGCAAGTGCTCCTGTTGTAATCTGTGTTATGGATTGGTGTTTCCATGATTGGCATATTTGATTTACTTGTCAGCCCCTAGTAAAGTGCACTGAGTGTGCCAGGGCCTGTAAATCAAATGCTGTTAGTGGGCTGCAGCACTGGATTGTGACACCCACATAAACAGCCTGTAAATGTGACTCTGGCCTGCCATTGCAGAGCCTGTGTGCAGTCTGGGACTGCCATGTCGACTTGGCAAGTGTACCCACTTGCCAGGCCCTAACCTTCCCTTTTCTTACATGTCAGTTACCCCTAAGGTAGGCCCAAGGTACCCCTGTGGGCAGGGTGCAGTGTATGTGAAAGGTAGGACATGCCCTGGTGTGTGGGGCATGTCCTGATAGTGAATTACTGCTAATTTCGTTTTTCACTATTGCAAGGCTACCTGTTCCCATAGGACAGAATGGGGAGTTTGTTTATAACATCTTATAAACATAACTGGCCCTGGGAACTAGGTAGATAAATGAAGTTTTGTATGCCTGAACTCAGAATCTAAAGATACATCTTTTAGAGAAGTTGATTTTTACATTCTGTGTTTGAAAATACCACTTTTAGAAAGTAGGTATTTTCTTGCTCAGCCATCCAGTAGGCCTCTGCTGGGTTTGTGGATTGACTGTCTGGGTTTTGGATGACAGGGGCTGGGGAGGAGCAGTGGCTCCAGATAGTCTAGGTGGGTCAGGAAAGGGCTGAATAGACCTGGGCTGCATTTAGAATAGGGGGAGGAGATTTCCTTTCACCTGAATGGGCCTGGTCTGCCTCTCACAATGCTGACTCCACCTCCAGCAAGGAAGCCACACCAGAGAGGGCAGAACTGGTTCTGGCTGGGCACAGACACTGTACACACAATAAAAGAAAGGGGGAGAAGGAACAACCCTACCTCATCCTCCTCAGAAACGCTGAAAACACACAAAAAGAGGTAGAGCGAGTAACAGTCGTCCTATTTTTGTTTACCAAATGTAGTCTACTAAGAGAGCACAACAACTTTGTAAAAACTGCCCTCACCCACAACAAGTTGTGGCATGCTTCATCATAGGGCTGCTACTGATGCCTCTGCGCAGACCAACGCTAGAGGCGGAGCAATAGGGAGGGGTAGACAATACAACAGTGACAAGAAAGAAAGGAAAAGACAGGATCCTATAAAGGTGCAGATGTATCGTGAATTAAAACTGGCTATGGGATATCTAAATAATATTTTTACTCCTCGATTCCCTAGTCAGAGCTAAAAAAGGTACAATAAATATACCTACGGATGGTGGTGGTGTGAGTAAATTAGGTACTCACCACCCCTCCGTGCACGGCACTGAGAGAGACTTACTAAAGCGGCGGCGTACCACTCTTGACGAATGTGTGACTACAGAGGGTCGCCCTCTACTCCAGTGCCAGTTTTAGCATTCTACCTAATAAACTCGTTTCCATTGGAAGAGTAAAGTTACCAACAACTCCAGACTTACAGGTGGAGTAGAGCCCAGAAAAGTGGGTTTTCTAGAGGGGTTTAATTGGAAAAGTAGCATAGGGTTCCTGTTTGTCCTGATGAATGCCGGGTAAAGAACCTAAAACCGGCAGAAACATGTCGACCGCTATGCAGAACGGAGGGGTGGTGAGTACCTAATTTACTCACACCACCACCATCCGTAGGTATATTTATTGTACCTTTTTTAGCTCTGACTAGGGAATCGAGGAGTAAAAATATTATTTAGATATCCCATAGCCAGTTTTAATTCACGATACATCTGCACCGTTATAGGATCCTGTCTTTTCCTTTCTTTCTTGTCACTGTTGTATTGTCTACCCCTCCCTATTGCTCCGCCTCTAGCGTTGGTCTGCGCAGAGGCGTCAGTAGCAGCCCTATGATGAAGCATGCCACAACTTGTTGTGGGTGAGGGCAGTTTTTACAAAGTTGTTGTGCTCTCTTAGTAGACTACATTTGGTAAACAAAAATAGGACGACTGTTACTCGCTCTACCTTTTTTTGGGCACAGACACTCTCTGCCTGAGAGGACAAAGGATTTTGGGCTATAAAAAGTGGAGCCCAAACCCCTAAACTTTAGAACTCTTTTGGACCAAGAAGACTGCCAAGAAGAAGAGCTGGAGAAGCTGTGAGGAGGAACTACCACTTTGCTGAGTGCTTTACTGTGTTGGCCTGCAGTGGCTGCTTCCGTCTTGGGCAGTGAAAGGACTGGACTGAACTTTCTACAACTTATTTCTTTGAGTATCTCCAAGGGCTTGAGGTAGAGCTTTCCCCCTGTTCAAGAAGTCTCAGGAACAGCAAAGAGTTCAAGTTCTTCTGCCATCAGCACTGGGGACTGTGTGTTTTGTGCTGCAACAGAAGAAAAAGCAACCCGATGCCGTCTACGACGCCACTGCTGACTCCGTGTCCTGAAGGCCCCGCAGAGGGCACTGCCGCATTGCCGCACCGCGACCCTGGTCTCACCGACGACGCCATCTGACGCCGCCACCGAGCCGCTGCTCGCACTGCGACCTGTGGGCACCGCATTCCACACCGCCTCGCTTCACGCCGCCGCCTTGGTATCCCTGACGCCGCCGCTTCAAGCCGACATCGATGGCGCTGCTTGCACCATGGTTCGAGGGCACCGCTCGTAAAGTTACACGACGCACCGCCCTCATTCTGCACCGCAGCCTTGGCCTACCGACGCCGGCGCCATCGACTCCAGTTCGTCATCCGACGACAGCGCTTCAGCAGCGACGCCGCCGCTGCTTGCACCGTGGCCTGCCAGCACCGCGCCGAGCACCGCATCACTTCGCACCGCGACCCTGGTCTCACCGACGACGCCATCTGACGCCGCCATCGAGCCGCTGCTCGCACCGCGACCTGAGGGCATCGCACGCCACACAGCTGCACTTCGCACCGCAGCACCCGACGTCCGCTGACGCCATCACTCCTGACTTCAACCGCGAGGAGTTCGATCTGCAACGCGTGTGACTTTGAGAGCCCGACGACTCCTGCACCGACCTCCGGAACCGACGCCTGTGGACGCCGTGCTTTCGGAAGCTCAACGAGAGGTTGCCGACGCCATGCATTTCTAAAGGTACTGTTTTGCGGGTCTCCCCGACACCGTAGCTGGTCCGCGACGCCGCAGTCAGCCAAAACTGTTTGGATTTGTTTGTTCACAACGCCGTGATAGCCCCGGGCGGAGCTATCGACTTCAAGGAACTGTATTTCAAGGTTATTTTGAAAACTGAAGATTTCTAAATACTGTATTGTGGATTTTTATCGTTTTTGGTCTTGTCTTAGGTATATAAAAATATTGGATATTTTTCTAAACTGGTGTGGTGTCCTTTTGTGGTGCTTACACTGTATTACTGTTGAAAATGTGCAAATGCTTTACACACTGCCTCTAAGATAAGCCTGACTGCTCGTGCCAAGCTACCAAGGGGGTGAGCAGGGGTTATTTTAGGAGTGTAACTCCCTTATCCTGACTAGAAGGAAGGGTCCCTACTTGGACAAGGTGCAAACCAGTGCCAACTAGAGACCCCCATTTCTAACAAATACTAAAACTGAAAAAATATGAAAGCACACACTTTCTTTCATAGGCTCACGTGGGTCAAATTTAGTAATTTAGGTGCCATAAACAAGCTTCTCATCACCTCAACCCATTAAGCACTTTGTAGGAGTGGGATTGTTTTCCAGAACATTGAGAGATGCAGGCTGACACCCTTTCCACAGCATTGCTATCATGGGAGAATGTAGGGTTAGTGTAAAAAATGAAGTCTAGATTTTTGACTTTATGAGAAATGCTAGGTGCAGGTATTAGGTTGAGGGCTAATGAAATGAAAGAATGGTAGAGGCTGACTCCTACCCTGGCATTAGGATTTCAGATTTGGCTCTGTTCAAGCGCAGAGCCCTTTCTCTTACTCAGTGATAGATATTATCTGGTGATGTTAGCTTGGTCGTCACTGTAGTTTGATGTAGAATTGTGTGTTAATGTACATTGTAAGAAGCACCAGATCTTGTTCAAGCACCAGAGGGTGTATGAGGATGCTTGTTCATATTTCAAAGAACTCAAACAGGATCAAGGCATTCATCAATGGTCATGAGGCATCTCCTCTCTCATGCTAGTAGCTATAAGGCACATGTGGCATTTAACAGACCTTCTCCATAAATAAATGAACAGGGCTGAATTTACCCAGGTTGGATCCAAATCTCACCCTACATGAAAACAAGCTGTTAAGAACCATTATGAAGAATAAATTAATTGTAAATGATTGAGAAGATGCTGTATTTTGTTTTAGATTACATTTTTTTCTTTGCTATCAAATTATATTGTATGTATGTAAAAGTATGAATGTTGGCTTTAAACTCCTGCCCACATTTCAATCGATTCAGATATATGGACTGCAATAATCACAAGGAACTCTGCAGTGTTGTGGGCACACAACTAAATCAGCTTTCTAACTGTATGTGTGTAATATTTTCTATAGAGGTGCATGCTACTCTATAGGAAGCCTTGCCGCATAGTATTTCCTGTAAAGGTAGAAGGATACATTATATCTGGCTAGCCAATGAGATGTTAATGGCATGGTTTATAGTTCACAGAGGAGTAATGTTGGTTGAAAGTTGAGTGAAGCCACCCTGTCATTTTTGGATATTAACATCATCCTTCCCTGCCTGCCTCAATTCACTTTGTTTCCCTTACAATTAATCAGGTGCTAATAGTTTCTTTGTAGGAGAGAAGTGATGGAGCAGGGTAAATATAAAAATTTTAACCTCCTAATATTTTCGTATAATAAAAATAATAAACATGTTCGTTCAAGTAATTAACCAACAATGTATGTCTGGGAAAAGGATAACACGCAGTTTTATGTGCAAAGTAATGAACTAATAGTTGTTTACGTTTCTAATATAACATAATATTTTGCGTACTAAAATGATAATAAAATGCATGTTTTCGTGCTTTGAATAAAACGTGTTGTTGCAAAATAAAGCGATGGTAAGTAAGGGACAGCTTTATATGTGGCTTCTGCTAGGTAATACCTAATTGGGGTACGTAGAAAGACGGGAGGGAAACGAAAGGGTTTATATTTCATTGTTTTAATAACATTTTGTTTTCTTTAGAAATAGTGCGTTTAGGCCTGCTGAGCAGCAATATAAAATGGCCGCGAGTTATTAGAGTGCGCAGGAGCGGATGCGACCACGTGATAGAGGAGAGAGGCTGTTGCAAAGAGATGATCACGTGCTGAGGCCGAGAGGCTAGGATGAAAGTATGGTCAAGGCTGCTGTGACCCTTCTGAGCAGATGTGTGCCAAGATGATCAGCAAGAAGCGTGAGAAGCCTGGTTGAATCAATAGAAAGAACATTATTATACAATTTGTTGCAGAAAAAGAAACAATTTGGACTGATCGAACGGATGAGCAAGTGCATTAACTGTGGGAAACGATGCTTGCATGGACACTCCTCACGGAACTAGTTAAGACCAGGAAGATTGAATAGAATGTATAGGGACCTGAGTTTTGGACCAATGAGAATGAATCGCGCCATGTAAGAAGAAACATTTTATGCTGTAAGCTAGAATTAGGGTATAAGAAGACCTACTCTTGGTGGGAGGGGGTTAGAATGCTGCGGGATGCTGCAGGAGATGCTGAAGAAGTTAGATGCTGTAGATGGGAGAGTTTGCGGTTGCTGATGCTGACGAGCTGATGCTGCTGCTGTTATTTTCCTTTTCCAGTTGAGTATGAAATGCCGCTTTAGGAGAACGAGCATTTGACAAGATTTATATTAGAATTATTAGGATTTCCCCAAGAGATAGGTTGAACTAAAGAGTCTTTTAGTATGATAACCTCATTTTCGATCTAATAAAAGTGATATGCAATTTGCAATTATTCTTATAAAAATGATAAACGCAATGATCTGAATAATAAATTAATCCTGAATTTTCTGCATTCAAAACTTTATATAAACTTTATTATTCTTTAAACAAACGACTCAGTGACTTTCTTTAGCATAATGATTAATAATGTTTTGGTAAAAGAGTTCATTGTGTTTGAGCTGGTCTTAATCACCATCAACTGATTCCTACTAGTTGGTCCATCGACCAATGAGCGGAATACCTTTAAAAGCAAATGAGAAATATTGTGTCTTTATAAAAGAGGTATCCCGTCTCCTTCCAGCAAATCGTTTTTCTCCTAGGTTTCATGTCGGAGGAAAATCCAGGGAAAATAAATAAATAAGTGAATGTATATGCGGTGTTATGGGCCCCACCGTCATATGGATATAGTGTGTGTATGTTAGAGAAATAATTGCACCTGGATGACCCAAAACCATAGTAGGAGAAAATATTTTTATTGTAAGCGTTGGATCAGATTTCTTGGTAGCAGAGTTATGGTTACTATAGATTAGTTTGGTGATTATTGAATTTTGATTATAGATTATTGATAAGTTTATGTCTAACACTTTTTGTTGAGTTGCGTTATGTTATATGTAAGTTTTCACGCTTCTGGGAAGTAGGAAGTGGAACACGTGTGGCAAGAGAAGTCGCATGGAATTTTACACTGTCTGAGTTCAATTTGGTAATAACACAGGTTGTGTTATTTAGGGACATTTTGCGTATAAAAGGTGTAAGTGAAATAGTGATCGGTTTTCTTGTGAAACTCTGGCCTTAATTCTCAGGAGCAGTATAGTCTCCACATGTGTTTTATCCCCAGAGAAACGGGTTTATCGTTTGCTTGAAAGAAGGGTAAGGTAGAGAGAAGTGCTACTTTATCGACGTAACTGAAAGTTCTGTGGTAGGGTAGAGGTAAGCGCTGCCTACTGGAAAATACAGAATTCTTGTGTGAATGATCAAAGCTATCTTTTCGGTTTAGCGAATCAGACAATGGAAATGTGGATAAAATGTTGTAACTAACAAGAATTGTTGAAAAGGAAATTGCCGATAAATTTTGTAAAGGAGGGGTCGAGAGCAGAAGTGACGTAGACAACAGCCGCGCTGGGATTGGACTGTGCGCTAGTCACATGAGAACAGGAGCGAAGTGACGTAGACAAAAGCCGCGCTGGGATTGGACAGTGCGCCGTAGACAGAAATCGTTGTGATTGGAGTGTTGGTGTGAGTCTCGCTAGCATTGGTTGAAATAAACGCATAGGGAACAGAGTTGTTTTGCCGATTGTTGTAGGAGAGAAAGGTTGTGAATAATGACGTACTATGAGTATGGAAAAGAGAAAACGTCTTGGATGTCGAAAGTTAAGAACTTCTTTAAGAAGGACAAAAAGGTAATGACTAGAGAGGGACAAATTATTCCTCCGCCGAAATCACCAGCTTCCCATATGATGCTGAAATATGGATATCATACATGCATTTGGTTAGAAAATTGGACAAAATACACCAAGAACGATGGAGCATTGGCTTTTCCTGAAAATGGTTCATTTAATGTTGCTGTATTATGGAACTTGAGAGAAAAGATGGTAATGTTAGAACCTAGACCTAGACCAACACAGTTTGAAGCTTTAGCGGAATGGGAAGATGAGATGTATGAACGAGAGAGATCCAGAGCATTGAAGAATCATGAGTTTTTACCAGGAAGGTTGTGGGGAATAAATCATGAGGACAGAGTAAAGCGTTGGAGATACGCTAACATGGCAGGAGGTTTGTTTCCAGCTTTTGCAGTTGAGGAAGAAGCAAAGAGAAAGTGTACTGAGAAAAAGAAACATGTAGTGGTAGAAAAATATGTGTATGGTGGTAGTGAAACAGATGACGAATTGCTGGAAGATATTTTAAACAGAAATCCACCTCCATATCAACAGACTTCTGTAGTGGTGACACCTAATGCACCACAAATGGAAACTGAGAGGAATAAAAAACCTGAACGAAGAAATGAAATAAATAGGTCACAAGAAACATTTAAAATTTCACAAAATGATGAGACAGAAAGTGACAATGCAACTGAACTAGCAAAAACGACAAAAGAATTGACTGAGAAAATAAGAGAATTGACAAAGAATATGGAAGCTGTAACTGTACCAGTAACGATAGGTCCAGTAATGCCAATTTTTGAAAATCAGAAAATAAATGAACATTCTTTGGTGATTCCTATGAATTCACATGTGCAAAGAAAAAGAGAAGGGATGGAACTGAATAAGGAAGGTACACATAATTCGGCGAGTACGTGTAGACCAAGTCCACCTACAAATTTGACGATAAATGAGAGTGAGGTTAGAAGAATACCTCTGGTGACAGAGTCCGCATCAGGAACCCCAGAAAGAACCAGTGATTGGATTGAATTAAATAGTACACCTGTAGGTCCGACTCCAGAAGAGTTAAATGAATGGATGAAAGCGCTAAAGGCGAAAGAACCTGAAGAAAAACCATTAGATGTAATTAGGTTAAAAATAGACATGGAAGAGTTGATTTTGGGAACAATTGGAACGGAAAAACTAAAGAATTATCAGGATGATGAGATTATGTTTTTGTGTAAGAGTCTTACATGGAGAGCTAGAAATTTACATGACAAATTGGAAGAGATTGCAGGTGAATTGGGAGTGGAATTTGTGAAAGTGAGGACATTGCAGAAACCGTACAGAGTAGATTTTTGTGAGAAAGACATAGAAAATTTGAACACATCAGGAAGACTGACCCAGATAAAAGAGCTGATTGTTTTATTGAGAAAGTGGGGTGATGTGGATAGATGGAGAAACAGATGGACAAAGAGGAATGAGAAAACGACAGATAAAGCAGCTTTAGCATTTGCAATGACAGATAAGGAACCAGTTACCAGAGAGTACCCAATGAGAGAAACACCAGGTGGTAGTTATGTGCATGTTCCGTGGACCAGACAGGATATACTGTCATTTACAAATGACTTCCTAAAATTGAGAGAGAAACCAGTAGAATGGTACAGACAAGTGGAGAGATTTGTTAAAGTGTCAAAAGTGCTGTGGATAGATCTAGATGGTTTGTTTGACATAGTAGTGCCTGCTGATTTATGGACGGAATGTAAGATTACAATTGATTGGCCAACTGTGGAATATCCAAGGGATGCCAAAACAGGAGCGCCAGGTCCAGAAGTGATGCGGAAATATGATCAGGTAGTTACCTTTTTGAAGAATAAGATTCCACCAAAAGAAACAGATTGGGTGAAAATAGACAGAACAACACAGGAAAGCAAAGAATCAGTGCATGCGTACTATGAGAGATTGTTGTTGGTTTTCAAACAGTATAGTGGTTATGAGACGCTAAGTGAGAAGGACATGAGTCATTTTGTATATAGGTTCGTGTATGGATTAACACCGGAGATAAGTGAAAGGATAAAGCAGCATTTGATAGGGTGGCAGAATAGCACAGTGGACGAAGTTTTGAGATATGCTAAGTATTGCAGTGATAAAATTGAGAGTAAACAGCGTAAATTGAAAGAAAAATCCATGTGGGCACAGGTGAAAGTTGCAGAGAAGCAAGAAGCCGAATTGAATAATACTAGCAGTGAAACAGGACAGTTTAAATCCCGACCTAATATAGGTAAAGGAAAAGGACAAATGAGCATAGATGAGGCGAAGAAAAAGTGGCCATGCCACAATTGCGGAAAGCTAGGGCATTGGAGAAACGAGTGTAAATTTCCTCCTAAACCTAATGTAGAAAATCAAACATTAAATTCACAGGTGCAGAGTGAGGTAGTTACTCAACAAGGTCAGGTGCCGCAACCACCACTTCCCAAGAGTGCTAATCAACAGAAGTACAGTGCAGAAACAGGATTCTACGGAGGAGAACAGGTAAAACAGTTGTCACGTGCAGCTGAAATCTCACAATATTGGTTGCGACAGAGTGAGGATGAGTCGTATGAAAGCTCATGACGGTGTCTGAAAGAGAGGGGAGAGTGCGTGCTTGGCGCAACTCTACAGGTAGACCAGTCAGGTCCATTTGTGGATGGAGAAGTGAATGGTGCAAATATAACATTCCTTGTTGACACTGGAGCTACCCGTTCTACTGTTAGGTCAGTGGAAATTCCAAATCTTCCTCTCTCAGGTGAACATATACAAGTGGTTGGAGTTTCCAATCAGTAAATTGAAACGCCTCTTACTAGATTAGTAAAGGTGAAAATTGGTCCATTTAATGAAATGCACCGATTTGTGGTGTGTGATTGTAGTCCCGTTAATCTTTTAGGACGCGATTTATTGTGCAAGATGAACTGCACAATTTATTGTACTCAGACGGAATTGCATTTCAGACTCCAGATGAGGATGTGCTGTACAAAATGACAATGGTAAATTTAGAACCAGAAGTAAATCATTTGTTTCCTGTATTTGATGCAGAGAAGATCCCAATTGAGTTGAAAGGGACAGTAAAGGAAGAAGTGTGGGACTTGACAGGAGAAGATGTAGGATTAATGAAAGGAGTAGATCCTGTAAAAATTTCCGTAAAAGAAGGAACAAGTTACCCAAATACGCCTCAGTATAAATTGACTCCAGAAATAATTGAAGGAATAACGCCAGTAATAAATAAAATGATTTAACAAGGAATTCTAAAAGAAATCATGAGCAGTCCATGTAATTCGCCAATAATGGGACTTAAAAAGACAAATGGAACATATAGAATCATACAGGATTTAAGAAAGGTGAACAAAATTGTTGTACCTTGTTGCCCAATAGTACCGAACCCTGCCGTAATTCTGTACCAGATTCCACGCGAGGCAGAGTGGTACACCGTGATTGATTTATGTCATGCATTTTTCTCTATTCCATTACATCCAGATAGCCAGCCAATATTTGCGTTTAGGTTTGGAGAGCGTATTTTGGCATGGTGCCGAATTCCTCAGGGGTATACAGAGAGTCCCTCAATCTTTAATCAGATTCTAAAGAAATCATTGGAAGACTTAAAAATGCCAGAAAAGTCAGTAATGGTTCAGTATATTGATGACCTATTGGTGGCATCAAAAACAAAGGAAGCCTGTGTTAATGACACGATTGCTCTGCTGAATCATTTAGCAAAAAGAGGACATAAAGTGTCCCCTTCAAAATTGCAGTTTTGTAAACAAGAAGTCCAGTATCTAGGGCATAAAATTGAGAAAGGAGTACGAAAGGTAACGACAGAGAGAATAAGAATGATTCAAGGAATGAGAGCTCCAATGACAGAAAGAGAGGTAAGAATGTTTTTGGGAATGGTTGGATATTGTCGACAATGGATAAGCGGTTTTTCACTAATTGCTAAACCATTGCAGAAACTGACAAAGAAGGATGTTAAAGATCCTTTTGAAATGAATGATGAAGAAATGAAAGCATTCAAAGAGCTGAAAAAGAAATTGTGTGAGGCTCCAGCATTGGGAATGCCTGACTATGAGAAAGATTTTGAGCTGTTTTGCAGTGAAAGAGATGGATGTGCATTTTCAGTTTTGGTACAGAGACATGGAACTATGAAAAGACCAATTGCATATTTTTCTGCTGTGTTAGACCCTGTAGCCAGAGCGTTGCCTGAATGTTTGAAAGCGGTTGCTGCTACTTGTGTGAGTCTGGAACAAAGTGAAGGCATAGTGATGGGGTATCCATTGAGAGTGTATGTTCCCCATTCTGTGGAAATTCTCTTAACAAGAACGAAAACACAATACATGACACATAGTCGGCTGACTAGGTATGAGAAAGTAATTTTGAGTGCAGATAATGTGACCATTGACAGATGTATGAATGTAAATCCTTCAACATCATTGCCAGATGAAGAGAATGTGATTGAAATGGATGAAGTAGATCACGATTGTCTGAATGTGCTTGAATACTGTACTAAACCAAGAGCTGACATCCGAGAGGAGCCCTTAAAAGAATCAGATTATATTCTGTTTGTGGATGGCTCATGTTTGAGAACGAGTGATGGAGTTCTAAGTGCAGCATATGCAGTTTGCACAGTAGCAACTGTATTGGAAGCATCTTGTCTGAAAGGTGTACGGTCTGCCCAAGTTGCAGAATTAGTAGCTCTGATTCAAGCATGTAAGTTGGGAAGAAATGTACGGGTTACGATTATGACTGACAGTCAGTACGGCTTTGGTGTTGTTCATGACTTTGGTCAGATTTGGTCACAAAGGGGTTTCTTGACGTCTGCAGGGACACCCATAAGGAATGGAGATTTTGTGAAAAGGTTGCTTGAGGCGATACAGCTGCCTAAAGAGATTGCTGTAGTGAAGTGCAATGCACATAAAAATGGGGAAGACTACATTACTGTTGGCAACAAATATGCTGACGAAATGGCACAGTACTGTGCAAAGAATGTGGTCTCTTTAAACAAATGCCGCGAGAGAGAGCATATTTCTTGTCCATTGCTTTTTACTAACTCAATTGAAACATGGGATGAGGTAAGACAGTTACAAGAGGCTGCAGAAGATGAAGAAAATGATACATGGCTAAAAACAGGATGTAGGAAACATGAAGAAACTGATGTATGGGTTTACAGGGATGAGAGACCAGTTATGCCTGATAGCATGATTTCTGACATGGCACGGATGTACCATGGGCAAGCCCATATTGGGAGAGATTCAATGATCAGACTTTTTAGACAAACATGGTACAATCCAAAATTCAGAGCCATAGCTGAGAGTCTTTGTCAAAGATGTCTGATTTGTCAACAGTTAAATCCAGGAAGAAAGACAGTAGTGAGTCTAGGGAGAATAGGACGAGAAGGGGGTCCTTTTACCAGAATGCAGATGGATTTCATAGAAATGCCACCTTGTAGCAGATTGAGGTATGTTTTAGTGGTCGTCTGTTTGTTTTCCCGTTGGGTGGAGGCATATCCAACAAGAAGGAATGACAGTATCACAGTAGCAAAACTTTTGCTGAGAGAATTCATTCCGAGGTATGGTTTTCCAGTCACGATTGAAACAGATAGAGGAACACATTTTCAAAACGAATTAGTTAAACTGATTTGTGAAGCCCTTAGTATTAAACAGAAATTGCATTGTGCATACAGACCAGAGGCTTCTGGAATAGTAGAGCAAGTAAATGGAACAATCAAGAACAGGTTAGGAAAAATGTGTCAAGCTACAGGACTGAAATGGCCAGATGCTTTGCCATTGGTTCTGATGACAATCAGAAGTATTCCGGAAAGGAAGACTGGACTCAGTCCGCATGAGATAATCATGGGACGAGCAATGAGACAAGCACAAGTACCTGTCAACAAGCTACTGACTATAACTGATGATCTAGTACTGGATTATTGCAAAGGATTGGCTGATGTGGTGCGTTCTGTGTTTCATCAGGTTGGACCGGATGCGACCACTCTTGAAAGAAAACCAGCTCACGACTTGAATCCAGGCGATTGGGTTCGAATAAAAGTCCACCGGAGAAGAAATTGTTTGGTTCCTCGCTGGGACGAACCACGACAAGTGATCCTAGTGACGACCACCTCAGTTAAGTGTGCAGGAGTGAAACACTGGGTTCATGCCAGCCACACCATCAGAGTTCCAGAACCTAAAGATCGACCTGTGAGTCGGCATCTGGAAATAATAGACAACAGTTCAGCATCCGAAAGAGAAGAGGAGACAAACAGGGTGCCAGAACTTGAAGATCGACCTGTAAGTCGACATCTGGGAGACCCAACTACAAATGAAACGATAGAAGAAGAAGAAGAAATAGAGGAAATAGCTGAAGTTCCAGAATTTGAAGATCGACCTGTAAGTCGACATCTGGAAATATCTGATACCAGTTCAGAATCTGATACAGAACAATCAGAAGGAGAAGAAATTATAAAGACAAAGTGGAATTTTGAAAGCATAAGAGAAGAAACTGAGCCAGAAAACAGTGACAGTGAACAACCAAGTACAAGTGGTGGTAGAATTCCTTCGAAGATAATTTTAATAGATAAAGAAGGGAGAGTTTCAGACCAAAAGTTAGAAAAATCGGAAAAGCCCGAGGAGCAGTAGGGATAGATAGTCAAACACAAGAACAGGGAAATTTAGAAGCAGATAGAGAAACTGACACAAAATCGGACGAACCTCGAGGAGGGACAGAAGTAGGTGAACGAAGGAAGATAAGAAAAGAACCACAAGTAGCTGAAAGCGAAATAATTAGTTTCAAAATAAGAGGAAATAACGAAAAGATTGAAACAGAATCAGAAGAAAGTGGAGAAGAAAGAAATGAGAAAATAGAGACAAGAAAAAGAAATTGGAAAACAGAAAGAGAGGAAAAAGGAGTGAAGCAAAAAGGCCGAGAAAAGGAGACAATTGGCCCAACGAAGTAAGAAAATTAAGATACAGAATAGTAAAATTGGATGGAAAAAGTGCTGAACAAGTGAATGAAATAACAAGTCAAAAGGAGCAAGGAAAACAAGGTGGTAAACACTTGCAGAAAACAAAAAGAATAAGGAAAGTGAATCAGAAGTACAGATCACCTGAATGGTTGTATCGTGCTCTGACTAGTTACAAAGAAGAATTGAACACTCACAAGAACCCAGAACAAAGAAACCTGATGGGAGAAAGTGAAGTGCAACAAACCTGAAGAACCAAACCTGAAGTGGTTGCTGTAGATAGTTTACCGGATTTGACACTGTAGATAGTTTACCGGATTTGACAAAAACACTGAATTGACAAAAATTACCGGATGTGACAAGGAAAGAATTCTGAGAAAGAATTGAAGAAAGAATCAAGCAAAGACAACATTCTGAAAGTACAGAGTGGCAAGCAAGTCATTTCTGAAGTGTAGTGACACAAATTTCTAGAAAACAAGTACAAAATGGAGAATATTAGAGATAGAAAATGTAAATGCGAGTTTTTAAAAAGATGGTGCAAAATGTGCTGTTTTTGTACAGGATTATTAATAACAGTATGGGTAGTTTTAGCAATAACTATTCCAATTAGTTTAGCTGTAGTGGAAAAGTCTAATAATAGTGAGAAAGAAAAAGGAGCTAACACTCAAGAGCCAGTTATCTTAAGGAGTAGTGCAGAATTACATAAGGACAAATCAACAACAGATTTTTCAAAGAATGTGTTTACTAAATTACTGTATGAGTACGTAGAAACAATGGATGTAAGGGATTGTTATGTTTGTATGCAGTTGCCTGCATCTGTAGCAGAGGGTGTGACTTATCATCACCTCCCTTTGACGTATGGAATAACATGTAGTGTATTAGCAAGCTTATTTTATAAAACAGGCAGGTTAGAATATTATTACACTGATGTAGATAGGATTTTTGCAAAGGTTTCTGTAGTTCCCGAGCTTAATAAAATAAAAGAGGGAAAGATTTTTGGAGAATATTTCTTAGAAGATAAGATATTAACATTAGATAATATATTTAGGTACAACCTTACCTGTGAGTTAAAGAAAGAAGAAAAAGTATTTCTAGAAATGGTTGAAGAAAGAAGAGTGAAATTTGAAAGAAAAGTAATTGAAGAGACAAAAACACCTCTTTGGGCGTTTGAGGAGGACCATCATGACAAGAAAAAGATAAATGCAGCTATGACTCTGGATTGGCCCCAACAGGGAAGGTTGTGCATTAGAAGAAATAAGACAAAATATGACAATTATTTTGTGGGTTCCAGTAATTGCTATGACAATTACCTAATTATAGGTGGATGGGGATTCAAAGGGGGAAAAGATCCAATATTTCCAGGGATTTATTATGTTTGTGGGAATAGGGCTTATTATAGGTTGCCGGACCATTGGTATGGATCATGTTATTTAGGCCTGGTCTTTCCAAAGATTTTTCATGTGGATAGAAAAGAAAAAGGAACACACAAAATGATAAATACCTTTACACGTAGAAAAAGGGAAAGTTTTTCAGAAATAGTAGGTGATATTTTTGGTGCATTGATACCAGCAGTGGGAATATCTTTGAATGCATTCAGAATTCGGAAATTATCCACAGTAGTAGATCGTTTATCTACAGATACTGCTGGAGGGTTCTTAATGGTAAATACCGAAATGGTTGCCATGAGAGCTATGGTGATGCAAAATCGTCTTGCCCTTGACATTCTTTTGGCAAAAGAGGGCGGAGTCTGTGGAATGCTGAAAGTCCAACATTGTTGCACTTACATTCCTGATAAAAGCGAGAATATACAGAAGTATATAACAAATATTACAAATTTGCACAAAGAACTAGTACCACTGGAGGTTGAAAGTGTTTGGGGAAAACTTGGTAAAGGGTTTTCTTCTGTAACGAATTGGTTAACAAGAATGAGTGGATTAATAATAGGGAAAGTTATAATAATAGCAACCATGATAATAATAATAATATTAGTATTGAAGCTAGCAGTAACATGTATAAAGAGACAAAGAAAGCAGAATAAGTTAGAAAAAGAAAATATGATAAACAAAGAGAGAGAGAGAGAAATAGGTGAAATAGAGTTAGAAGAAATAAAAGAGAACCTGTACAAGAAAACAAAGAGACAAGTTGAAAGCGATAGAGAAGTATAAAACTAACAAAAGCAAATGGATGAAAGATATATGCTGTCTGAGAAAATTGTATAACTTGGGTTTGTGTGGTGATGTTAAAAATCACCAAAGGGGGGAGTTGATGGAGCAGGGTAAATATAAAAATTTTAACCTCCTAATATTTTTGTATAATAAAAATAATAAACATGTTCGTTCAAGTAATTAACCAACAATGTATGTCTGGGAAAAGGATAACACGCAGTTTTATGTGCAAAGTAATGAACTAATAGTTGTTTACGTTTCTAATATAACATAATATTTTGCGTACTAAAATGATAATAAAATGCATGTTTTCGTGCTTTGAATAAAACGTGTTGTTGCAAAATAAAGCGATGGTAAGTAAGGGACAGCTTTATATGTGGCTTCTGCTAGGTAATACCTAATTGGGGTACGTAGAAAGACGGGAGGGAAACGAAAGGGTTTATATTTCATTGTTTTAATAACATTTTGTTTTCTTTAGAAATAGTGCGTTTAGGCCTGCTGAGCAGCAATATAAAATGGCCGCGAGTTATTAGAGTGCGCAGGAGCGGATGCGACCACGTGATAGAGGAGAGAGGCTGTTGCAAAGAGATGATCACGTGCTGAGGCCGAGAGGCTAGGATGAAAGTATGGTCAAGGCTGCTGTGACCCTTCTGAGCAGATGTGTGCCAAGATGATCAGCAAGAAGCGTGAGAAGCCTGGTTGAATCAATAGAAAGAACATTATTATACAATTTGTTGCAGAAAAAGAAACAATTTGGACTGATCGAACGGATGAGCATGTGCATGAACTGTGGGAAACGATGCTTGCATGGACATTCCTCACGGAACTAGTTAAGACCAGGAAGATTGAATAGAGTGTATAGGGACCTGAGTTTTGGACCAATGAGAATGAATCGCGCCATGTAAGAAGAAACATTTTATGCTGTAAGCTAGAATTAGGGTATAAGAAGACCTACTCTTGGTGGGAGGGGGTTAGAATGCTGCGGGATGCTGCGGGAGATGCTGAAGAAGTTAGATGCTGTAGATGGGAGAGTTTGCGGTTGCTGATGCTGACGAGCTGATGCTGCTGCTGTTATTTTCCTTTTCCAGTTGAGTATGAAATGCCGCTTTAGGAGAACTAGCATTTGACAAGATTTATATTAGAATTATTAGGATTTCCCCAAGAGATAGATAGGTTGATCTAAAGAGTCTTTTAGTATGATAACCTCATTTTCGATCTAATAAAAGTGACATGCAATTTGCAATTATTCTTATAAAAATGATAAACGCAATGATATGAATAATAAATTAATCCTGAATTTTCTGCATTCAAAACTTTATATAAACTTTATTATTCTTTAAACAAACGACTCAGTGACTTTCTTTAGCATAATGATTAATAATGTTTTGGTAAAAGAGTTCATTGTGATTGAGCTGGTCTTAATCACCATCAACTGATTCCTACTAGTTGGTCCATCGACCAATGAGCGGAATACCTTTAAAAGCAAATGAGAAATATTGTGTCTTTATAAAAGAGGTATCCCGTCTGCTTCCAGCAAATCGTTTTTCTCCTAGGTTTCATGTCGGAGGAAAATCCAGGGAAAATAAATGAGTAAGTGAATGTATATGCAGTGTTATGGGCCCCACCGTCATATGGATATAGTGTGGGTATGTTAGAGAAATAATTGCACCTGGATGACCCAAAACCATAGTAGGAGAAAATATTTTTATTGTAAATGCTGGATCAGAAGCATACTACAAGGTCATGAGAGGTTCTACAAGAAAATTAGTCAGGTTGTCAATACTGTCAGAAGAACCAGGAATAACGTTCTGCACTCAGTCGGAAGCTCGCAATCCAGAAAAAGAAACTGAAATCAGAGACCTCAGCCACCAAAAACCGCTTCAAAGTGCTCTGGCTAGCAAGAAAGTAATGGGCTGAAAGCAAAATCGCTGCTGGGGAAAGAGCTAGTTGAAATGAGCGAAACAGGATTCAATGGATGGTTTTTGCAAGAGGAAATCATAGGTGATCACAAGGGACAAGACCCCTCCACCTGCATCAGTGAAACCCCTAAACAAACTAGTGATATTTCCAAGATATAATGCAAGATCATCAACCCAGATCCAGAGATGCTGTTCAGCAGCCGTGTGAAAACTTCCTCAAATACAATATACCAGAACAGGTCACCGATAACCAACAACATAACACCATTATCATACTTACTCCAGTCAACCCTCTCCTTCTCCAATACACTCTTTTCCTTCTAGCTGCTGGTCATAGACTAAATCTTGAAGACAGCAGGCGTTTATCATCCCATCATAATCCTGCACAGCAACTGACCATAGAAAGTTCTTGGCCCTTGACTTGACTGAACTTCGAAAGGCGTTCCTCAAACATGATTCCATACTCTAGCCTCTCAAGCACTTGTTAATCACCCCCCTCCTGCAAAACAACTCCAGGAAAAATAAATTTCAAATTTAAGGCCAATCTAAATCTGTAACAAGATCTGAGTGGTGAAGTTGCAAAACAGCTCCAAAAACATAGAGATACAGAGTCTTTTACCTGACTGTTACTTTTGGATTAAGCGTGAGATGGCACTGGTGAGCATTAAAGAGGGCTTCATGTCAACTGTTAGTTAGGGATCATCAGAAGATTTGATATTTGTGAGCTCTTAGCAGCATAAGAGAAGGTTGATTTTGCAATGCTGCTGAGCTGTGTGTGGATGTACTTTGGGATATAAGTTGTAGTCTTGGAATTGATTCACTCATTTATCGTTTTATTATTGTCTTTTTTCAAAAACATACAATCAAACTCGGCACTGCTTCATATACATGGCTGTAAACATGCACACAGACAATAAATGAATGCAAGGTATAACAAGATTAGTAGTCAGGGTGACTAGGCCCATCACAAGTATTGTATCATCATCAGAGTTACAAAGGGCAAGAAAGTGGCATAAATAAACAAGCTGCACGGGTATCTTTAGAGTCACAGGAGTACAATAATAAATGTTAAGGATGGATTGATAAATCTCTTCTGGCATTCATAACATAGTCCACTATCACAAAATGGGCAAAGTGATGCAAGGGACAAGTCCACTACATCCATCACCCACCTCCCCCAGTGGCGTGAGCCTCTTTGCCTGAATCTACGGCATCAACACCGGCCAGATAAGCTTGATATCGTCCCCAGTAGGCTTTAGTACAGCTCTGGGGCAGTAGGAGTTTGCTACCTGTGTCAGATTGTGTGTCCCTGTATGTCATATTGGCATGCCAATCCTTTAAAGTCAGTAGAGAGCCACGAGCCCAGCGCATGGCCTCAGGTCTTCTCGCTAGCAACAGACCTATGGATACCAATCGCTTAACCTCACCCTTAACATCTCTGTCAAACCCCAGCATTTTGTTAGCAGTGGAGCAAACACTAGGGTCTCACCAGTAATGATCTCCACTTCATGGAACACTGCTCGCCAGAATTCATGTACCCAGGGGCAGGACCAAACGAGGTGTGCGAATCCGGTTCCCCTTTCCCCACACCTCTGACAATCCGCATTATTGCTGAGCCCATATCTATAAAGCTATTCCGGAGTGTAGTATACCCTGTTAATGTACTTGAAGTGCAGGAGCTTGAGTCTACCGTTCAGTGATATAGTCTGACTACGGAGCAGCAGTATTGCCAGTATTTGTCACTGATGACTATTCCCAAGTCTCTCTGCCTGTCAAGCCTGGCCTTAGTCATGCCAGGTCTATGCGCCCCTTGCACGAATGCATAAAGCCTTGCCACTAATCGGTTAGGGGTAGCGACCTCGAGGAGAGAAGATAATGCCAAGCATTTCTGGGAGTTCTAGCATGTCATCCCCTATTAGCTCCTGCAGTGTGTGTCTTGCTCTATAATAATGAAATTGAAGGAGAGCAGTGGGCATAGTACTCCTTTCCCGGCCAGACCTCCTCCCACGTGTACATTGTGCCACCTCGAAAGAAGTCCCCCACCATGCTAATACCAATCTTGTTTAGTGTTATTGTCACTCCCCACTCACAGCACATTGGAAACCATAAGCACCAATCCAGAGGTATATGTGGTGAATACAGTAGGAATCCAGCCTGTCTCTACAGGAGTGAACTGTGGTGTTCAACGAGTCATAAACACTGTGCCTCCACATCGGATCCCTAAATAGCATTTGTGGTAATGTGTGCAGGTCTGCAGCATCTAGCTTGAGGTGTAAGTGCAGCAAGTCATTAGGGCCATGGATCCAGTAATGCACAGATACGGTATGTGCCGCTCTATAATAGGTCTCTAGATCCGGGGCAATAAGGCCTCCCATGTCTTAAGGTAGAGTAAGAGTTTCCCAGCACACCCTCGGTTGTTTTCCCCCCATGCCAGTCTTATCATAAGGGTCCAGAGATTATCAAACACTGCACGAGGCAGTAACATTGGGATATTCTGAAATAGAAATAGAAACCGAGGTAGTACCACCATCTTCATTATGACTGTACGCCCAGTGAGCGAGAGTGACAATTTAATCCAGCGTTAAACAGCTTCCGAAAGTCTCTGTATTGTCCTACCAAAATTATCAAGCATAACTACCGCCGGGTCTGTATGTATCTGTATTCCTAGGTAGCAGACTGAGTCCGTCGACCACAGCAAGGGAAAGTCCAGTGGAATGGGCATCATGGCTGGCATAAGGGTAAAGATAATGGACTTGTCCCAATTCACGCGGAGGTTGGAGTATCCTCTAAACTGCACCACCTCATGCAGGATTGGGTCAGGTTGCACTCCAGCTGGTGGACATAAAGCAGTGTGACATCAGCGTATGCCAATATGACCAAATTATAGCCTGGAAAATAAAAGTCCCAGTGTACTGTTATTCTTGAAGTGCACAGGCTAGTGGCTCAGCTTCCAGGGCATATAACAGGGAAGATAAGGGGCAACCCTGCCTGTTGCCCATCATGACAGTGACTGGAGCGGACACTATGCCATTGACGTGCACCCGAGCGGTTGGTGACATGTATAGGACCGACACTAGTCGCAAGAATATCTCCCCAACCCCTATTCGTCTCATGACCGCGATCATAAATCCACGCTCGACAGAGTCAAATGCTTTTTCTGCATCGGGAAACACAGCCACTGCACTTGTCTCCAGGTCAATGGCCGGATGGATGGTGCCAATCAGCATTCGCAAATTGAATGTCAGACTCCGTCCCTGTACAAAGCCAGCCTGGCTTCAATCTTACCACTCTGGGAAGGAGAGGGGCCAGGCGATTAGTCAAGACGTTTACATATAGTTTAGTGTCGATATTTAGTAGCGACAATGGTCTATAGGATGAGCAGCAATCTGATGGCTTGCCTGGTTTCAGAAGGGTTACTATCAGGGCTTTGCGTATTGAGGCAGGCATAGTTCCAGCTTCGACCATTTCCTCGTAGAGTGTAACCAAATGCGGGATAAGTTGTTCCTGGCAGGCCTTATAGAAAGCACACAGTGAGCCCTTCAGAGCACGGTGCTTTACCTAAAGGCATGTCTTTGAACGGTACACGCATCTCCTCAGGGCGTAATGGTGCCATGAGGTGTTCCATATGCTAATTAGTGAGCCAGGTTATGGCTATGTGTGCTAAGTAGTCCACTGCATCACCACCGACAGGGGTGTGCTGCAACCTGTATAGATCAGCGTAATATCTACGGTAGCGGTCAGATACTTGTTCAGGATCGCTCAGTGCCAGACCATGTTTGTCCTGTCCTGTACCTCCAAACCTACATCTGTCTCTCGGTGGCTGTGTTACAGTGCTGCAAGGGTTGCACCAGGGCGTTTCCTCTTCCTGTAAGTTCACATAATAGCATATTTCCCTAGGTGATGCACCTCGCTCTCAGAAGTTTCGTGGAATTCATCGATCTTAATTTCGCTCAGGATACACTTGTCAGCAGGCTCCTGATGCTGCAACTCTAATTCAGCAATCTCTGTCTCCAATTGGGTCAATCATCCAAGCAACGACCAAAGGACCCCTGCATGTTTGGATAACGTTTGGATAACGTGACAGAGTTCAGGGCCTAAATCCGCCCTGAAACCTGTATTAGGTTGCTTGTTTCCGGTCCAGGGAGGACCTGGCTTGGCAGTTCGGGCTGGACTGTTTCCATGAGTCACAGGGTCAAGACTGATTTGCATATGGCCAGGTCTAAACTGGAGTGGCACAGTGAGTAAAAGAATGATGGATTTAACCCAGATCTCTTGACTGGGGGAGATTGTTTTGATTTGTTCTGCATTCCATCCATCAATTGTGTGTCTTTTTGCTTTCTCGCCCTAAGTGCGCAGGGTATGCCCAGACGTGGGTCCCGGGCTCACTGTACCACTGGATTCAAGCTATCCTGGCTGATGAGGGCCGAAACACCGAAACCGGGCCTAGGGATGCTTGTTTCCGGTCCAGGGAAGACCTGGCTTGGTAGTTCGGGCTGGACTGTTCCCATGAGGCACAGGGTCAAGACTGATTTGCATATGGCCAGGTCTAAACTGGGGTGGCACAGTGAGCAAACGAATGATGGATTTAACCCAGATCTCTTGACTGGGGGTGAATGTTTTGATTTTTTCTGCATTCCGTCCATCAATTGTGTGTCTTTTGCTTTCTCACCCTAAGTGCGCCGGGTATGCCCAGACGTGGGTCACGGGCTCACTGTGCCACTAGATTCAAGCTATCCTGGCTGATGAGGGGTGAAACCCTGAAACCAGTCCTAGGATGCTTGTTTCCGGTCCAGGGAGGACTTGGCTTGGCAGTTCGGGCTGGACTGTTCCCATGAGGCGCAGGGTCAAGAATGATTTGCATATGGCCAGGTCTAAACTGGGGTGGCATGGTGAGCAAAAGAATGACGGATTTAACCCAGATCTCTTGACTGGGGGTGAATGTTTTGATTTGTTCTGCATTCTGTCCATCAATTGTGTGTCTTTTGCTTTCTCACCCTAAGTGTGCCGGGTATGCCCAGACGTGGGTCCCGGGCTCACTGTGCCACTAGATTCAAGCTATCCTGGCTGATGAGGGGTGAAACCCCGAAACCGGTCCTAGGGATGCTTGTTTCCGGTCAAGGGAGGACCTGGCTTGGCAGTTTGGGCTGGACTGTTCCCATGAGGCACAGGGTCAAGACTGATTTGCATATGGCCAGGTCTAAACTGGGGTGGCACGGTGAGCAAAAGAATGATGGATTTAACCCAGATCTCTTGACTGGGGGTGAATGTTTTGATTTGTTCTGCATTCCATCCATCAATTGTGTGTCTTTTTGCTTTCTCGCCCTAAGTGCGCAGGGTATGCCCAGACGTGGGTCCCGGACTCACTGTACCACTGGATTCAAGCTATCCTGGCTGATGAGGGCCGAAACACCGAAACCGGTCCTAGGGATGCTTGTTTCCGGTCCAGGGAAGACCTGGCTTGGTAGTTCGGGCTGGACTGTTCCCATGAGGCACAGGATCAAGACTGATTTGCATATGGCCAGGTCTAAACTGGGGTGCACAGTGAGCAAAAGAATGATGGATTTAATCCAGATCTCTTGACTGGGGGTGAATGTTTTGATTTTTTCTGTATTCCGTCCATCAATTGTGTGTCTTTTGCTTTCTCACCCTAAGTGTGCCGGGTATGCCCAGACATGGGTCCTGGGCTCACTGTGCCACTGGATTCAAGCTATCCTGGCTGATGAGGGGTGAAACCCCAAAACCGGTCCTAGGGATGCTTGTTTCCGGTCAAGGGAGGACCTGGCTTGGCAGTTTGGGCTGGACTGTTCCCATGAGGCACAGGGTCAAGACTGATTTGCATATGGCCAGGTCTAAACTGGGGTGGCACGGTAGCAAAAGAATGATGGATTTAACCCAGATCTCTTGACTGGGGGTGAATGTTTTGATTTGTTCTGGATTCCGTCCATCAATTGTGTGTCTTTTGCTTTCTCGCCCAAAGTGCGCCGGGTATGCTCAGACGTGGGTCCCGGGCTCACGGTGCCACTGGATTCAAGCTATCCTGGCTGATGAGGGGTGAAACCCCGAAACCGGTCCTAGGATGCTCGTTTCCTGTCCATGGAGGACCTGGCTTGGTAGTTCGGGCTGGACTGTTCCCATGAGGCACAGGGTCAAGACTGATTTGCATATGGCCAGGTCTAAACTGGGGTGGCAAGGTGAGTAAAGATGGATTTAACTCAGATCTCTTAACTGGGGGTGATGTTTTGATTTGTTCTGCATTCTGTCCATGAATTGTGTGTCTTTTGCTTTCTCACCCTAAGTGTGCTGGGTATGCCCAGACGTGGGTCCCGGGCTCACTGTGCCACTGGATTCAAGCTATTCTGGCTGATGAGGGGTGAAACCCCGAAACCGGGCCTAGGATGCTTGTTTCCGTCCAGGGAGGACCTGGCATGGCAGTTCGGGCTGGACTGTTCCCATGAGGCACAGGGTCAAGACTGATTTGCATATGGCCAGGTCTAAACTGGGGTGGCAGGGTGAGCAAAAGAATGATGGATTAAACCCAAATCTCTTGACTGGGGGTGAATGTTTTGATTTGTTCTGCATTCCATCCATCAATTGTGTGTCTTTCACAGTAAACAAGATGGTATTCCATGAGAAAAACCAAATTTCACTCATTATATCATCGCCTGAAGCATGAAAGGCTAAGCGGCCTTGCCAGGATTGAATCCAGACTTTTTTTTAGACTGTACACAAATTCCCTGAAGGAGTCTTATTAACACACGGAGATATCCTACATGTAGTGCAATGTGTAATATGCGGGCGTCTCATGGATTTCCGCAGCAGGCACTCGACCCACTTACCTGCCTTACTGAGTGGCATATGGCGTCCAGCAGCATAGAAGACGGAGATCGGTGCAGTAGGCACACTACAACACCCTGCTGGAAGTACTGAAACACGTGATGTGCAGGTGATAGGCAGATCTCATCTGCAGGTTCTTAGTCCGGGTTTGAAACACGAGAGTTACAGCAGATTAGACACAGAAAACGGAAGCAGGCGTCTAACCCACGGAACTATAGCACCAATTGCGGCTGCCCGCGGTTCATGCAGTGGGCCACCTAAAAGGGCGGCCCTCTTAGTGCCACTTAGGCACACCATCACCCCTCTAGTCTGGGGAACCGGGGAGGAGTCCCTCAGCCCGGCGCGCGGGCCGCGTCATTTCCGGTGCACAGAGGGTTGGGGGGAAGGTACTTATACCTCCCCCTGCCTTTCTGGCGCCCTCTTTGCGCCGCAAAAGAGGATGATGGACGGAACGCTTGAGCCAATCAAACACTCACCCCCAGTCAACTGATCTGGGTTTAATCCATCATCATTCTTTAGCTCACTCCACCACCCCAGTTCAGACATGGCCATATGCAAATCAGTCTGACCCTGTGCCTCATGGGAACAGTCCAGCCCGAACTGCCAAGCCATGTCTTCCCTGGACCGGAAACAAGCATCCTAGGACCGGTTTCTGGCATTCCAGCCATCATCAGCCAGGCTTGCTTGAATCCAGTGGCAAAGTGAGCAAGGGACCCACGTCTGGGCATACCCCCGCCAACTTAGGGCGAACAAAGCGATACAAAAGAGGATGATGGACGGAACGCTTGAGCCAATCAAACACTCACCCCCAGTCAACTGATCTGGGTTTAATCCATCATCATTCTTTAGCTCACTCCACCACCCCAGTTCAGACATGGCCATATGCAAATCAGTCTGACCCTGTGCCTCATGGGAACAGTCCAGCCCGAACTGCCAAGCCATGTCTTCCCTGGACCGGAAACAAGCATCCCAGGACCGGTTTCTGGCATTCCAGCCGTCATCAGCCAAGCTTGCTTGAATCCAGTGGCAAAGTGAGCAAGGGACCCACGTCTGGGCATACCCCCGCCAACTTAGGGCGAACAAAGCGATACAAAAGAGGATGATGGACGGAACGCTTGAGCCAATCAAACACTCACCCCCAGTCAACTGATCTGGGTTTAATCCATCATCATTCTTTAGCTCACTCCACCACCCCAGTTCAGACATGGCCATATGCAAATCAGTCTGACCCTGTGCCTCATGGGAACAGTCCAGCCCGAACTGCCAAGCCATGTCTTCCCTGGACCGGAAACAAGCATCCTAGGACCGGTTTCTGGCATTCCAGCCGTCATCAGCCAGGCTTGCTTGAATCCAGTGGCAAAGTGAGCAAGGGACCCACGTCTGGGCATACCCCCGCCAACTTAGGGCGAACAAAGCGATACAAAAGAGGATGATGGACGGAACGCTTGAGCCAATCAAACACTCACCCCCAGTCAACTGATCTGGGTTTAATCCATCATCATTCTTTAGCTCACTCCACCACCCCAGTTCAGACATGGCCATATGCAAATCAGTCTGACCCTGTGCCTCATGGGAACAGTCCAGCCCGAACTGCCAAGCCATGTCTTCCCTGGACCGGAAACAAGCATCCTAGGACCGGTTTCTGGCATTCCAGCCGTCATCAGCCAGGCTTGCTTGAATCCAGTGGCAAAGTGAGCAAGGGACCCACGTCTGGGCATACCCCCGCCAACTTAGGGCGAACAAAGCGATACAAAAGAGGATGATGGACGGAACGCTTGAGCCAATCAAACACTCACCCCCAGTCAACTGATCTGGGTTTAATCCATCATCATTCTTTAGCTCACTCCACCACCCCAGTTCAGACATGGCCATATGCAAATCAGTCTGACCCTGTGCCTCATGGGAACAGTCCAGCCCGAACTGCCAAGCCATGTCTTCCCTGGACCGGAAACAAGCATCCTAGGACCGGTTTCTGGCATTCCAGCCGTCATCAGCCAGGCTTGCTTGAATCCAGTGGCAAAGTGAGCAAGGGACCCACGTCTGGGCATACCCCCGCCAACTTAGGGCGAACAAAGCGATACAAAGAGGATGATGGACGGAACGCTTGAGCCAATCAAACACTCACCCCCAGTCAACTGATCTGGGTTTAATCCATCATCATTCTTTAGCTCACTCCACCACCCCAGTTCAGACATGGCCATATGCAAATCAGTCTGACCCTGTGCCTCATGGGAACAGTCCAGCCCGAACTGCCAAGCCATGTCTTCCCTGGACCGGAAACAAGCATCCTAGGACCGGTTTCTGGCATTCCAGCCGTCATCAGCCAGGCTTGCTTGAATCCAGTGGCAAAGTGAGCAAGGGACCCACGTCTGGGCATACCCCCGCCAACTTAGGGCGAACAAAGCGATACAAAAGAGGATGATGGACGGAACGCTTGAGCCAATCAAACACTCACCCCCAGTCAACTGATCTGGGTTTAATCCATCATCATTCTTTAGCTCACTCCACCACCCCAGTTCAGACATGGCCATATGCAAATCAGTCTGACCCTGTGCCTCATGGGAACAGTCCAGCCCGAACTGCCAAGCCATGTCTTCCCTGGACCGGAAACAAGCATCCTAGGACCGGTTTCTGGCATTCCAGCCGTCATCAGCCAGGCTTGCTTGAATCCAGTGGCAAAGTGAGCAAGGGACCCACGTCTGGGCATACCCCCGCCAACTTAGGGCGAACAAAGCGATACAAAAGAGGATGATGGACGGAACGCTTGAGCCAATCAAACACTCACCCCCAGTCAACTGATCTGGGTTTAATCCATCATCATTCTTTAGCTCACTCCACCACCCCAGTTCAGACATGGCCATATGCAAATCAGTCTGACCCTGTGCCTCATGGGAACAGTCCAGCCCGAACTGCCAAGCCATGTCTTCCCTGGACCGGAAACAAGCATCCTAGGACCGGTTTCTGGCATTCCAGCCGTCATCAGCCAGCCTTGCTTGAATCCAGTGGCAAAGTGAGCAAGGGACCCACGTCTGGGCATACCCCCGCCAACTTAGGGCGAACAAAGCGATACAAAAGAGGATGATGGACGGAACGCTTGAGCCAATCAAACACTCACCCCCAGTCAACTGATCTGGGTTTAATCCATCATCATTCTTTAGCTCACTCCACCACCCCAGTTCAGACATGGCCATATGCAAATCAGTCTGACCCTGTGCCTCATGGGAACAGTCCAGCCCGAACTGCCAAGCCATGTCTTCCCTGGACCGGAAACAAGCATCCTAGGACCGGTTTCTGGCATTCCAGCCGTCATCAGCCAGGCTTGCTTGAATCCAGTGGCAAAGTGAGCAAGGGACCCACGTCTGGGCATACCCCCGCCAAGTTAGGGCGAACAAAGCGATACACGCCGTTGTTCGGGGGCTGCGTCGTGCGCCGGGCAGGAATTTCCAGGTCAGCAAGAGAATTGGCAGTGAGTCAGCCCAGGGCCCAAGGCCACCCCCCTCCTCCTTTGCCATCTGGGGTCCCCCTTTCTCTTGCAGACAGGACAAACACCTCCCCCACCCGGCCCTCACAACTATGCAGGCACAAGGGCCGCATGGGAGCGGCACCGTAGCTCGGGCCTGGGGCGGGAGAAACGGGGGTGGCCATAAATGTGGGATGATTCACTGTGGCATATCGCTAATGGTCTATGACTTGTAACCCAAAGGTTAGGTGTAAAATCCTGCTGTTTCTATGATTGCGGTCTCGGGGTTAAAATGAGTCCAGAAGATGGCTCCAATACATTCCCCCCCCTTCCCGGCCCCGGCGGTTACCCGTCTAAGTTTTCGCAAGACGGTTCACGGGTCGGCGGCATGCTGGGTGACTGGTAAGGGGGAGGGGATTGACCGGCTGTTTATGCATGGTTGCGTGGCCGAGCGGTATATCGCGCTGGATTTTGGCTCCAGTCTTACGTCTAGTAAGGTAACGTGGTCGAGTGGTCAAAAGCGTGTGGTAAGCTCTTGACAGTCTGGGGACGTGTGCTCAAACCCCACTGTATAATTTGCAATCCATGTTTAAAATGCATGCACACATCTCCTTGTGAGAGGACTCATTTTAGGGCCTGTTTCCCGATTCTCGCTCCTTAGGCAATGGCGGGCGGGGTGGAGCTACGACTTAATTCTCTTCCTGGTCGGGCCGGGGCAGTGAGCTAAGGATGGTTTCCGGGCCCTGGTCATGCCTGAGTACGCTGTGCACCTTATGGCAAGTCACCACCGGACGAGTGCATGGCTCTGCACCCGATTGCAGGTGAGGTGCGTGGGGGTCGAGGGAAGGACCGAGCCCTCTCATGTGCCTCAGGCATGGCTGTGCTCCGCCCCAGCCTTGCCGGGCTGCTGCAATTAACAAATCCAGGATTGGTGCTCAGCATACCCGACCACAGGCCACCAGGAGGTGTAGGTCCTGAGGCGGATCCGCACGGGGCATCTATCATCTGAGTGCTCAGCAGTTCCCGAGAGCATTCGTCGCGTGTGTTTGTTGTCCATGGGGGGGGGGAGGGGGGTGCCTCTGCCCTCACACCCCCCCCCCCTCGGCGTTTCAAGAGTAGCGCAGGTTGTAGAGCACCTTGCATCATTGGGGAGGGGATCGTTCCCGCCGCATATATAACTTGGGGCGCGGAATTGTGCGAGGATGCACTGGTTGACATCGTTATTGGCAGAGATGCAGCGATAACAAGGGACGCGGCTGCGAGCGGAGCATTGGAGACATTTGTGAAGAGGGTCTGACGCCCACTGAACACCAGTTTTTCGGCATTCCATAATCATGAAGTGAGGTCAATTTGGGGAACTCTTGGTTTTCTTTGCCGTTGATTGTGCCCTGCTAATTGTAGACTTTGTTTTGTATCTGCATAGCTGGTGGCTGTTCAGTGCTGGGAAAGTTTGGAGCTTCTGGAGGCATGATGGGCCTGGGCTGGGCGCTGCTGCTCTGCCAGTGCGGTGTGCTTTGGTGCTGCTGTGGGGCCGATATTTAATAGGGGTGGTCACGATTGGCTTTTGATGTGGTGCTGAACGCTTGGGCGCGGAAGTGCTGTACTGGCGGATATTTCGCTCAAATCGGTGCTGCTCACTTGTCGCCACCGGATAGACATAGGTCTACGTTTGCCTCGCCGGTATTTTCGCAGCGCTTAAGTTGAGCCGGTGGTTTCCAGCGCTTGGCAACGGACACCGGTGCTTATGACTGTTGCCACATGGTGGCGCTGTTTGTGTAATTTGAAGATATTGCACAGCGGTTGTTTGTTAATTCAATGTACATTGAAAACAACACACTGTACATTGAAAACAACTTGTGCCTGCTCCAAAGCCATTTTAGAGCTGTCGGGGCCTCGAGCGGTCTGTATTGTCGCACTTGTAGGAGTTTCACGGTTAGTAGTTGTGCGGGCACTGTAAGTTCACATTACGCCACTGACGCAGGCGTTTACAAGTCCAGGGGGTCACCCTGCTTTAGTTCTGAGTGGGGGGGGGCAAGGTGCCGTTTCAGACCGGCCTGGCAACTCTCGCCATGGGCACGCCTCCCTCAGCATGCCTGCAAATTTCTTTGAACATCTACCCACAGGTTTGGGGGGTGGGGGGGGCAGTCTTTTGAACCTTCTTGCCAAATTGTTTCTGGTTTTTGCTAGTACCGACACGTCACCTTTCGCCTCTTCAGAGCGATTGAAGGTGGGGAGGCGTGACGTGGATAGCTCCCTGAGTGGTAAAGAGGCAGAGGGCTGAAAATTGAGACATGGCGGATTGATGGAAAACAAGACAGGTTGTTTTGTTAAATACATTTGATATAATAAGCATTATTTATTATAATAAGCATTATTTACCACTGGAAGCTGACCCAATCTGCACCCGTACAAAGAATAAATGATAAAAATGCAGCACAGTGCACTGGTCTGTCACACTCCACTCCTCACAATACTATATCCAGGTTGATACAGTGGTAAGAGGATTTATGCCAATAAATAACGTAAAATAAACAGATCCCACTGTTTCTGGTTTAGTCTCCAGTCACTCCTTATCTGAGCTGTGCTACTCCTGGAAAAGGGAGGCAATTTTACCATTCCTGGGTCTGACTTGACAACGTAGCTGCCTGCACTCCCATTGCTACCAAGTCTTCAAAATATACAGAGTAGACTTTTACTCGCTGAGAGGGGTAGTCGCCTCTCACCTCATGCTGTCAGCTTTTTGCTTGCGTTTGAATGCGAAGGACTTAACATCAAGTACTCGGAATATCGTCACACATTCATTATATCCGTTCAGTTCCTGGTGTGAGTCTGAGTGGCAGGAGTGAGGGGCGCTGTTATCTAAAGCCCCCTTTTTCGGTTATGCCTGAGGTCGAATGACTGGATCCCCGCACAGAATCACAGGTGTTAGGGTGCTCTGTTGTTGTATACTCTGTGCGCCGTGCTGAGTCGCACTCTGGTGCCTGCAGGCAACATCGGTATGTTCCTCCTGTTGAGTTCGGGGCCAGTTGGGGGGTGAGTCACTATACTTCTTTCACAGTCCCACCATTTCAGAATGGTAGCATTTTCAGTATGCTACTCCAACAAAGCCATATTGGGCTTAGTTAGCTTAAGCATCCAACAAGCATTGGAAAAGCCAATAGTACTGGCTTGTGAGTGTAGTGTCAATTTTGTAGTACATATCTGGTCTACATTCTTACAACAAGGCCATAGTTGTTGCTTATTTACCATAGGCGACCAACAACCATTGACAAAATCAATAGTCCTTGCTTGCTGCGACCCCGGAAGTTTGGGGTAGCCTGGCAGGTGAACGGTGCCACGTGTGGTTGGTAGGTTGTGTCGCGCGGTTTGGGCAGGAGCACAGCCTGTGCTGTCGCCTGGGGTCGGTGAAATTGGTGGCGTGTGCTCCCAACAGTCCTGTTTGGGGAATTCGGGGGGACCATAATGGCAATTTTGGAGTTGTTGTGGTGTGGTCACCTTGTTTGGGGTTAGAGGTCTGTTGGTCTAAGGACTGGCCAGTGCGCTCAGGTCTGTGAAAGCAATAACTTTGGGTGTTATGGTGTCTTGGGGGGGGGGGGTTCTGGGCACGGAGACTCGGGCCAGTCCCACCCCCTTTACTTGATCAGTGACATGCCGCACTACTCCTTCAGCGAGGATTAATTCAGGGATGCTTCATGGGGTTCAAAACTTGTGGTTTGCCTTGACTTCAGCTTTGCTGCCATATGGGCTCGTCACACCCTCTTGGGCAGTTCCAGTGGTTGTGTACTGGCAATTGGTTGGAGCCGAGTAATACCGGTTGGGGCAGCGATTTTGCGCATCGCCCATACTTCCCAGTAAGTGGATGGGCGGGGAGGTTTGCTCCCCACCATGAATGGAAGGCAACGCATTGCGCTTAGCCTGGTACACTTCTCAGCGACATGGTGGGAGACGGGGCGGGCCATAGAGAGGTGTCGCCACACTGGCGCGGACTTCAGGCAGGGGTGTCCTGTGACCAACTTATTATGGGGTTAGCAGCTATTGCTGCCTCGAAAGACAAGAGGTTTGCCTAGGGGAAACTTTGACTCAAGGAGGAGATCGCAGTGGATCCACACGCCTGCTAAATAAGTGTACAATGCAGGTCTTTGGGTCAATCTGCTGGTCTGAGTGGCCCTTTATGGCAGTGTAGAAGTTAAAAGCTATAAGTCCAACATAGAACAGCGATTTAATGTTGGTCATCAATAGCCACGTAGACACCACTAAGGATAGATTAGAGGGTGATAATATTTCACCTTGGTCTTGCAGAGGGTGCTTTAATAGGGTAGGATGACACAGCGGCAAGGGGCAGCACACTGCTCAGCTCATCAGGCAATACCCACCTGTACTTCCTTCTCAGCTTTCCAGTGCAGATAATTATTAGTCAGTAGTGATGGAGCGCTGTACGAGTGGTCACTCCCTGCTTTAAGGATACAAAAGCACTAGTTCCCTGTATAGAATGCAGACACAGGTCTGGTGGCCCCGGACTAAGGCACCCAATGTAGGGGTGGGTGTATGACCTCATGGTCACAGGTTCAGATCCCGGCAGGCCCTCTCAGCCTTTCATCCTTCGGAGGTCGAAATAAATGTTTTATCAATACTCTTATTGATTTTATAAAAAGTATCACGGATAGGGAGCATATTGGTTTCACAGCGGATGTGTAGCACAAGATGAACGGGTACACGTGAATGTGAGGCCCCATTGACGCCTTGTCTTAGCAGTCCAGACAAGGCCATGGCCCCTGATGGAATAGGTTTAATCCAGTTGTGTGGAATCGGGGCTTGCAATCGCATTCCAATTGCAGTCAGAAACGTAAAGGATTTTGTGAATGCACTGTGCTCACTCAGCAGTGTAGAAAGCGAGAGATTTAGCCCAATTCCATAAGCCTGAAGTGTGATGCAAGCAACAAGTTTAACACAGCCAAAACAAATCAAGGTACTCAGTGGCAGATGCACAATAGACAAACATTCACAGAAACCAGAGTCACACCATCCTTTTGCGCCATAGTTTATCAATAAAACTGCCTGCGCTTATGTCTGGTCGAGTCAGCAAAGTATGTGCACTCTGTAAACAAGGGCATGTTACAGGTTGCTTCAGTTAAGCTAAAATCACCCGCCCCTTTAGCCATGGCAGCCAGGCGGGTTGTGGAAGTTGCATCTAACAAGTGTGCAGCGGTTCAAAATTTGGGGAAACACTGGGTTAGAGCACAAATAGGCTACAATGCATTAAAGAACATTTGGCATTCCCTGTATTCAAGAAAGGGCAGGAATTTGTACATATTGTTCCCCTCCAGTTCCAACCTACTTGCCTGCTCCCTGGTATTCAATAGCTGAAGTTGAGAGTACAAGAATTCATCTAGGGTGGGGACTGGCTTAATTTTGATGGACAAATCCATAATGTTTCACATTTACAGAACGTATGAAATTTTCAATTGCCTGGGCATAGTTTTATTCATGTACACAGTTTTATATTATCACTGTATTGACTAGTGCGAGCAGCGGACGCTCGCGCACCAAGGCACCTGCAGCGGTGAGTGTTGCTATGCTGTAAGTTTATAAAGGTTAAATACGACGGCCAGGTCCCGCTGGGGTGTCAGCCAAAGGGCCACTAACGGGTTAAAAGGTGAGTTCAAAGGGCACAGGCTGGGTCATGGCATAGTAAACCTGGACCGATTTATCTTTTGGGTCTGGTGGTGGGTTCGACCTCAGGGTCATAGGATCTAACCCCCGTTGGGTTCAATCTACCTTTCATCCTTCTGTGGTTGTTAATATGAATAGCAGTGAGCAGGGTAACAAATATTGGTTATTCAGCGCCATCATGCACGCGTGCTTCGCAAATATACAATTATGTTATGCTCCAACAAGCACTATACACAGAAAACTGTAAGAGTGGAAGTAAGGGGGGTTGGATATCTTTTGTCTTCTACCTGCACTGGCATATCTTGTCAAGAGTGGCTTGGACAAAGGTATTGCACTACTGCCCGGCAACATTCATAACCCATCCACACTAAGGCGGTTGCACTCGCAGATGCACCTAAGACAAACATTCATTGAAACCGGTCGACACATTGTTTGTTCATTATAGTTTTATCAAGAAACCTGTCCCTGCAAATGTATTAGTCATTTCAACAGAAATGGTCGATAAGCCAAGTCCGGCCGCCTCATTGCCATTGTAGCTTGGCGGATTGCGTACGTTTGTCAGTATAAACGTTTTGGGAAACTCTGGGTTACAGCACAAGGGCTACAATTGATTGGTCATTTGGCAGGCCCACAATTAAAGAAAGGGTAGGGGATCTGTACTTATCTTATTGTTCACACCAACCCAGTAGCTTTCTACAAGTGTGCTGGCCTTTAACAGTGAGGAAAAATGGGGTTGGAGCACAAATGCCGACAATTCCAGTACATTTGGCATTCTTATTTCAGAAGGTGCAGGTAAATTTGCTCATGTTCTACTCCCTGTCCTCATATCCAACACATTGGCTAACCTTACTGGCACTCTGGTATACCTTTAGCAAAAGCTGTGTATGGGTTACATATGCTGGGGGACACCAGCATGGCGACACAGCATCCGTGATCGCAGTCAGATGGATGGGCTTGCAGGCATTAAGGACATGAAATGTAGCAGAAGATTAGGAGTACCATGAGGGGACCTCAGGCCTTTCCCCCTGTGGTGATCCACCCTTGTCTTGGTTTAGGTGAGGAGGCTCACCGGGTGTCCTTCTAGGACATGAGACAGCTTAAATTCGATCCATGTCTCATGTTCACCTGCTGGCGCAGCACTTGGTCATCAGGGTAACCCTCGTATTTGGGACCATCCAAGTAAGGGGGTAAACAAGGGCTTAATCAACCCCGAAAGAAAATGCACAAATTTGCACACAGTGCGTTAGGGTTTGTATCACACAGAACTGTGGTTTCTCATTTGGCACACTGCCTGTGCCTTGTGTCTTCGGCAGGTTTGTTAATCTTTTCATAGGGAAGAGATATGTTGGGTACCTAATTGCTTACAGCGTGGCACATTAAGGTGGGCGCAAACCGGGATTTTACCCATTAATGTCGCAACTGCACACTTTGCTAGCAGTTAAGCAAACTGGAAAGTCTGGGGGGTACACCACAGATGGAACTGAACAGGCGAAATTCCTGTAAGGAAGAAGGGATACATGGCAAGTACAAGAGCACACACTTGCTGACTGTCACACATTCCTAGTTACGAACATTCCTGTTCGCCATGGTTTAGCAATCAAAAAGGTCTGTGCAAATGTCTAGTCAACTTCAACAAAGTATGTGCACTCTGCTCCGAGGGCAGGTTACGGGTTGCTTCAGTTAAGTATAAAACTCCACGTCCTGATAGCCATAGTAGATAGGCTGGTTGTGGAAGCGGTCACCTAACAAGTGGGCTGCTGTCCCAAAAATTGGGGAAACAGGTGTTGAGGCACATAACGTGCTAGAGGATTGCAACTACAGGTTGCAGGAGGTGGGAGCCTGCATTAGCTTGAAGGGTAATATAGCTGTGATTAAGAGTAGAGCTCCCTCCTGGGAGGCCATCACATTCCTACAGGTCATGTGAGGCAGATGAACATTCCCGGAGAAGGATAAAACAGCGCCATGCACAAGTTCACAGACCAAAGAGGCTTTGCTTCATCAGGCACGGGCTATCCAGGCGAACACCAAAGGTTATTTTGACGAAGATGGGGTGCACTTGTCACAGGTGGGCATGGATCTGTTCCTACTGGACATGAAGGAGGCCCTGGAAATAGCGGGTTGCAGGTGAGAAATTTTGCAGTATTGGTGGGGGGCTCTGTAGGCGACGGGGGCCGCCTCCAGAGCTTTGGCGGAGTTACAGGGCGATCCGGAGACAGAAGGGTACCTCTGCAGGAGCACAATAGGGGTGCCAGTGCCAAATCCCAGGCGTCCGCATGGCAGGTCCCTGGAAGAAATTCGTCGGCGCCCGCTAGTCCTTAGGGCGGTTGTAAGCCTGAACAACCGGGGGCTTGCCTTGCAACGCTCTGCCCTGAAAAGGGCGTGAGTAAGATGGTCCAGTGGTTCACGTGATCCTAGGGAAGGGGATCACACCATAATTCGTAGCACTGATTGGGTTGGCCACAGTGCAATTTGGCTCATCAGGTGGGCAGGGCAGCGTAGGTTAGTCACCGCTGCCTGCCCTTGGATCGCCCGAAAGATAACCCACCATGTTGCATACTTTTGTATGGAATAAACCTGCAGCAATATTTTCCCAACCAAAACATTGTGTTGTGTATTTATTTACCATCATGCATGCTTTTGCCATTGGGTGGGGAGTGTTGCCTATGTAGGCACTATGATCGTGAACTGGGGTTACAGTTTGAATAGTTATTTCCTCCTCTCTAAAAGGGATTACATCGGTGATCCAGCCTGACTGGTCGGAGAGCTCTAGTATTAGATGCCAGAATTATAATAGTTCTGAAATGGATATGAAACTAAATCCCACAACAATGTCAGGGAGTCTATGACAGGGAGTTAGCCTACATTATTAAAAGCGCCCATTGAGACCACATATGACCCGTAGCACGGCCTTTAAAAGAACATAGGGTTGGTTACAGGCATGGATAAACCTCCTAGAAATGGACGCTAGAAAATACAGTCTGTCTTTCCGCGCCTACAATTCTACAGGCTATCTTTGAACCGGTGCGGGGTGGCAGGTCTGAGGCTTCTTAACTCACCCGTAGCCAGGAAACATGGTACATCCCGCTGATCTATCCACATCCAGAAATAGTGTTAGTTCTCACTGCACCTACCTCCCTGTCCCCTGTATCCCACCTGGAGAGGTGTGAGGATAAAACATCACAGGGGAGAGGCCCGCTGCTCCGGCTCCCGGGCCGGGGCCCCCGCCGCGCTTCTCCTCGCCTCCCCTGGCTTTGCCCTCCCCATCCCGGCTTCATCTCCTGTCGTCTGCGGGAGGGGGTGTGGTGATGGAAGGGGGAGGACACGAGGCAGCGAGGGGGTGGCGCACCTGTGTGTAATACAATGACGAATCGACGATGCAATGGAGCTGGAACCATTTTCGAGTCGGAGGTGCGTGGGGTGGGCAAGGAAGGGGTGAAGGTAGGTGGGTCCTAAAACCGTAATTCGGAACTACAAACTGGAAACTAGAACTCAGCTCTCAAGCACCTTCAGCACCCCTGGTTCCCGCTCCTGGGAACATGGGTTCAGTAGTCTGGGCAAACCCCAGTGCGTCCTCGAATTCTACACTTCCAAATGATTGCCAGTCTGGTGCGGGTGCGAGCTTCATTTGCACCATATTTACAACCTGAATACTAAGGAATGAAGCAAAATTGGTAAACACGCTCAACATTCGTTCAATTTTACACCAGCACAAAACATAGAGATGAGTAATATTTCCTAATGGTTTTACAGGGAGCAAAGCAAACACATTTTGCTCCACTTTTGAAATGCGTTGGACAGGTTTACAAAGGAGCCAAATTCAGCTTGCTTTGTGAGTACTCGATAACCACAGAGCAGAAAATACAGCAGAAACTGTATTTTCTCATTTTGTACCCTGGTGCAAATGCGCCAATCGGCAGAAGTAAAACAAAAGTGATCAAACTCGGTTTGCTGCACGTAGGCGTTCATAAGGCGGCCCAGCGCTGCTTATGCCACACAAGCGTATCCATGTTTGCCTGTCAGTTGATTTTGTTCGTGCTGATACCGACCAGTGGCTCGCGTTCTGCCTCTGTCATAGAGTTTTTTGCTTTCAATTTATGTGATCCATAGGTCACAAGCTGAAACCATGAAAAGGCCAACTGCGCTTGTCTTCCTTCCGTGGTCGATAAACTAAGTACTTTTCAATTGGGCAAAAGTAACGCCAATTTACAGCGATAAGAATCAGAAGAAACTGTTATGCAATATCTAACCCAGTTCTTTTAATAATAGCTTGTTTTCATATAGTGCTTCTTCTCACACATGTATCCTTATTCCTTATACACAACTGTTTTATTTAAGTTTGCGAATCATAAATACCCTTTTGGATTATAACCAGTGCTTTAAAGTTGGCTAAAAAAAATTGGGAGGGTGTGTCTAAAAGAGATGTGACCTATGTAATTAAGGCCGTGGCTTAAGTATATAAACTACATTTCTGTGTTTTCCGTACTGTGCCACCCGACTGGAATTTCAGGGGCTCTCTGAGCTTTCTGTTACTGCATCCAGGTATATAACCCAACTGACATACATCTAAAGCCAGCCAAAGTTATTGGCTTTGACAATGGTTGTTAGCTGTTTAAGACAAATGAGTAACAACAATTATTTTGCTCTAAATAATTCATTTTTAAAATGGTTTAATTCTTAAATTATGAGTCTGTGCATTAAACATAACTGAGGCCTGTGGAAGGTGTAGTGGCCTTCAGAGTGTCTCACTCACTCTGAAGGACACTACTCCTACCTTCGCAGCGACCAGCGCTGCCGTCTCAGGAGCTGGGGATCCGGGTGACGGCTCAACATCCTGTGATTCTGGGCAAATCAACAAATCTGCCACGTGCCCATGGACAGCGCCTGGATACCCTCATGGGTGATAAGCCGAGCTATATAAATCTACAAATTACAAATCACTCCTGTTATGTACACTTTATGTCAGGCATGCATGCTCCATGACCGATTCTATGTCAGTCATGCATGCTCCATGACCGATTCTATGTCAGTCATGCATGCTCCATGACCGATTCTATGTCAGGCATGCATGCTCCATGACCGATTCTATGTCAGGCATGCATGCTCCATGACCGATTCTATGTCAGGCATGCATGCTCCATGACCGATTCTATGTCAGGCATGCATGCTCCATGACCGATTCTATGTCAATTCTATGTCAGGCATGCATGTTATTCATGCCCTTTTCTCTTCATATCGCCTCCATCTGCACATTCTACACTGTATCTCGCTCCTCTCCAGCATCCTCTTTTCACTATCTCTCGAATGAGCTACCTTGCACCTTCTGCACTTCAACACCCTCCAAACATACAATGCAACCGCTCACCTGTAAGCACTGCGTTTTATTTGACTTTTACCTTGTCAATATTTTGACAACTATATATCCCCGTCACACCCATTTGCACAGAATCACTACTGCAACTGGAATACATGACCAATGCTGTGTGTGCTCTGCAGACAGGCCAAGGGTTGGATGGATATGTATCCTGAACACGGCAGGCACTGGGAGAAACTCGCACTTTCTTCCTCCTCAACTCCAGAGCACTCAATAGTGGCCCGTTATGAACACCTGGAGGTGACTCAGTTCAAAGTATACACTATATAGTAGTAAATATGCTACACACAAAAAAATATGCAACATCCTGGAAAGAGCAGAAAATCTGAGAGAATGCAAGATTAAGTAGAACACATAAAATATAAACAGGAACTAAATCGCCGACATGAATTACCTTAACGTTTTTTACATTCATAGTTCAGAAATCGATCAGTGTTTTTGCCTTTAAAGTTAAGGACATGAATATAGAGCCCGAAACAGACCCATTTCGCTATCCGTTTTTAATCACTACCATGTCTGAGACCCGGAGGGCCCCAACACACTTGAATCGCTGGTTTATAACTAGGACTCCCAGTTTTATGGTATTTATTTTTTTACATTTCGTCTGTATTTATCAATATTTATTTTTTGCAAATTTCATCTCAATTTATCCATATTTATTTGGGGTTTTGTAAAAAATGAAGCTGAGAATAGTATATTTACACATTTATTTAACCAATAAATGTGCTCTCATGCCTGAATGCCTGACAGGTTTCAATGATATGAACACCCACAGATGATAAATGAATGCACTTATATGAAAAATGCAAATGTTAGTACAAACCTTGTGTATAACTAGCCTTTTTACTAAACTTGCTTTCTTTTTTAACCTTCTTACGTGTCAGTCCACACAGCTATTGACCTAGCAGTCATGAATGATAGCATTTAGAATTGCTAAAAAATAACACAATTATCGTTTTTATTCACTTTAAAAGTGAACACAGACAGGAAAATAAATGGTTTTCTGCCTGTATTTATCTGTAAAAATCAGTAAAAACGGAAATTAGGGAGCCTTATTTATAACTAAAACAATGTAAATCCAATTAAGGAGTGTCACAGGCTATAACATGGAGCCGAAGCTGCTTTCTGCATAAGAAATCGGACAGGAGGTACTCTCTCACCATATACAGAAAGTAATACTTGCCTGCCAATTATTTCAATGTATCCAAACGGCAGTTATTTAAGCCCCCTACCACTGAACAAAGTGATAACAGGTTAGGTCTAGGCAGTCCCACTTTTGAATATAAAGTACAGGGGATGGTGATTTGCCCAGGGTCACACAGTGGAAGTGTAGAAGCAGAGATTGTGGGCATTCGAGTGCAACGCCAGAAAGAAGAAGCCCCAATGTTGGGACATAATGACCACCGAGATGGTGATTAGGCCAGGGTTACACCGTTTAAGTGTGGAATCAGTGTGTAGAGTCGAGAGGCCATATTACCTACATTCTGCAACAAAATTCACATTGACTGACACACAACAGGTCACCGAAATACAATCACCGGGCAGCAAGATAACCACACCACGAAGGAAAAGATTGTAATAACAACATAGTTTACCCTGTCATCCTATGATTTCTTATCTCAAAGTCTCCACGCCTGGACTGGCCTTTACTGACGCAGTGCCAATAGGGAGGACCATGTCTATTGTTATGTTCCGCAGTGACAACCTTAGGAAATGGTGTGAAGTGCGAGTGAGATATACACAACTATTGTAATATCTACCCTTTCATATTCGTAATAGGAGGGTGCTACTTAAACAGAACAATATTTAGGTTTTGTTTTACATTACATAGAATCACAACTTAATACACTTGGTAGAGAGAAGTGAATTATTCAGAATCCCGGGTTTTCGGTCAAGGGCTAAAATCAGGATTTGAATCCAAGTTGCAAATTCAGCAAACCAGGTACGTGGCCTCCTTCTTCCATTTCGATATGATTTAATGCGGCAGCAAACATAAAAGTTTTTTTTAACAAAAACACTTTGAGCAGAATGGGACAACCCGCGGTAACGAATCCCATTGGTAAGTATAGCGCTGGCATGCACAGATGTTAACAAGGCGCTAAACTATTAGCCAGGGAATAAAATCTGTATAAACTCCTCGAGTTGAACTGGGGACTGAGCTCGTTTCTAGGGGGCAGTCACATACCCATGTGGAGACCCTATACCGAACCCACCTGTTCAGGACTCCTCGGGAGTTTGCATTGCGGTCACATAAAAACATGGACATTTTACACTGGGAATACACACGTATTAAAGCCCCGAGTGCTTACATGATTGGAATCAGTGCCAGCTCCTGTCCAGCGCCAACCACGGCTCGCGCCCATTTCCATCCATGTCATACCAAGTAATAGTGCAGTCCAACCCCAGCTCCCGCCCTGCCATGTCCAGTCACGCCTCAAGCCTTAAACATGGGTCACATCTCACGCCCACAGTGCGTGTGCAGCTTACTGGTCATATCAGTGACAGACTGACGGACCACGGGCCATGCCCACCCACAGCGCATGCCCAGTGGTAACCCTTAGTAGCTCATGTTCAGGGGCGTACCACTTGGTGCAGCAGGTGCAGTAGCACCGTGACCAAGAGGCCTGAGCTGTCATCTAAAACCTGATTATTGATGTTTTGTCAGCTTCACACAGCAATCAGGGGGCCCATTTCCTTCTTAGCACTATGGCCAACGACACACTGGCTATACGCCACTGTTCATGTTCGCATGGAATGTCAATTGACAAACAGATACTAATATTTGGAGCCCGCAGGGTTTATTTTCAGATCCCTTTCGCATGTACACATGCTTAGTGCACATTTTATTTCATATCCTGCGAGGAGAGCGTTTCTTTTAAATGTGTTATCTTGAGCACACTGTGTATATTCATATATTTGTTTCATACTTTCAGTATGCTGTCAGAGTGTCCGACTATCAACACATTTCTTTGCTTTGAAATGCCTTCCCAGGTCATACACGCAAGCCAAACACCACCGCATTCCTGTCACATTCCCAGTCACAGTGACAGACCATGCTGTCTCGGGACATAACTCCCTCCCAGGGTCCCTCCAGTCACAGAAGTTAATGAACAGCCCGTCTCGACTCATGCCCGGCACCAGTTGGCACTCAGTCTCAGGGCATGCCCAGCCTCCCGTGCTCCCCCGCGTGGGGCAGCCTCAACCCGTGTTACCTTGCTCTTCGCGCCCTCTTCTACCCAGCCGCTCTGCCGGGTGTCTTTGGGCTGCTCCACCTCCTGCACCTTGGTACTGAGGCAGCCCATGGTTGTGCGGGGTCTGTGCGTGGGAGTTTGCGGGCAGCCTGCGCTCCTCCTCCCCCGGCTTGGACTGGCCGCCCCCACACTCTTTAACACTCTTATACTGGGAGGGAGGGACGAGGCGTCTCTAGGGACTCAGCGTTGCCAGGGGCCGTTGCTACAATAAAAGACTTACCCCACACGGCGTGATGGTCACCGGAAGTATATGGGATGCTACAGCACAGCAAGCTGCAGGAAGGGGACACTGGGCTCTGATAACTAGCAAACAGCCCCAAACTGCTAAATCTCGAAGAGCAGTGTGACCCATCTAACGAGTTCCTGGGCTGCCCCCTTCCCTTGGGAGGGGGCCCTGGTTGGAGGGAGGTGAGAAAGGACAATCGGAGAGCAGAACACTCTGATGTGGGAGTGCTTGCGAGTAGCTTTTGGAGCAAACTAGTCTGTTCTGCCAATTACGTCTTTTTTCGAGTGTACACTACACGTTGTTATAAATTCCAAAATTGCAAGCATGTTTTAAAATTACATTACCAGCATTTATTCCGAACTTTTACAACTCTTGGTGATTCAGAAAAGGTGGAATCGTTTTATGGACAAATCGTTCTCCAATCCCTGCCTCATAATTAACTGTCAATATTCTATTTCTCTCTGTAGGAAGCAACGTCCAGGGCGCGCGAAGTGGCTATGGAATATCTCTTCTCTGTTTCCTCTGTCCGTGCATTTTTCCCTGGATGTTTGTTTTTTGGCGGTGGTTTCTAGTGCCCCTAAACTCAAGGGAGCCATAACACTGCAGACCTGGTGCATCTCAGAGGGGTTGCATATTATACTCCTGATGAAATGAGGTTCAAAGGATTGGGGCAGACATGGGCCCTTTGTGTACAGTAATCCTTTGCGAACCTGTCATTAGGGTTACCCAGAGCAAATCGCAAATGTTTCCATAAGATTTGAGAGTGAAAGACTGGGGCTGAATGCTGCCCACATAGGATAGTGCCACCCCTTTGCCCCCTCTTCCCGTTCTCTGTTCTTTAGGTCTCGCGCCTAGCGTTGCAGTGCGCAGCCCTGCTCGCACAGCGCGAGACCTTTAGAAAGGGCTTCTGAAAACGACCCACACGCTCGTGCGTGTGGTTTTGTTTTCGGAAGCCCACATTGGCTGTAGCGTGAGTTTTAAAAAAAAAAAAACGGCACGCGATTGGGCAAAGGCGGGCGCATGTCCCTCCTTCGCTCCTCCCATTCCCGACGGTGGCCAGAACGCGCAGCAGCGCGCGTTCGCCTCGCTGTCGCTGCCGCGCTCCCTCCCCCCGCTCCTCTGTGGTGCGCGTGCACCACTGCTTTCGATTCCGCGTTCGGCTGGTTTCTTTGGCGGCAGGGCGAGCGTGATCCTGTTTTTGGAGATGTTTTGGAATCACCAAGCAGAGGTTTCTTGCCGTTGTTGTTGGGCAGACGCCAGTAGAGTTCGGCAGTGTGGCACAGCATTCATTTACTATATTGACATATTGGGCTATGGCCTCAATCTCCAGTACACAAGGTCCGTCCCCGCTGTGGAATATTTACAGGTCACTGCGTTTGCTCTGTGAGAGGAAAATTCACGAATGGAGTCAGGCTGGTGTTCAAACGTTCAGCACATGTACACTCACTGCTGCGAACAGGGTCTTTGGTTTCCAAGTATTTACAAAACCCATTGCTGTGAACGAAAACAGCTGCTTGGGGAAGAGAGAAAGTAGATACAGAAAGCGGATTACTGCACACGACCTATCTCAATCCTAGTTTGTACTGGTAGATGAGACTTAGTCTGGAGCCATGTTGGGTATGGGTAAAAATCTTCCTTTCATGCAAATGTACCAGTTAAACATGGATCCCAGTGTTTCGTTTTGTGATACGGAGGCCGTGCGTGGTAGTTAGTAAACTGCACATCTACATCTAAAATCCAGCAAAACGTCGATATGTGTTCAAAACGTTTATATGTGGGAGCAGGTGAACCAAATGAAACACTTCCTTTTTGTTATATATAGCGTTCTTACGCTAGTGCCCTTCGTAGTGCAGCGTTCTCAAACTAGTGTCCTTCGTAGTGGAGCACCTGTTCGAAGCAGAGTGTATCTTAGTGGTAGAGTTGCTACCTGGCCATATTTTACCGGCATGACTAGTTTCTTCAGGTCGTGCCCCTTAATGTCAGTAGCCCGCAAATATATAATGCCATAGAGATGGTTCCCGTCTCCATTAATAGTGTTGGAACCATTGATTGGCAATGCAAGTGCTCCATTCTTACAATCACATTAACTGGTGCATGCTGGATGCTGTAGTTTCTGTAAGTCTCATTGGATATGCCTGAGCACGTGATAGTGTTAAACACATGCATCTGAAACAAACAACACATGAAAAATGGCAACGCATGCAAGGCTTTCAGACTACAGCAATACACCATGTTCAAAGTACGGGTGTCCCAACACAATTCCTTACATGCAATTGCTCTATGCATTAGAAGTGGGTACTTTTCGCAGCACGTGGCTGAACCTCCATTAATCACACCTCTATTACCTGTCCATAATAGAACACACAGACTTCTCTCTCACGGCACTCGGCAGTTACCTCACTTCAGTAATACCTCTCTAATTCACAGCACTACAAAGCCGAGAAAATGCGCAAATTTGCTAGATCAAGACAAGTTTCTTTAAACAAAAAAAAAGATAGAAAGGACAACCAACTCTGCCCATTATTTAAAGTAATTTGTTCCACCTCTCGGCTGCAAAAGGCATGGAATGTGCATGCTGAAGTACTCTGCAAAGTGCTGTAGAGGCTGCTTTTTGTGTGCTGTAGATGTTCTGGCACAGTTTGGAAGTCCAACAGGTGAGTAATTAGTGATAAATGGGTATGTCTGTGCCTTTCATGCAGCGTGAGGTTTACAGAACACAGAAGCAAACCTGCACATACTTTACACCTGGTCCAATGCCTTCTGGCGATTAATCAAAGTATCAATCAATTTCTGACAAAACTATAATTATTACTAAGTGTGCTTATATAACCATTCATTTGGAGGCTTTTTGTCGACAGTATATTAATGATGTCTCCCGCCATTAATCGACCACAAACTTTAATGGCTAACGTAATGGATAATGTGCTATATGGCTAAACACTCATAAGGTCCCGAAGGCGAGACCTATTGGCTATGCCAATGCTTTTTACTCTTGCCTTGCTCCCTACTTCCTTCCTCCTCCTCACCATCCTTTGCTATCCCTTCCCAACTTTCTCTATCCTTTTTACTCTTGCCTTGCCCCCTACTTCCTTCCTTCCCCCTCACCATCTTTTGCTATCCCTTCCCAACCTTCTCTATCCTTTTTACTCTTACTTTTCCCCCTACTTCCTTCCTCGCCCTCACCATCTTTTGCTATCCCTTCCCACCAAACAGATGTGCACTCCCGGCTGCTCGGGCAAATCTGTGGGCATCTCATCCAGACCACATCTGGAAAAATAGCAAGGGGAAATAGGGGATGGACAGACACTTTTGTTTTTTAGTGGCTAGCATTCATCCCTCATTTTGGATTAATATTCACACAAAAAGGATGTTTGAACTCATCTGTGGGCAAACCAAGCGGAATCCCAAGTAGTAATTGTAATGATTCATTATCAATATTTAGTCCGGTCTAAATAATAATAAGGAATTATTACAATTACTACTTGGGATTAGGTCTTGAGCCACAGATCATCCATCACTTGCTGTTGTTGATAGGAATCTTACAGTTCCTAAAACCTTGGTAGAACAGTGAAACAAAGCAGACAGGCTACCTCACCAGGCTCAGGCCCTCACAAGTTAAAGGTGGGAGTTACCTCTCAACCCCCACCAACAGCCCCCATCTTTATTGTGCTTTAAAAAAACGGAACATTCCAAAACCTCAATATAGGAAACTTATTGTAGGTTTGTATATCTGTGAATGCCTGTAAGACTATCTGGCATGGCATAATTGTTGTTTTCCACAAAGAGTGGTTCTACTACGCAATAAGAAAACGAGCATTTGCTATGCAATAGATGTCGCATTTGCGAGAGTTTGAGCTATTGGCATTGTAAATACCAATGCCTTTTATTTCTGTATTTTAAAAACCTGCAAGCGGTGCGTAAACAGGCACTTTGTACTTGCAGTCGTTGCTTACGAGAAGCAACGCTGGCAGTAACTATGCCTCTTTTACTGCCAGCCTTCCTTTTCGTAAGCAAGGACTATAAGTACAAAGGGCGTGTTTATGCACTGCATACAGCTTTTCAAAACACATAAATAAAAGGCATTGTCGTTTACAATGGCAATAGCTCAAACTCTTGCAAATGCAACACCAATAGCTCAAACTTTAATAATGCGAGACCTATTGCATTGCAAATGCTTGTTTTTCCTAGGCTTCACTGGCTTTGTGAACGTGAGTTGCAGCTGCACTGCAGCTCACTGAACATCATCTGAATTCAGGCCTGCATTGACTCCGTTGCTGAAGGCGCTTTCCAGAGTGTGCAGTCGTGTACAGTTTTGACTTTATTGTTTGATTATTTAAAACATTACAATTAGAAAATACTTCATTTGTATAAAAAGAACTTAAAAAAGGCGAACCGTTTGTACAAAAGTTAAAAAACTATAATGTTTCTAAATTTCGTTGAGGCATAGTGTCCCGGATGTTAAATGTGCACAATTTTCCAGCGTCGTAATTTATCTAATGAAGGGTGTGGGCCAGCAGGGAATAAAACTTCATTGTTAAAAAATGGGGACAGGCCCGAAAAAAGAGAAAAGAGAAGAAAAAAGGAGGCAAATTTGGTGGTTGTCTAGAGATTCGAAAATTCATAGTAGTCTCGGGTATCGCCAAGAATGTACAGGCTGGAGCGGGGTTGCTTGCGCTAAAATTTTGGCTGCTCTTGTAAGGAATTTGGTGAACCGGATGTTAAGCATCGTGTTTTCTGGATTCATAGCTGCTATGATGGCTTGTCGGCACGATCTGACACCGAGTTTGTTCCAATCGCCCCGCAGCAGAATCCTTCTGTCGTTGAGTAAGGCGGGACAGACACATACCACATGCTTGATCGATTTCAAGTGGCGCTCGCACCCCCTGCACTCGGTGTTGGCACTTGGGCGGCACCAATCTGGTAGATGTTGTAAAAAAGGCCATTCACCCATCCTCAGGGCCAAGAACCGTTTTTTCCATAGAACTGCGTAAGTGCTTGATAAATAGGGTGCCTCTGCTCCGGACTTAAACCCCGAAAGAACCGTCCAGGCATGTTTTCTTTTTGCCAGTTGTGCCCTATCCGAATGAAAAGACCAGAGTCGGACTCTTCTTTTAATGGATATTTTTAGTGCCTGCTGGGGTGGGTTAGTTCCCCATTATTTTTTAAGTCAAGCAATTGCAGGGAGTGTTCTAGGTAGCGTCGATGTTTTTGTCCAACTTGGCTGGCCGATATTTCTTGCCACAGCCTGGCCTCCAGACTTCCTTCCCGCTAATTACGCTGTCTGTTACACAACTTGATGAAGGGGCCAGCCCCAACCCCTTGATGATCTAATAGGCTGAACTCTAGTCTTATATGGGCTGGGGATGAGGATTTAGGCAGGTGCCATATTCGCTTAAAAGTTCTTGTTAATATTTTGTTCACCATATTGAAATTGCTCCCCAGCATTATCTCTTGGCCATACAATAGGTAATTTATAATCTTAGCTTTCATAACTGTTAAAAGCGGAGTTAGACTTGGACCAAGTAGCTGCCTCGCAAGCTTCGTTAATGCTGCCTCGATTGACAGGGTTTTTGCCTCAACCGATTCCTTCTGTTTTGAGAAAGTTCCCTTTGAGTCCATATAGACCCCCAAATATTTATAGAATGTCACGGTTTCAATGCTTTTGCCATTAAAAAGCCACCCACCACTCGGCTGCTTCCGTTTCCTGAAAGAAATTGTCTTTGTTTTCGATAAGTTCAATTCTAGGTCATTACTTGTTGTATAGGGAAGCAGCTGATCGAGAAGCCTCTGTGGACCGACCCTTGTGTGGCTAAGTAAAATAAGGTCGTCTGCATATAGCAGATTACTTCTGCAGGATCCGCCTAGTTGAGGAGAGTGCGAGTTGACATTGTCCAGTAACTGTGATAAATCTGAAATAAAAAGGTTAAAAAGGAGGGGAGCCAGCACACATCCTTGTTTAACGCCCCAGGAGGTTTGTATTTTACTTGAGACATGACATCCCTCTCCCAGCTTTATACAAAGCCAGGTATTTGAGTGGAGTTGGATTATTGCCTTTAGGAGGGCAGGAGGGATTCCCCATTTCTGCAGTTTATGCCATAGCAGACCCCTGGGCACCTGGTCAAAGGCCGCTTTAAAGTCGACGAAGCAACAATGGAGTGGCATTCTTAGAACTGTTGCTTTCTTCGTCAATACAGATGAAGCGAGCAGATTACTGGTTGTTCCTGATTTGGCCACAAATCCGGTCTGATTAAAAGGTAGACAATGTTTTTTTTGTGCCCAGGACGACAGCTCTTCAAGCAACAGACTGGGGTAATGTTTGGATTCGACGTCCAAGAGAGCTATTATCCTATCATTTTTGGGATCGGCGCTCCTACCTCCTTTAAAGATGGGGTGGATAATGGCTCCTTTCCACGACTCTTGTATGTGATGGCTGAGGCAGCAGTAAGAAAATATAGGAGCTAGATGTTCAGACCACAGCTTAGGATTTGCTTTATACAGGGCCAGGGGAAGACCGTTGGGCCCGGGATCCCCATCTGACCGGGCGTTGCTTATGATGCGTGCTATTTTCGATCTCACAACTTCGGGAGCCTTTAAAACCTTTAACAGGAGATCTTCTTGCTGGTTCACAATATCAATGAGCGTGAGCAGCCGGTTCATTTTGCAGAGCTTGCTTACCAGCACTCGTTGTTTCCAATAGGGGCTGCAAAGGTTTAGATGGTGTGAAGATGCTGAATCGGTCCTCTCGATTTTTGGATTCTTTAAAGTGGTCTGTTAAAAAGAGTACCCATTCGGCTTCCCTTATGTTTGCGTTGCTTTGCCCTCTGGAGCCCAGAGCCCTCCTGTTCACAAGCGACCAAAATAACTTTGGATTGGGGTTTTTGCTGGCGTGTACTAATTTCAGCCAAAACTGATCTGCAGTTTTTGGTTTATCTTGGTAAATAGCTGGCCTAAATGCTTTCTGGGCTTGCTTGTAAATGTTAAGGAACTGAACATCTCCCGGACTCTTCCTGGTGTAACGTAGGGCTAAGTTACGTCGAGTTTTTGATTTTTTAGACTCTGCTGAGATACGTAATTGGTTGCTGGTTGGCAGTTTTCGTGAGGTTGAGGGAAATTTACTGAGTAGTTGGTTTGAGAGAAACTCCCATGCTTCTATTGGTGCAGTGTCAACTTCTCTCCTTGCTCCTAGGAGAGTTCTGCATTTTGTCATTATTGCAGGGAGTGAGCAATCTGACCATTTTAGCCTTTTGAGATTCTCTGTGCGAATTCTGGTTGTTGTTTGTCTAGTTTCCGAGTGGCGGGCGACGTTGAGGGATAATCTGATTATTTGAGGATGGTAATCACTCTCTCTAGTGATGCGATGAAATAGTTCTCTACCAGGGGAAGTATTTCATTGTTGCTTAGTGTGAAAACCAAAAATGAATGGGTGTGGCCGTTTGTTCTTGTCCAGGATGGTGGAGTATCCATGGGAAAATGGCCATTCAGTATAGCGTAACCCACGCTGTTAAGTTGTAGAACTGTTTATTCTCCTAATTTGCTTGGCCTGTTACCGAAAGTTTCGATTGGGCCGCTAGATATAATGGGACTGCTGAATGTATATCATTACACTCCTCTGTAATGTTTTGAAAGAGGTTTGTGTTGAAATCACCTGAAATTAGACAGGGTTTGCTTCCATGTTCGCTTATTAACTTGCACACAATCTGGGTCATACAATCCAAATTAGCCTTTTTCTCTCTGGCGTATGGAGACATGTATAGGTTGAGCAAGAACAGCTGTCTTGTCGAATTAAGGCTTCTGACTCTGATGCCAATAATCCAGTCTTCATCAAATTCTAGCTGGTTGAAGTTTAAGTTTAGTTTACATGCTGCATAAATCGAAAGCCCACCCTGAGGTCTGCCATACTTATGCTGTCTTGAGGCGGGAGACCTATATTCGAGGTAGCCTTCTATTGGAATGCTTGTCACCGACCAAGTTTCCAGGAGAAATATGATGTCGTATTTTTTATAAATTCCAGTGTGTCGACAGATTGAGATTTCGTGATAAAGCCATTGATGTTCCAAGAGCATATTGCTAGACCAAGAGGGGTGATGTTTCAATCTTTCGAACCCCTGAACAGGGGTCCTCATCACCTTGGCTAGAACAAAGCCTGAATACCCTGCAGAAGCCCTGCGGGGCTGCCATACTCTTGCTTCTCTAATCGTGTGTGGGTAGCCTTGGATGACAGGGTCAGATTGGGAAGGCGGGCATACAGCCGGTGCTCGAGGCACAGTCCCTGAGGCTTGATGTGGGCCGTTTTTTTCCTCATCAAAGTTCGGGGCGGCTCTGAACTTGAGAGGCTGCAGCAGCCCCTTCTCAATCCAGCACAGATTATCGCGGACCATTGTCATATATAGAATGACAATGGTCAGCACCAGCAGACACAGCATGTGGTGTGTGCTCCCGCCCTGGACTTGGGGTATGATGGTGATGCCTCCCCACGGGAGATGCTGCTTTTGAGCAGCAGACTTTTCACTCCCCTTGGAAGGGGAAGTGATGGGGACAACAAACGGGGTTCTACTTTTATCACCGCAGTGGATGGCCACACTCCCATTAATAGTGGCCAAGCAAGTCATCCTTGCTGCTCTACCAACCTCCCATTTCAAACCCAGAATTGATCCAGAATGCAACCCCCTGCCTTAACTAGCTCTTGCAGATTTGGCACTGAATTGAGAGGCTTTGTCAGCAGTTGTCATTGGCTGTGAGTTCCAAGAGCCTTACTGCCACCGCAGTGCAGCTTTTAAATTACCATAATCAAAGGAAGGCCCCACAGAAAGTGTCACTATTTTTCACAGAGATCAAATGTTTGACCATGTATTCCTTCCTTGAGAAAAAACCATATAAAGCTCTTTCAAACAAAGCCAGTGAAACTGAAAGTGTTTACGCCTGCAGTTTAATCGTTAAGACAGCACAGTCATTAACATGCTGTCTACTGGGGTGTACTGATGAAATCAGGGCCACTGGAATTATGTGGCAGTGGGGGGCAAAATTATGCAGCAAATTAATGATAGTATTACTTCATTATTTAGACATTTTTGCACTTGTTAACAGGGTCTGTGATTTGGCTACACCTCATTAGCACCAGTTTAATACTCAGAGAAAAAGCAACAGAAAGGTGAGCAGTCAAGCATCGCAAAGGGCCTTCTACTGCGCGGCAACATGTTTCGCTGCATTTTAGGTAACTTTTGAACCCTTTGAGCTAGAAACAACCTTGTTTTGTTATTGTAGGAAAGTAGGATCTGCTTCTTATGGTTACCCCTACTTTCTGCTTGATGTGATGCTGTTTTTGACTAGTCTGACTGGGATCCTGCTAACCAGGACCCTAGTCTATCTGCTCTCTCCCTAAATTGGTAAGTTCAGTACTTAGGTACATCCCGGATTGGATACTGGGGTACCCTTGTCAGTCCCTAGTATATGGTACCAATGTACCAAGGGCATAGGTAGCCCAGAGGTCCCCCATGGGCTGAAGCATGTATTATGCCACCCATGGGAGACCATTCAAATTGAAACTACTTGTTTGGCACTCACTTCATTGTTCAGACAGACCATAAGCCCCTCTTATGGCTAAAATTTTGAGGTAGTCCATTTCCCTACAGGGGATGGAGTATACAGTGGAACATAGACCTGGGAGTAACCATGCCAATGCAGATGGACTCTCCAGATATTTCCACTTAGAAAATGAAGACTCAACAGGGCAAGGTTAGTCTCATCTTCTTACGTTTGGGGGGTTGTGTAGGAAAGTAGGATCTGCTTCTTATGGTTACCCCCACTTTTTGCTTGATGTGATGCTGTTTTTGACTAGAGTGACTAAAACTGTTGTGTTATGTACTTAGGTACACCCCAGATTGGATACTGGGGTACCCTTGTCAGTCCCTAGTATATGGTACCCATGTATCCAGGGCATAGGTACCCAGAGGTCTCCCATGGGCTGCACCATGTATTGCGCCACCCATGAGAGACCATTCAAAATGGAACTATGGGCCTGCCATTGAAGCCTGTGTAAGTTGGTGCATGCACCACTTACTAAAGATATAGGTTTACTATATCTAAGGGTCACTGCACTTAAAACCTATAAGTCACCCCTACGGCAGGCCTTTGCAATCCTGAAGCGATACCAAAGGGGATGATGGACGGAGCGCTTGAGCTAATCAAACACTCACCCCCAGTCAACTGATCTGGGTTTAATCCATCATCATTCTTTAGCTCACTCCACCACCCCAGTTCAGACATGGCCATATGCAAATCAGTCTGACCCTGTGCCTCATTGGAACAGTCCAGCCCGAACTGCCAAGCCATGTCTTCCCTGGACCAGAAACAAGCATCCTGGGACCGGTTTCTGGCTAGTCAGCCGTCATCAGCCAGGCTAGCTTGAATCCAGTGGCAAAGTGAGCAAGGGACCCACGTCTGGGCATACCCTGCCAACTTAGGGCGAACAAAGCGATACCAAAGGGGATGATGGACGGAGCGCTTGAGCTAATCAAACACTCACCCCCAGTCAACTGATCTGGGTTTAATAGCCAGAAACCGGTCCCAGGATGCTTGTTTCCGGTCCAGGGAAGACATGGCTTGGCAGTTCGGGCTGGACTGTTCCCATGAGGCACAGGGTCAGACTGATTTGCATATGGCCATGTCTGAACTGGGGTGGTGGAGTGAGCTAAAGAATGATGATGGATTAAACCCAGATCAGTTGACTGGGGATGAGTGTTTGATTAGCTAAAGCGCTCCGTCCATCATCCCCTTTGGTATCGCTTTGTTCACCCTGAGTTGGCAGGGTATGCCCAGACGTGGGTCCCTTGCTCACTTTGCCACTGGATTCAAGCTAGCCTGGCTGATGACGGCTGAATAGCCAGAAACCGGTCCCAGGATGCTTGTTTCCGGTCCAGTGAAGACATGGCTTGGCAGTTCGGGCTGGACTGTTCCCATGAGGCACAGGGTCAGACTGATTTGCATATGGCCATGTCTGAACTGGGGTGGTGGAGTGAGCTAAAGAATGATGATGGATTAAACCCAGATCAGTTGACTGGGGGTGAGTGTTTGATTAGCTCAAGCGCTCCGTCCATCATCCCCTTTGGTATCGCTTTGTTCGCCCTGAGTTGGCAGGGTATGCCCAGACGTGGGTCCCTTGCTCACTTTGCCACTGGATTCAAGCTAGCCTGGCTGATGACGGCTGAATAGCCAGAAACCGGTCCCAGGATGCTTGTTTCTGGTCCAGGGAAGACATGGCTTGGCAGTTCGGGCTGGACTGTTCCCATGAGGCACAGGATCATACTGATTTGCATATGGCCATGTCTGAACTGGGGTGGTGGAGTGAGCTAAAGAATGATGATGGATTAAACCCAGATCAGTTGACTGGGGGTGAGTGTTTGATTAGCTCAAGCGCTCCGTCCATCATCCCCTTTGGTATCGCTTTGCAATCCTGAAGGCAGGGTGCTTGGTTCTAAGTGAGAGGGTGCCCCTACATGAGCAGGACACACATGCAGCCATGGAGTCCATTCTCCCGGGTTGTCAGTGAAGCAGCCATATACTATATAGAGAGGCACCGAGTAATCGCGCGATGACCATCTCAAAAACGGCTGCAACGAATCCTATCATGTGTGGTATCAAACATTTTGGAATCATACCCCCACACCGTAAACGGTGTGGGAGGTTTGATTCCAAGCACTGGAAGAGCCCTCCGTTAGGCTCTCAGTGTTCTCGGTACCAGCCTTCTTGACCCGGACAGCACAAAATGGTTGCTGCCGACCAGAGACACATTTCTGCCCTCCTGCTTCTGAGCTAGGCTCGAGCACAGGAAGGTGGAACAATAGGCATCCGGTCACAGGGAGGTGTGACCACCTCCCAGACAGGATTTAGTGTATTAGGACTGGCTGGGTGCGCTAGCCAGCGCCAGAAAGTCTGCATGAGGGACACACTTGGTGTCCCTGTGCATAGTCCAGTTCAAACCAGTCCTGCGCTCTGCTGCAAAACTGGACAAAGGACATGGGAGTAACCTCCCCCCTGTCCAGACCCTCCCCTGGGAGGGTCCCCTGAATCTTCCCAACCCTTTCCCTAGGGTACTTTAGGGCTTACCAGGGTGTAGGTCTTTAGATTCGCCTTGGGATAAGATTCAGATCATACACCATTGCACTTCTACCGTCTGGGCACTCTGGACTTCGCTGGACTTCGTTTGGGCCTCACTTCATCTCCCTTCCAGTCTACCTCATCATCTGTGCCTGTGCATCATACAGGAACCTTCCAAGACCCGTGAAGCATCAAGGACAACTGAAGTAATCTCCCTTGGAGTGAAGGAGTCACTCCCCTGCAATCGCAGGCACTGCAACTAAGTCGGCCGGTCTGCAGACCCTGAGCTCCCCTGGACTCAGTGGGCTCTGCAATCCAGGTGGTGGTTTTGCACAGCTCCCGAGGCCTGCTCTACCGGCTCACCAAGTTTGAGGCCAGTAGTCCTCCTGGGGGTTGCAATTACCGAACCCTTGATTACCCCATGCACTTTCGAGTTGCAAAGGCTTGTTGTCATCTTTGCAGGAAGATCTTTGGGCTCCAAGTAGCCCCAACCTCGAGCACCTCCAGTGACCAGAATCTTTGGCCACACCACATCGTGTGCCTCGTGGCCTGCATCTTTTGGTCAGCTGCTTGAGGTCCCCTCGCGACTGCAGTGCCTCCGGCCTGTGGGTCCACTTGAGGGTCACATTTGTTTCCTCTGGGCTCCCCTGTTGCTCAGGGCCTGCCCTGACTCCCCTGCTCTTGGTAAGACTCCTGGACCTTGCTGGTCCCAACTTTGTACCTTTTTGACTTTCTGCGTGGGTTGCATTTCCTAAGGCTTGTTGGAGCTCCCGCCGGACACCGACCCCTCAACACTCGACATCCTTCGTGGGACAGCTCATATCCGGCTATTGGTTGTCCTCAGCGTCGCCTGGTCCCCAGCTGCAGAGTCAAGGTCATCGACATCATCCCTGAAGCACCCAAAAGCATTAGTCTTCCAAGTCTCCTGGTCACCCCAGAGTGACAAAGACTCTGTCCCCTCTGCTTTCAGGCACCCCTCTTCAAAAATCCATGTTTGGATTCCTCCGGACACTTTCTCCTCTTCCAGCAGCGGCACTTTCCTGAAGTCCTCGTTTGGATTCGATGGCGGTTTCTGACACCACTTCACACCTATGCACCCAGCTTCCCTGGGATAGGTAACCTGGGTACCACGGTATCCAGGTGTGGGGTGGCTCTCCAACCTTCTGTCTTCCATGGGGTTTCTTCAGGGTCCACTGCGAAGAGTCCCTAATCTTTAAATTCCAACCGCAACTTACACGTAGAGTTGTACGGAGCTCGCGGTCGTGTTCCCACACTGCACGTGCCCTCGTGGGGTCCCTATCTACTTACCTTGAGTGGTTCCTTGGGTCCCCAGCGATTCTACTTCCTCTAGACATTGTCCTGACTCGAGTCCTGGTTCTTATACCATTTTCATAGTATATGGTTTGGTCCCCCCCCCCGGGACCCACTGTGTATTAGTGCTATTTACTGTGATTTCTTTGCTAAAGTATTGTGTGCTTTGTGTCCATCTCCGGGTTGGAGATACTGTAACGTACTAGATAGTGTTATATAATAAATACATATTTTTATAAATAGTTTGTGTGGTTCGTTTTCATTTAATCTATACTATAAGATTGCCTTCTGGTAAAACAAGCTGCTTTACACTCCTTCAAGACTAAACCTGAAGGCTGCTCTCCACAGCTACCACTTGGACAGCTTTCTAGGTTGTCTGAGACCTCTTAAATCACCATAAGAGTTGTCTGGACTGGTGCAAGGTGCCCACTTACATTGGTGGACATCATATACCAGGCCAGCTTCTCACATTGGTGTGCAGCGGTTGGGATTCAAGCCTGCATTGTTTTACCAGATAAATCTTTGTATTGATGAACAGAAAAACCATCACTAGTACTAGGCACATATAAATACGAGCTTAGAATAAGTAAGTTCTACTGAACCTAGGGTTGGGTAAGTCAAGGGTCTAGCACACTCTTTCTCCAACCTCAGAGAGTTTAGTTCCCATTAGGTTAGGTAGGTGCAACACCACACCCCAATTAGTATGTCTACTAAAGGAGAAGCCAGTGGCTCTCTGCCTACTAGATACAGTAAACTTGTGTTCCAAGAACTGAAAGCACAGTGTGCATCTAGAAAGCGGAAGACAGGGAGAAGTGCCAACACTCAACGCCTTGTAGAGGTGTAACTGTTGGATGACCCGAGGAAAGCCTCTGGGTCAAATGAACAGGACAGAGTGGGTGGGCCAGGGACTGAGGCTAGGGCAGGAGGGGAACCCCTCTTTGGCCTAGAATCTAACCCTGACCAGGTGGAGCCTGATGACTTTCACCTGGACAACACAGACCTCCCTGAGGATAACACAGAGGACCAAGAGGACGCCCCCTTTGAACCTCCTGGGAAGGTGCAGAGTAGACTTAGGAGGTCTAGATCCTCCTCTGCAGAATCCAAGAATCCAATACTTCTAGACAATCAATAGGGACCTCCATTTCTAGTAAAGGAGGGAACTCTTTGGATAGGGAGTACCAACTGCTTGAACTTGAGAAAGCTAGGCCTAGGCCCAGGAAAGAACAGTTGGCCCTTGACAGAGAGTCCCTAGAAATCCAGAAGGCTAGGAAGAAATTGGGACTAGAGTCCCATGGTGGCAGCAACAGTGTCCCTAGAATTAAGGAACATTCCTTTGACCATAGGAACCTGAGCAAGATTGTCCCTCCCTACCATGTTGGGGATGCCATCCACAAATGGATAACTGCTTTAGAGAGGGCCTGTAAAGTGCAGAAAGTCAATCAAGAGCAATGGGCAGCTATCTTGTGCCTCTCCTTTGCTGACAAAGGTAGAGATAAGCTCCTCACTGTTAGAGAAGAGGATGCTGACAAGAGTGCTCTCATTGATGGGTTTGGCTTAACCACTGAACAATACAGGATCAAGTTCAGAGACACCCAGAAGGTACATAATCAGTACTGGATAGTGCTATTAAGGCTCTGGGAGGTTGGTTGCTTGGCAGCAAAGTGCATGATTTTGATAGATTGTACAATTTGATTATGAGGGAGCAGATCCTTAATAATTGCCAGAATCAGCTATTGCATCAGTACCTGGTGGATTCAGATCTGACTTCTCCCCAAGAATTGGGAAAGAAGGCAGATAAATGGGTCAGAACCAAGGTGAAGCAGAAAAAACAGAACCATGGTGGTGACCAGAAGAAGCAAGATTCTTCAAAAGCTCAAGATGAGGGTGGGGACAAGGGTGAAGACAAAGAATCTTCATCAGGGCCTCAAAAACCTGCATCTGAGGCGGAGTCATAATCCAACAAGGGAAGAGGCAAAAAGAAACCTTAGTGTTACTTGTGTAAGGTAAAAATCCATTGGACAAAAGATGCTGATTGTCCAAAACCCAAGGAAACTACTCCTACCACCACTGCCCCTAAGGCAACTGCTCCCCCTAGCACAAGTGGTGGTACAGGGAACAAGGGAATAGTGGGGTTAACCTTGGGATCTGAGGTGGGTTCTGGCTTAGTCAGAACTCCAGCTCAGGCTGTTCTAGTCTGTGATGGTGGCATAGACATTGCCACCTTACTTGTCAGTCCCAGTAACCTGGGCAAGTACTGACAACGCCTTTGATCAATGGAACAGAGGCAATGGCCTACAGGGACACAGGGACCAGTGTCACAATGGTGACAGAGAAACCTGTGTCTCCTGGACAAATCATACTTGGAGAAATGTACCAAGTGACCAATGCAAACCATGTCAGAACTGACCATTCCTTGGCAGTTGTTAATTACAGCTGGGGAGGGGTAACTGGCCCTAAAAAGGTTGGGTTACGTTCAGACCTACCAGTAGATTGTTTATTGGGCAAAGATTTGGAGATTTCAGCCTGGGCTGAAGTTGAATTTAGGACTCATGCAGCAATGTTGGGCATCTCTGCAGATGTGTTTGCTGTGACCAGGTCACAAGCCAAACTGACATCCAGTGAACAGGCCCTGGACCCTGGAACAATGGACCAGGTGCCTTCCAAGGGAAGGAGCAGGAGGGGTTAGGCTGAGTCTTTCCCCCAGACTCAAAGTGAGGATCGGCCTCTTGAGGGAGATGATCGTAGTCCCTGTGAAGGAACTGCCCCAGATGAGCTTGAGCCTGATCAGTTTTTGGGGGCAGGGGGCCCTTCCAGGGCAGACTTGAGTTTGGAGCAGCAAACCTGCCCCCCTCTTGAACCCCCTCAGACAGCAAGCTGCTGCTGAGGCTGCTGGGAATATCAGTGGGCCCCACAGGATCTACTGGGATGAGGGACTCCTTTACTCAGAGTGTAGGGACGCCAGTCTGCAGTGTCTACTGCTGCCGTGAGGGGAACGGCCACCTTGCCCATCACTCCTGCCATGAGGGGAACGGCTTTCCATCGCCGCAATCCAGCGCCGTGAGGGGAACGGCCGACCGGGGGACTGCATCCCCCAGAATCCCCTGAGCCCGCGCTCCCAGTGATGCCGCAGCTGAGCCAGGAGGCGCGATAAAAGCACCGCTATACTTCCGCGGCACGGGACGCCAGCCTGCAGTGTCTACTGCTGCCGTGAGGGGAACGGCCACCTTGCCCATCACTCCTGCCGTGAGGGGAACGACTTTCCATCGCCGCAATCCAGCGCCGTGAGGGGAATGGCCGACCGGGGGACTGCATCCCCCAGAATCCCCTGAGCCCGTGCTCCCATTGACGCAGCAGCTGCGCCAGGAGGCGCGATAAAAGCACCGCCATACTCCCGCGGGACGTGCGCGGGCGAAGCCAGGGCCAAGGGCGGGCCCGTCTGCGCCCGTCCGAGACCGGAAGAGGCTGGGCCATACCCTTTGATTCATCTTAACGGATTCAGCTGTATGGGAACATCCCCTGACCAGATTGATTTCATAATCACATAATCAAGGTACAGTGCACATTTCCCTCACTTGTAGGTTCTATGCCTTCGTCTTTGTTAAATAACCCTGTTTCACATACATCTGAGCGTCTCTTTTTTAGTGGAATCTGAAAGTAACGTGTTTCCCCCCCTTTTTTGCAATCTTAGACATTTGATGATCAGCTCATCGGTAAACAGGATCTTATATTATAAAGCGTTTTTCTATTGATCAGCCATGAGCAAAAGGAAGTTACCTAATGGTCAGGGGGGCTCGCAGAGATCTAATGCAGTTGGCTCAAGTGGGACTATAGATTCCTTTCTGACGAAAGCTGCTAATGTTATTACAAAGGAAATAGCCCTAACCGAAAAAAGGTTGTCTATGGAATCTGAGAAATTAGTTCTGGCATCACCGAGGGAGGATGAAAGGCTGACTACACTGGAATGATATCCCTGCCAATGTCTGGAATACCATCGACAGCTGGTCAATGCGAGGAGGAGGGAGCATCAAGCTGCACTTCCGTTGCAGTCTTGACTCTGGGTGAGGATCTGGGCAGCCCACCTTCCAAACGAAAGAGAAAAGGCGGCAGAGGATCTTTGAGGAAATCGCCGCAGCCTCAAACTCTCAAACCCCCTGTTGTTTGTACCTGTGAATGTAAAATTGAATTATTGCTGGACAATCTTACTACTAAGCTGGGGTCTTTGACTAAGGACTTGTTGGCGCCCATATTTTTAAAACTGGATGAAATTGAGCTGAAATTTAATTCTTTTATCTCCATGCATAAACCATGCCCCTCTGTTAGTGACACAAAAACAAGAGGGAGGGGGGACACCTGTCCGGAACCTGGTGGTGTGATCCAAGTGCCGCAGATGAACAGCCCCCAAGATAACACTGCACCATCTTTAATTAGCATATCCAGCATTAATCACATCAACCACAAAGCTGGGGAGACTGCCACTGCTCTGCCCACGGCCCAGACGGAAGGTCAGGTAAAAACTAAGGTAGGCCCATTACCCACACACCCCTCCTCAGCCCCAAACACGGCCATAGCCAAAAATTTTAGTACCATCGACCTTCCCCCCGAATCAGCGCCTCTAGTCGCCATCTTAACAGGGGTACCCACACTTACTCCTGGCACCAAGGAAACAACTCTGGATCTTATGTATAAGACGGCTCATTGGTGTAATAACAATGTGGAAAATGGCCCACAGTTTACTGCTGACATCATTATGGCCAGAAGGGTGGGGTGGGTAGGCTATGGGACTAGGAAAACTGTGGAGGGAGACTGTATTATTGTCAATTTTAAGAATCCCATGCAGGCAAGAGCAATGGTAGGCTGTCAAGTCAGGGATGGTACAAAGTCCCGAATTAGAATAGCCTCTTTATTATCTTTTTATCCCCCTAAACCGCCCCCGAGAAATTCCGATTGGCAGTTTCCACTCAAGCCGGCCAAGCCCCATCAACAAAGAAATGTGAATTCAGGGTTAATTTTGACTAACCGTTTCCTACCTTTAGATTGCCCGTCGAGCCTTGATGAAAATGACTGACTATCTCCTGTGGTTATAAATACCCCAGGCAAGCAGCCGTTATTAAACACCTCCACTAACCCATGTGTTTTTGTGCCCACACCTCCCCCTCACCACTGCTGAATAATGTATCTACACCCATTTCTACCCTGGTTAATTCTGTAGATCCTACTGTGAAAGTTTTGTCCTGGAACATTGCATGCCTTAGGTCTAAACAGGGTAACATTGTTTGGGAACAGTTTCTTAGAATACATCACATTATTGCTTTACAGGAAACATGGGAACCTGAAAACTGTTTTTACCTAGATGGTTTTACTACGTTTTGTAAATATGCTGTCCCCTCAAATATGGGAAGAGCCAGAGGGGTCTGCTTTTAATGTTTTCACTAAAGCTCTCTTATCAAGCAAAATTGATTGATTGTCGTTCACCTAATGTGTTAGCAGTGGCATTGTCACGCAAGAATTTCCCCACTCTGTTAGTGGTCAATTTTTATAACTCGCACACTAGATCACATGAGACTGAACATCTCTTAGCTATGGAGGCTTTATTAGAAAGCTATGGGGAAGGAAGTCAATCCTACCATGACACACTAATTCTTGGGGACTTCAACATCCATCAGTGCAGCCTCAATTGTATTCCCACAATGGAGAAGGATGACGGGCATGATGATCTGTTTAATCATTTTGAGCATACACCATCGGGTATTTATTTAGAAAGTTTTCTTTCAGACCACAATTTGTTATGTCTACAGCAATCAGATCCCTCAGCACTGGTCCCCACCTATGCAGGCAGTGGTAGTTCTAGTGTTATTGATTTCATTATGATATCTGTATCACTAGCACCAGTTGCCAACAACCTAAGTGTCACGTGGAATTGCCTTAGTGATCATAATCCCTTAACACTGGAAGCCTCCCTTTTGGCTGCATTTGAGGGGCGGGCCACAAGTCAAATTGCTAACGAAAATATCAGCACTAAACACCAAGATAGGAGACTGAAGTGGGAAAGGATTACACCGGTGAGTTTCTTAGATAATCTATATTCAACCTGTGCACTGGAGTTCCAAGTGTGTATGGACCCTGCTTCACAAGACAATTACACTCTCGAAGCTTTTGATAGTAATATTAAGCAGGTGGCAACTGACCTAACCTCTAACTCTAGAATAAGTTCCCCAAATATCAAAAGGTGGTTTGACAAAATGTGCTCAGTTACTCACAAGGAACTAAAACAGGCCCTGATGCAAAAGCCAAGGGACGCTATATCGATTAGGCGTTGCAGGAAGGCCTATAAACATGCAATCCAGGCAAGGAAGAAACAGATAAGGGAACAGGCCTGGGAAGCACTTACTAAAGCCAGCGTTTTGGCCGACAGTACTAGATTTTGGTCGGTGGTTAATAGCCCTTACTTCTCAGACACACCTAATTCCAGTAGCGATTGCACAATACCAGCTGAGCTCTGGGTCCAGCATTTTAGTAACATCTATAGCGATACAAATGTGGAATCTGCCGCGGGACAATCAGTTCCCGGCTTACCTAGTAACCCCCTTAATTTTAACATAGATGAGGTCCAAAAAGCCATTGTTTCAACCTCAGCAGGCAAGGCGCCTGGGCCAGATGGGGTTCCCGCTGACCTTTATAAAGCTGATCCAAATGTTTGGGCCAAGATTTTAACCCATGTTTTTAACGCGGCGTGCACTAAGGGTTTTCCCTCATCATGGGCCAAGGCGGTTATCGTCCCTATATTTAAAAAAGGAGCTCGGGACGATCCCGCCTGCTATAGACCAATTTCTCTTTTAGACTCCGTGGCTAAAATATTGGGGAAAGTAATTCTGGATCGGCTTACAGGATACCTCGATCAGGCCAATATCATCTCTGACCTGCAGTATGGTTTTAGGCAGGGGAAAGGGACCTTGGACCAGTGCCTAAGCCTCCATCTAGTTATTGGAAAGTACACCATTGCCAAGAGAGGTACCTTACATCTGGCCTTCATGGACCTAACCTCAGCTTTTGACTAAGCTGTGGTTAGTGTTACGTGATCTAGGGATAGATGCGGAGTTAGTGTCCTTTCTGCACACTGCCCATGAAAACACCACAGCAGCAGTAAGGTACAACACAGATGGTAATTTGACTAATTTCTGGGAAGTAAAAAGGGGGGTCAGGCAGGGGTGCATTCTGGCACCTCTGCTGTTCACAATTTACATTAATAGACTGGGTGAAACCCTAACAGCTTGTTGTGAAGACATCCCCAGAGCGGGCTCCAAAATTATACCTGCACTTCTGTATGCAGATGATGCAGTTCTGCTGGCCAGAACTGCATTGGGCCTACAACGTCTTTTAAATTGTTTTATAAGTTTTATGGAGTCATTAGATCTAACTAGGAACTATAAGAATTCGCACAGTATAGGTTCAGGAAAGGCGGCAAAGGTCAAATTTTATTGCAAAGGGGCAGAACTGACTAAGGTGCCCACGTTTCCTTATCTAGGGGTAGTTTTTGACGAAAAAGGATCCTGGGGTCCGCAAATCTTACTTAAAAGGAACACCCTGACCTTTGAATTTTGCAAAAAGATTGGGGTCTAAACCACTCCCTGCTCTATTAAAGATCTACAACGCAAAATGCATCCCGATGGCTACGTATGGGAGTGACATTTGGGGGTATAAGGATGCGAAGGGGATCCAGGTAGCTGAGAATAATTATATGCGGAAACTCCTTGCGGTCCCCATCGCAACACCTGTTTTTAACGTGCATGAAGAACTGGGAGCTGGATATATCTCAGACGAGATTGCGGTTGCACCGTTGCTGCGCTGGCTCAGAATTTGGGCTTCCCCAGCACCAAATCTGGGCCAGCTCATAATTGGCGACTGCTCTAGTCTGGATGGGGCCTTGCGCATCCCCTGGTTGAACTACATAAAAGAACAGACCGGATGGCTTAGCCGCCCGGATCTGTTCCTGAACCCTGGGGTACTGAGCAAAACTGCTATCAGAGTTTTTAAAAAGCAGTTTTTGGACAAGCGGCAGATGCTTAGGGAGGAGGCGGAAGTAGTAAAACCGTCTGTGAGGAGTTTTGTTATATTGAGTATGGGCCCACAGATGCAGCCTTATTTAACTTATGTTAACAAAGCATATCACCGCTTTGTATTGACTAGATTTCGCCTGAATCTGGTCCCTTGGCTCTTGGCATTTCCCCTAGGCTACTCGAAGCGTGATTCGCTCAAACCCTGTCCCTGCGACAATTTTTCAGACCAGGATACATTACATTTTATGTTTTTCTGCACTTTTTACGACCCTCAGCGCAGGTCTCACATTCTACCACTGTTTAAAGACCAACAGTTTGCTCAAGTGAGGCCGGCTTTGACCTATCTTCAAATGCTATCTTCTCCCACAGTTTGCTTGGGGGTTGCAAGCTTTTTAATAGCGGCCATCAGATATAGGAAAAGCTTGCCGGGTCTAGAGTCAGTGTGCTCGGTTATTTAATGTGTTCTTCACGAGACAGATCCAATATACTTTGGTCATTTATTTATTGTTTGTTTGTACCTTATATTGCTGCTCTGTTTGTATACCTATAGATGTTTGATGAATTTGTAAATTGGGATACCTTTTTATCTGCTCTGCATATAGCATTTTTAGAATATAATTTTTTTAATGTTTTTAAGGTTTTATGTACCAATGTCTTGCAATGAACTGTGCTTTTATGACTCTTAGCTGTCGAATAAAGTAACTTTGACTTGACTTGACTTGTGTAGAGACCCCAAGCCTGGTACCACCAGAATGTTAGTTATACCTATGAAGTTTAGGGGCTTCCTACTCATCCTAGCACATGACATTCCCCTGGCAGGACACTTAGGCCAAAGTAAAACTTGGGGCAAGCTTGTCCCTCACTTTCACTGGCCCCACATGTCTGAAGACACAAAGGAGTTTTGTCGCTCCTGTGCCACTTGCCAAGCCAGTGATAAGGCAGGTGGCACTACAAAGGCCCCCCTGATACCACTTCCAGTGGTGGGGGTTCCTTTTGAGAGGGTAGGGATTGATATCATTGGTCCCATGAACCCTCCTACAGCATCTGGGCACAGTTACATACTAGTGGTAGTGGACCATGCCACTAGGTACCCAGAAGCAATTCCCCTTAGGACTACTACAGCTCCTGTGGTGGCAAGAGCCCTCTTGGGAATTTTTTCCAGGGTGGGCTTCCCCAAGGAGGTTTTAACTGACAGAGGAACAAACTTCATGTACAGTTATATTACTGCAATGTGGAAAGAGTATGGTGTGAATTACAAATTCACCATACCCTATCATCCGCAGTGGGATAGTTGAAAGGCTCAACAAAACCCCGAAGGGCATGATCATGGGCCTCCCAGAAAAGCTTAGGCGAAAATGGGATGTCCTTCTGCCCTGCCTTCTCTTTGCCTACAGAGAAGTCCCTCAGAAGGGGGCTGGCTACAGCCCTTTTGAATTTCTGTTTGGGCATCCAGTTAGGGGTCCCTTGTGTGTGGTGAAGGCGGGATGGGAGTTACCTCTCAAACCTCCCAAACAAGACATAGTGGACTATATACTTGGTCTCCGCTCCAGGATGGCTGAGTACATGAAGAAGGCAAGTAAAAACATGGAGGCCAGTCAAGAATTGCAAAAAGCTTGGCATGACCAAAAGGCTGTCCTGACTGTTTACAAGCCAGGTCAGAAAGTGTGAGTGTTGGAGCCTGTGACCCCAGCAGCTCTCCAAGATAAATGGAGTGGACCCCACACTATCCTTGAACAAAAGGGTGAGGTCGCCTAACTGGTGGACCTTGGCACTCTCAGGAGCCCTCATAGGGTGCTCCATGTGAACAGGCTGAAACCTTTTGAGGACAGGGCTGACATGGGCTTGCTCATGGCAACTGATGAGGGACAGGAGGAAGAGAGTGTGACCCTCTCCCTGATCTCCTCTCACAAAACCCTGATGATGGGTCAGTTGATGGCGTAGCCTTGGCAGGCAGCCTCACTGACCAACAGCAGATGGTTTGCAGGAAAGGTCCTCAATCAATTCAGGCATATGTTCTCTGTGACACCCAGTCAAACCACCTGGTTTACCCATGAAGTGGACACAGGTGAGAGTCTACCCGTCAAGAATAAAATCTAAAGGCAGCCTGACCATGTCAGAGATTGTATCAGGACAGAGGTACAAAAGATGCTGGAGTTGGGAGTGATTGAGCCCTCAGATAGCCCTTGGGCTAGTCCAGTGGTCTTGGTACCAAAACCTCACACCCTGGGTGGTAAGAGAGAGGTGAGATTTTGTGTTGACTAGAGGGGACTAAATGCAGTCACTAGGACAGACGCTCATCCAATTCCTAGGGCAGATGAGCTCATTGACACTTTGGCCTCAGCCAAGTTCTTGAGCACATTTGACCTCACTGCTGGCTATTGGCAAATCAGACTAGCTGAGGATTCCAAACCAAAAACAGCATTCTCAACCCCTAGTGGGCATTACCAATTTATTGTGATGCCCTTTGGTTTGAAGAATGCACCTGCCATATTCCGAAGGCTGGTGAATAGAGTTCTCACTGGTCTGGAAGCCTATAGTGCAGCATATCTTGATGATATAGCTGTCTTTTGCTCTACCTGGGAGGATCACCTGGTCCACCTGAAGAATGTTTTGGAGGCTCTGCAGAAAGCAGGCCTCACTATCAAGGCTACTAAGTGCCAGATAGGGCAGAGCAAGGTTATGTACCTGGGCCACCTTGTGGGTTGAGGCCAGTTTCAACCACTTCAGAGCAAAATCCAGACCATAATGGGCAGTGTTGCTCCAACTACCCAGACTCAGGTCAGAGCTTGCTTGGGCCGACTGGGTACTACAGAAGCTTTGTCAAAGGCAATGGGTCCATAATGACTCCGTTGAATGATCTGACATCCAAGAAAATGCCCAAGAAAGTTCAGTGGACTCTTAGCTGTCGGAAGGCATTTGATGATCTCAAGCAGGCCATGTGCACTGCTCCCATTCTGCAAAGTCCTGACGACTCTAAGCAATTCATTGTCCAAACAGATGCATCTGAGTTGGTGGTGGGGGCTGTGTTGTCACAACGTAATGCAGAGGGCCAGGATCAACCAGTAGCTTCTATCAGCAGAAGGTTTACCCCCAGAGAGAAACGTTGGTCAGCTGTAGAGAGGGAAGTCTTTGCTGTGGTCTGGGCCCTGAAGAAGTTGAGGCCATACTTGTTTGGCACTCACTTCATTGTTCAGACAGACCATAAGCCCCTCTTATGGCTAAAAGAGATGAAGGGTGAAAACCCCAAACTTCTGAGGTAGTCCATTTCCCTACAGGGGATGGACTATACAGTGGAACATAGACCTGGGAGTAACCATGCCAATGCAGATGGACTCTCCAGATATTTCCACTTAGAAAATGAAGACTCAACTGGGCAAGGTTAGTCTCATCTCCTTACGTTGGGGGGGGGTTGTGTAGGAAAGTATGATCTTTTTCTTACGGTTACCCCCACTTTTTGCTTGATGTGATACTGTTTTTGACTAGTCTGACTGGGATCCTGCTAATAAGGACCCCAGTCTATCTGCTTTCGCCATAAATTGGTAAGATCAGTACTTAAGTACATCCCAGATTGGATACTGGGGTACCCTTGTCAGTCCCTAGTATATGGTACCCATGTACCAAGGGCATAGGTAGCCCAGAGGTCCCCCATGGGCTGAAGCATGTATTATGCCACCCACGGGAGACCATTCAAATTGGAAATATAGGCCTGCCATTGCAGCCTGTGTTAGTTGGTGCATGCAACACTTACTAAAGATATAGGTTTACTATATCTAAGGGTCACTGCACTTAAAACCTATAAGTCACCCCTAAAGCCGGCCTTTGCAATCCTGAAGGCAGGGTGCTTGGTTCTAAGTGAAAGGGTGCCCCTTCATGAGCAGGACACCCATGCAGCCTACGGAGTCCATTCTCCTGGGGGGGGGGGGGTCAGTGAAGCAGCCATGTACTATATAGAGGGGCACCGCATAATCGCATGATGACCATCTCGAAAACGCTGTAACGAATCCTATCATGTTTGGTATCAAACATGTTGGAATCATATCTCCCACACCATAAACGGTGTGGGAGGTAGGATTCCAAGCACTGGAAGAGCCCCCTGTTAGGCTCTCAGTGTTCCCGGTACCAGCCTTCTTGACACGGGCAGCACAAAATGGTTGCTGCCGACCAGAGACACATTTCTGTCCTCCTGCTGCTGAGCCAGGCTCGAGCAGAGGAAGGTGGAACAATAGTCATCCTGTCACATGGAGGTGTGTTGGAAATGGCCCTTTTTGCAGGGTTATCCCCAAACTTTTTGCTTCTTCCTCCTATTTTTCCTGACCTGTTTGTGTTGGTTTTAGGACTCTGGGCACTTTACCACTGCTAATCAGTGCTAAAGTGCATATGCTCTCTGTGTAAATTGTGTTATGGATTGGTGTTTCAACGATTAGATATTTGATTTACTTGTTAGTCCCTAGTAAAGTGCACTGAGTGTGCCAGGGCCTGTAAATCAAATGCTACTAGTGGGCCTGCAGCATTGATTGTGCCACCCACGTGAGTAGCCCTGAAAAGGTGACTCAGACCTGCCATTGCAGAGTCTGCACGCAGTTTGTAACTGCCATGTCGACTTGGCCAGTGCACACACTTGCCAGTCCCTAACCTTCCCTTTTCTTACATGTCAGGCACCCCTAAGGTAGGCCCAAGGTACCCGGTGGGCAGGGTGCAGTGTATGTGAAAGGTAGGACATGCCCTGGTGTGTGTGGCATGTCCTGATAGTGAATTACGGCCAATTTCGTTTTTCACTATTGCAAGGCTACCTGTTCCCCATAGGACAAAATGGGGAGTTTGTTTGTAACATCTTATAAACATAACTGGCCCGGGGAATTAGGTAGGGAAATACAGTTTAGTATGCCTGAACTCAGAATCTAAAGATGCATCTTTTAGTGAAGGTGATTTTTACATTCTGTGTTTGAAAACACCACTTTTAGAAAGTAGGTATTTTCTTGCTCAGTCATCCCGTGTGCCTCTGCTGGAATGTGGATTGCCTGTCTGGGTTTTGGATGAAAGAAGGCTGGGGAGCAGGAGTAGCTCCAGATAGTCTAGGTGGGTCAGGAAAGGGCTGAATAGACCTGGGCTGCAATTGGGGAAGGGGGAGGAGATTTCCTTGCACCTCAAAGGGCCTGGTCTGCCTCTGACAATGCCGTCTCCACCTCCTGCCAGGAAGTCACACCAGAGAAGGCAGAACTGGTTCTGGCTGGGCACAGACACTCTCTGCCTAAGAGATCAAAGGATTTTGGGATATAAAAATTGGGGCCCAGACCCCTGAACTTCAGAACTCTTTTGGAACAAGAAGACTGCCAAGAAGAAGAGCTGGAGAAGCTGTGAGGAGGAACTACCACTTTGCTGTGTGCTTTGCTGTGTTGGCCTGCAGTGGCTGCTTCTGTCTTGGTCAGTGAAAGGACTGGACTGGACTTTCTGCAATCTACTTTTGTGAGTTTCTCCAGGGGCTTCAGGTAGAGCTTGCCCCCTGTTCAAGAAGTCTCAGGAACAGCAAAGACTTCAAGCTCTTCTGCCCTCAGCACTGGGGACTGTGTGTTTTGTGCTGCAACAGAAGAAAAAGCAACCCGACGACGTCGACGACGCCACTGCCGACTCCGTGTCCTGACGGCACCACAGAGGGCACCGCCGCAACGCCGCACCGCGACCCTGGTCTCACCGACGACGCCTGCTGATGCCGCCACCGAGCCGCTGCTCGCACCACGACCTGTGGGCACCGCACTCCGCACCGCCTCGCTTCACTTCACGACGACGCCTTGGTATCCCAGACAACGCCGCTCCACGCCGAAATCAACGTGCTGCTTGCACCGTGGTTCGAGGGCACCGCTCATAAAGCTACACGACGCACCGCCCTCATCCTGCACCGCAGCCTTGGCCTACTGACGCCGGCGCGTTCGACTCCAGTTCGTCAGCCGATGACAGCGCTTCAGCAACGACGACACCGCTGCTTACACCGCGACCTGCCAGCACCGCGACGAGCACCGCATTCACTTCGCACCGCGACCCTGGTCTCACTGACCACGCCATCTAATGCCAACACCGAGCCGCTGCTCGCATCGCGACCTGAGGGCACAGCACGCCACACCGCTGCACCTCGCACCGCAGCACCCGACGCCTGCCGACGCCAGCGCTCCTGACTTCAACAGAGAGGAATTCGATCTGCAACGCGTGGGACTTCGAGGGCCCGATGACTCCTGCACCGACCTCCGGAACCGACGCCTGCGGACGCCGTGCTTTCGGAAACTCAACGAGAGGTTGCTGACGCCCTGCATTTCTAAAAGGTACTGTTTGCGGGTCTTCCCGACACCGTAGCTGCCCCGCGACGCCGCGGTCAGCCAGAACTGTTTGGACTTGTTTGTTCACGACGCCGTGATAGCCCCAGACGGAGCTATCGACATCAAGGAACTGTTTTTCAAGCATATTTTGATAACTGAAGATTTTTAAGTACTGTATTGGGGATTTTTATCGTTTTTGGTCTTGTCTTAAGTATATAAAAATATTGGATATTTTTCTAAACTGGTGTGGTGTCCTTTTGTAGTGCTTACACTGTATTACTGTTGGTTATGTGCTAATGCTTTACACACTGCCTCTAAGATAAGCCTGACTGCTCGTGCCAAGCTACCAAGGGGGTGAGCAGGGGTTATTTTAGGAGTGTAACTCCCTTATCCTGACTAGAGTGGTGGTTTCTGCCTGGCTTTGGCACATGCCCTAGCCTACCAAAAATCCCATTTCTAACATTGGTTGTCAGTGGTGAGGATAGGACTTGCGTTTGCACTTGACTTACAGTGATTGGTGTGCACTACTACCATATCGCAGACCATTACGTGCCACATACTGGTTCTTTTTCTTTTTGGCCTATTTTTTGATCTTGCCAGTTTTGAACTTGCTACTTCATCATGCCGGAATCAATTGCATCATCTGTTGCATCCTTGGAAGTGGCCTTTAAGGAGGAGAGGTTAGAAACCTACAATGTGAAGGAATTGAAGGCGATCTGCAAAAACCTCAAAATCCAAATCAGGGGCCTCACCAGAAAAGAGGAGCTACAAAAGGCGCTGAGGGCCTGGGTAGCAGCCAGACATGCTAGTGAGCTGTCTGGAGATCTTGGCATGGAGGCAGAGGAGCCTATTCCAAGGGTGGATGTGCTTTTGGGAGGGGGGGGCACCCTCTAAACCAGGCAGCAGCAATCTGTCCCCAGAGGAGCTGGAGGACAGGCGGGAAGCGAGGAAGTTCGAGTTGGAGAAACTCAGGATGGAAAGTGAGAGGGAAGACAAAAGAATAGCCATGGAGGAAAGGAAGATGATGTTAGACCATGAGTTTAAAATGAGAGAGCTGGACTGGGAAGCCAGTAGGGCTAGGCCCAGCCCAGATGGTGGCAGCAAAAGTGTTAGGTCCAGTACTGAGGATGAGGTACACACACACACAGATTTGGGGCCCTGCTTCAAGGAGGGAGTTGACATACACCAGGGGGTTCAGGATTGTGAGGTTACTCCAGTGGTGCACAGTGTCCCTGAGGTGGATTGGGGAACTGGCACAGGGGATCATTTTCCTGGTAGTGGGAGGGACACTCTATTGACTCTAGATGAGAGGTGCAGGGAGAGGGGTTCCCCCATGATAGAAGCCCTAGTAAGTGCGTATGGAGACCAGCCAGAAGAGTATGGGTTAAGAGACAGCAACAGTCAGACACTGTCTCACCAATCTTGTGAGAATGATGTGGGGTACTTTTCTGAGGCACTGGATGATTGGGTGAAGGGTAGTTTGGTTAACACCTGTGTGGGGCTGTGTGATTCAATTGTTGGAGAGCATATTTTAAGTCCCTGTTTTCCAGAGCTATGCCAACACCCACTAGAGTGTGAGTTCTCTGACCCCATGGAGCTTGCACGGGAGGCAGACCTTTTGGTGGATTCCAGAGGGTCTGGGGAAGCATCTGGGGGTGACCCGGAAGGAAGGGGCTTATGTACTTCCCAACCAAGGGTGGTGGGAAAGGTTCGTGGTAGCCCAGACAGGTCCCGGTGTCGTGGGAAGGGTGTAGGGACTCACGTCCTGTCTCCGCGGAGAAGGAGTGGGAATGGGCTGCGGCCCAAGGTGCCTGAAACCCGGTCCCAGAGCTTGGGTGGTTCCAGGAGGGAACACCAGGTGAGGAGCCTAGGGTGTACTGGTAGGCCGTCCGTTGAGGGGGATCTCCTAGTGTCAGGTGAACGTGGAGTGTCTGTAAACAGAGCTCCAGCGGTTCTGGTTTCTGGCGGTGCTGCTCCTAAGTGGAGGGTGCAGAAGTCCAGATTGAGGGGTGAGAGGGGGATGCGTTCCCCAGTGGGAAAACCAGTGGGTCAGGGGCCAGCCAAAATGGCTGAGCCTCCTAGGAGTGACCATGGTGACACCACTTCTGTCCTGGGGGATCTTCGCGCACTGTCAGATGGACAGGGGTCGGGAGATCGGCGCCAGGCAGACTGTCACACAACACCTGAGTCATGTGTTGCCCTCAGGGGGGGCATGCATGCTCCCAAGGAAGTCCTGGTGCGCCAGGCAGGTGCTCAGCCACAGGGTTAAGTCCCTGGGTTGGGAGGCCAGGCTCAGGTCCTGCCTGACCTGGAGGGAAGGATGACTGTAAGCTGTGTCCTGACTGGTTTGTCTTCTAGGGGTACCACTCCAGATGGGAGGGTGCAGAACTCTGGAAGGGGGTGCAGAGGGAGGGAGTCCTCGCCTCTGACCCCGGTGCAACCTGAGGGTGTAGACCCTAGGTTGGGAGACCAGTTGCTGGAGAGAGGTACTGAACTGGTGGGAGAATTGTTTGGGAGGTCCGGTTCCAGCGTCCTGACAGTTTTTGGTTCTGGGGGTGCTTCTCCTGGGAGGAGAGTGCAGGACCCCAGAAGGAGAGGTGAGGGGAGGAGAGCCTCGCCCGAGACCTCTGGTTAGCCTGAGGGTACAGACCCTGGGTTGGCGGACCAGGTTCAGGGTGTCCCCTCTGACCTGGGGGAAGGGGCGACTGCAAACAGTGCCCATACCAGTTTGTCTTCTGGGGGTGCTGCTCCAGGTGGGAAGGTACAGAGCCCCAGGGAGAAGGGGAGGGTGTGGGAGAGCCCACTCCAGTCTCCTGTCCAGCCGCAGGGTACAGACCCTGGGCTGGTGGGCCAGTGTCAGGCTGCCATACCTGACTTGGCAGGGGGGAGAGTGGAGCAAGGGTGCCAGGCACCTGGGGCTACCGCCCCCCACTCTCTGATGCCACAGTGGTTGGAGTGGCCTGAAAGGCATAAGGCTGGGCTCTCATCACTGACAATTGTCAGTGGCCACTGTGGCTGGCTGTCCTGGTGGACAGAGTTGCCCCTGGGAGGGCGACAGGAGCCACACCCCAGGGGTGGACTGGGCCACACCATTGTGTTGGCCATGTGGGTACTGACTGCCTGTTGGGACACATCTGTGGGCAAAGTAAGTTTAGGTGCTGCGCAGATGGGGTCCACAGGTGAGGAGAAGGGTTCCCCGTGGGTCAGCTTCGTGGGCCCTGAGAGTATGTATAGGGCGATCCAACTAGGTTCAGGAAGGCGTAGAACGGGAAGAAAACCCTGCTGCTGCGGGCCAGGTCCCATGTTCTATCGCCCCAAACAGGGAAGTCCATCGAGGTATGGATTGGTCTACCCTGGCTTTAGGCTGGAAGGGGGTTGTGTTGGAAATGGCCCTTTTTGCAGGGTTATCCCCAAACGTTTTGCTTCTTCCTCCTATTTTTCCCTGACCTGTTTGTGTTGGTTTTAGGACTCTGGGCACTTTACCACTGCTAATCAGTGCTAAAGTGCATATGCTCTCTGTGTAAATTGTGTTATGGATTGGTGTTTCCATGATTGGATATTTGATTTACTTGTTAGTCCCGAGTAAAGTGCACTGAGTATGCCAGGGCCTGTAAATCAAATGCTACTAGTGGGCCTGCAGCATTGATTGTGCCACCCACGTGAGTAGCCCTGAAAAGGTAACTCAGACCTGCCATTGCAGAGTCTGCACGCAGTTTGTAACTGCCATGTCGACTTGGCCAGTGCACACACTTGTCAGTTCCTAACCTTCCCTTTTCTTACATGTCAGGCACCCCTAAGGTAATCCCAAGGTACCCCGGTGGGCAGGGTGCAGTGTATGTGAAAGGTAGGACATGCCCTGGTGTGTGTGGCATGTCCTGATAGTGAATTACGGCCAATTTCGTTTTTCACTATTGCAAGGCTACCTGTTCCCCATAGGACAAAATGGGGAGTTTGTTTGTAACATCTTATAAACATAACTGGCCCGGGGAATTAGGTAGGGAAATAAAGTTTAGTATGCCTGAACTCAGCTCTAAAGATGCATCTTTTAGTGAAGGTGATTTTTACATTCTGTGTTTGAAAACACCACTTTTAGAAAGTAGGTATTTTCTTGCTCATTCATCCCGTGTGCCTCTGCTGGAATGTGGATTGCCTGTCTGGGTTTTGGATGACAGAAGGTTGGGGAGCAGGAGTGGCTCCAGATAGTCTAGGTGGGTCAGGAAAGGGCTGAATAGACCTGGGCTGCAATTGGGGAAGGGGGAGGAGATTTCCTTGCACCTCAAAGGGCCTGGTCTGCCTCTGACAATGCCGTCTCCACCTCCTGCCAGGAAGTCACACCAGAGAAGGCAGAACTGGTTCTGGCTGGGCACAGACACTCTCTGCCTAAGAGATCAAAGGATTTTGGGATATAAAAATTAGGGCCCAGACCCCTGAACTTCAGAACTCTTTTGGAGCAAGAAGACTGCCAAGAAGAAGAGCTGGAGAAGCTGTGAGGAGGAACTACCACTTTGCTGTGTGCTTTGCTGTGTTGGCCTGCAGTGGCTGCCTCTGTCTTGGGCAGTGAAAGGACTGGACTGGACTTTCTGCAATCTATTTTTGTGAGTTTCTCCAAGGGCTTGAGGTAGAGCTTGCCCCATGTTCAAGAAGTCTCAGGAACAGCAAAGACTTCAAGCTCTTCTGCCCTCAGCACTGGGGACTGTGTGTTTTGTGCTGCAACAGAAGAAAAAGCAACCCGACGACGTCCACGACGCCGCTGCCGACTCCGTGTCCTGACGGCACTGCAGAGGGCACCCCCGCAATGCCACACCGCGACCCTGGTCTCACCAACGACGCCTGCTGATGCCGCCACCGAGCCGCTGCTCGCACCGCGACCTGTGGGCACCGCACTCCGCACCGCCTTGCTTCATGACAACTTCTTGGTATCCCAGATGATGCCGCTCCACGCCGAAATCGACGCTGCTGCTTGCACCGTGATTCGAGGGCACCGCTCGTAAAGCTACACGACGCACCGCCCTCATCCCACACCGCAGCCTTAGCCTACCGACGCCGGCGCCACCGACTCCAGTTCGTCAGCCGACGACAGCGCTTCAGCAACAACGACGCCGCTGCTTGCACCACGACCTGCCAGCACCGCGACGAGCACCGCATTCACTTCGCACCGCGACCCTGGTCTCACCGACTACGCCATCTGATGCCGCCATCGAGCCGCTGCTCACACCGCGACCTGAGGGCACCGCACGCCGCACCGCTGCACTTCGCACTGCAGCACCCGACGCCTGCCGACGCCAGCGCTCCTGACTTCAACAGAGAGGAGTTCTATCTGCAACACGTGTGACTTCGGGGGGCCCGACAACTCCTGCACCGACCTCCGGAACCGACGCCTGCGGACGCCGTGCTTTCGGAAACTCAACGAGAGGTCGCCGACGCCCTGCATTTCTAAAAGGTACTGTTTGCGGGTCTTCCCGACACCGTAGCTGGCCCGCGACACCGCGGTCAGCCAGAACTGTTTGGACTTGTTTGTTCACGACACCGTGATAGCCCCGGACGGAGCTATCGACATCAAGGAACTGTTTTTCAAGCATATTTTGCTAACTGAAGATTTTTCAGTACTGTATTGTTGATTTTTATCATTTTTGGTCTTGTCTTAAGTATATAAAAATATTGGATATTTTTCTAAACTGGTGTGGTGTCCTTTTGTAGTTTTTACACTGTATTACTGTTGGTTATGTGCTAATGCTTTACACACTGCCTCTAAGATAAGCCTGACTGCTCGTGCCAAGCTACCAAGGGGGTGAGCAGGGGTTATTTTAGGAGTGTAACTCCCTTATCCTGACTAGAGTGGTGGTTTCTGCCTGGCTTTGGCACATGCCCTAGCCTACCAAAAATCACATTTCTAACAAGGTTTGACCACCTCCCAGACAGGATTTAGTGTATTAGGGCTGGGTAGGTGCGCTTGCCAGTGCAAGAAAGTCTGCATGAGGGGCACACTTGGTGTCCCTATTCATAGTCCAGTTCAAACCAGTCCTGGGAGCCGTTGGCTCCCACTCTGGCGTGAAACTGGACAAAGGACATGGGAGTAACCTCCCCCCTGTCCAGACCCTCCCCTGGGAGGGTCCCCTGACTCTTCCCAACCCTCTCCCTAGGGTACTTAAGGGGTTACCTGGGTCTAGGCCTTAAGATTCGCCGTGGGATAAGATTCAGATCAGACACCATTGCACTTCTACCGTCTGGGCACTCTGGACTTTGTTGGACTTCGTTTGGGCCTGACTTTGCCTCCAATTCAGTCTACTGCATCGCCGGTGCATCATACGGGAACCTTCCAAGACCTGTGGAGCATCAACGACAACCAAAGTAATCTCCCTTGGATTGAAGGAGTCAGTCCCCTGCATTCGAAAGCACTGCAACTAAGTCAACCGGTCTGCAGATCCCGAGCTCCTCCGGACTCCGTGGGCACTGCCTTCCAGGTTGTGGTTTTCCACAACTCCTGAGGCCTGTTCTACCCTCTCACCAAGTTTGAGGCCAGTAGTCCTCGTGGGAGTTGCAATAACTGAACCCCTGAGTACAGCGTCCACTTTGCAGTTGCAAAGGCTTGTTGTCATCTTTGCAAGAAGATCTTTAGGCTTCAACTAGCCCTAACCTCGAGCACCTCCAGTGACCAGAATCTTTGGCCACACCGCGTCGTGTGCCTCGTGGCCAGCATCTTTTGGTGAGCTGCTTGAGGTCCTCTTGTGACTCCAGTGCCTCCGGCCTGTGGGTCCACTTGAGGGTCACATTTGTTTCCTTTGGGCTCCCCTGATTGATCAGGGCCTGCCCTGACTCCCCTGCTCTTGGTGAGTCTCCTGGACCTTGCTGCTCCCAACTTTGACTTTCTGCATGGGTTGCATCTGCCAAGGCTTGTTGATGCTCCTGCCGGACACTGACCATTCAGCACTCGTCATCCTTCATGGGACAGCTCGTGTCCGGCTCCTGGTCATCCGCAGCATCACCTGGTCCCCACAGCTGCAGAGTCAAGGTCACAGACATCATCCCTGAATCACCCGACATCGGAGGGCATTCGTCTTCCAAGTGTCCTGGTCACCCCGGAGTGACATAAACTCTGTCCCCTCTGCTTTCAGGCACTCCTCTTCAAGAATCCATGTTTGGATCCCCCCGGACACTTTCTCCTCTTCCAGCACCGGCAATTTCCTGAAGTCCTCCATTGGATTCGACAGCAGTTTTTGACGCCACTTCACACCTATGCACCCAGCTTCCCTGGGATATGTTTCTTGGTTACCATGGTATCCACGGGTGGGGTGGCTCTCCAACCTTCTGTATTCCATGGGGTTTCTTCAGGGTCCACTGGGAAGGGTCCCTAATCTTTAAAAATCCAACCGCGACTTACACGTAGAGTTGTACGGAGCTCGCGGTCGTGTTCCCACACTGCACGCGCCCTCCGTGGGTTCCCTATCTACTTTCTTTGGGTGGTTCCTTGGGTCCCCAGCAATTCTACTTCCTCTAGACATTGTCCTGACTCAAGTCGTGGTTCTTATACCACTTTCTTGGTATATGGTTTGGTCCCCCCTGGGGCCCACTGTGTATTAGTGCTATTTACTGTGATTTCTTTGCTAACGTATTGTGTGCTTTGTGTCTATCTCTGTGTTGGAGACACTGTAACGTACTAGATAGTGTTACTTAATAAATACATATTTTTAGAAATACTTTGTGTGGTTCTTTTTATTTAATCTATACTATAAGAATGCATTCTGGTAAAACAAGCTGCTTTACACTTCTTCAAGACTAAGCCTGAAGGCTCCTCTCCACAGCTACCACTTGGATAGCTTTCTAGGTTGTCTGAGACCTCTTAAATCACCATAAGAGTTGTCTGGACTGGTGCAAGGTGTCCACTTACATTAGTTGACATCATATACCAGGCCAGCTTCTCACAGTTATAGTCTGCTGATTATGCAGAAGATGATGGAATATGTGGCAAATGCGGCAAATCTATATGCAAAAAACGTGGCAGCCACACAATTACATTGTTCCAGTGGCCATGGGTATAACTTATAGGCTTCATTGTGGACAGTGCCAACCCAACTATTCCTCTTTCTGAGAAAAATGGATCATGGTATTAAAACACCTGTTAGGTACAGTGCTACGAAAGGGCAGAATATTCAGTGGAATGCAATATGTAACAACTCAAATTGTATACAGCTTTCCTTTCTTTTTCTGCCTCTTTCAGCAAGGCTCTGCTTTTTGTCTCTGTTGCACCAATGTCAGTAGGTCACTTTAATTGTCCTCACTGAACACATTACCATCCTTTTATCACAACATCAACACAGTGCTTAATTTGTGCAGAAAGTTGGTAGTGGAGGGCACAAGCACTCATTTCTTGACACCAAGGCTTACTTTTGAACATGAGATTTTGACCAGCGCAAGAGAGAGTAAGGCAGAAAACAAACGGAACAGAGTCAAAGGAACACACTGACAAAGGAAGAAACGAGAGTGGAAAATGAACTTGTAAGAGTGAAATAAAGAGACAGGAAGAGTTGGATGGTGGAAGAAAGCGGAATAGGGTGAACCAAGTGTTATTTGCTTCGGTACTGAGTGCCACACACATATAACATGTGTGTATATATCAACACATTTGTTTTGTGTTGGTGGTTTGCCTTCCCCATTACAGAGCCCACGGTGGTAGTCTACTTCCAGCCTTTTGTCCATGCTGGGGATCTGTCTCTTCCACAGAGCATTCACAATGAGCTTCTCTCTCGCATTCCAGAGGCCATGAGCAGAGTTTGCTTTTTCTATCTTTTTGTCCACGGTAAGAGTCTGTGCCTTTTTATTATCACAATTGGGAAAGTATTTGCATCTAGAGAGCATCTTGCCACTCTTCCTCAAATCTAATTTCAATATTGATACCACTCTCATCATTACTTCGCAACTGATGCTTTTATCCTCACAATTTCAACTACATTAATATCTATCATTCATTATTAAAAGGAAGAGAATCACTGATATCATCTCATCTTCATTGCTCTATATACAAATACAATCCACACAAATTTAAAACAGTCATCAGCTATTTACATTTTCATCATTGTTTTCTTTCAAATACCATTTAATACATGGCATATCAATGAAAATATTAAAAAAAGTAAAATACTATTCCAGGCACCCCTTCTCATTCACACATATCTCCTTAATGAGTCCTGGTAAGGGGGGACAAAAACACCACGCAATATGAATTTCATCCAGTAGTTCCCTCTTTTTCCAGGCACTTTTTCAACAATCATCAGCTTTGTACACTCTAGAAAAACATTCTCCCTATTGAAATCAAAGATATTGCTTATATCTCCGGGCTCTGGGTCTATCAAACGAGCACCGATCGATCTAAACTCTGTTTTACCTCCTTACATTTTCCCAAAATCAGTCACCTCACAATCTGCCTGCAGTAAAATCTCAGTCACTCAATATCCAGTAATTCCAAAGCCCTTTAGGTAATTCATCACTTGGAAGTTGTCTCCAAAAGGATTTATTTACCATTTAAGGAAGAGAACGAAAGCTGGGGGGAGGTGCTAAGCTGGGGGGCGGGCGAACTTGCAGAAAATTAATGGGCGCGATTTCAGAGGTGTTAAAAGGCCTGTTCTAAGACAGTCAATGCTGAATGAAACAACCGCAGGAACCAAGCCGTCTCCTTTCCTGGTACAGCAGGCAGCGCAAGTAAGGCAGGAGCACCAGTGTCTAAAGAATTGGGGGCCGATTCACAGAACTAATCTGAGATAAAATCCTAAACTTACTACTTTTGGTATTCATAGAAGGCATTTAGTAGTAGTAAAGTTAGGACTCCCAACTTTACTACTACCAAATGCCTTTTGTGAATACCGAAAGTCATAAAGTTAGGATTTTGTCTCAGTTTAGTAGTGGTAAAGTTAGGAGTCCTAACTTTACTACTACTATATGCCTTCTGTGAATACCAAAAGTAGTAAGTTTAGGATTTTATCTCAGATTAGTTCTGTGAATCGGCCCCTGAGAATGCATTAGACGCAAAATCCTTTTCAAGCTGAGCCCCAAAAAGACTAATTACAGCTTGGCAAAAGTTGCTAATCCTGGCCAGATAGTCTGGTAAACATTCTACTCTTAAATTAACACAAAAAACGGTAAATCTGGTCTAAATGATAAACAATTAAAAAAAATCTTCCTAAATAGCTTTTTCGTGTGTACCAAAATGTTATACCAGTGGATTATTTTAACCACGGAAAGGGTCATTTTGGCTCACGAGTATGAAATCTATCCTCATAAAAATTTTGGACAGATTCACAGAGAAAGTTGTCGAAATGTGGATCATACGCTTATCCATTGCGGACATTTCAGTCTGGTTACCTCATTCGAGTCCGGTTTAGGATTTTCATAAATTATTCAGGTAACTTTATGTGCTGCACAAACTATCCTGGCTTATGCCTATTTTCCCTACTCATTCTAATAGCGGACCTCCACATGTGACATTAAATTTATACAGCAATCATCAACAGGTGTATCTTTAGGAAAATGTGAAACTGCGGCCTGTCTCTGGCTGTTACTGCTGGCCATTAGGCAGTGTGAATTATTCTTGAGCATGCACTGCCCTGCAGGCTGCAGGAGGTGTGACTGGGCAGGACAGCCTGCTTCTGAGGCACACTGACATTAAGGCAATGAGGGCTGCTAGAAGGCGAATGAATGATTCATTCAGAAGCTCTCCCTCAGTGATAACCATATTAGTCAGAGGCAAAGGAGAAATCAGACATCTGTTTGTGAGGTGAGTTTTTGCACATGGGAGCTGTGGCGTATACACAAACCTTTGCTGCCAAATGTTACAGTTGGGCACAAAATAATTTACTGTTTAATCTTATATTACGTTCTGATTGGAAAAAAAATCCTTTTGGGGAAAATTGATGGGGATATGTTTTTATAAGATGCATTTTTATCTCAAACTCAGTTATGCAGTTCTCTGTTAATACTGAATAAGCAGCTACCTACGTCATTATCATATGAAATCTCTTTATTGATGTCATAACTAGAATTTCACAATTGCTTTATTAACTTTCTTGCCTTCTCAAATTTGCTTGACAATGCGCCATTTGCTCACTCTTTTTTCAAAATGTTCCCGGGGGAAAAACCCCCCCGAACCCACCTTATGTCGGTCAGGCTCGCTCGCTGCGCTCGCTCGCCAAAGGGTACTCATCCTCAACATTTGCGCCTCACCGCTTTCAAATGGCACCAGCCGCCACTGCACATGCCTCATGACTAGAGGAGTACCTTAGAACACTCAGACAACACGGTGCTTGGACACAGCATTTCACATAGTGTAGCATTAGTGAGGCTCTTTCAAACAATTGAATGCACACACAGGGCCTCATTTAGCAGTTGTTGCGACAAGGCAGCACTGGATGTCACCTGGTGGAATGCAGGACACAAAGAAATTGGACATGACAAAGAGACATGTAATTTTGTATCCTCATTTCACCTCCCCTTGGGAGGCACACTATTAGCAAACAGTCTCAGGGTCGCTAGTCCTTGGATATGAGGAAATGTTTGAGATCTTCATTGGTGTTGCATGGGAAAAGCCACCACGAGGCCATGGAACACATCCTTAACGTAGGGTGAGGCAATGCTCCACCTTGCTATGGCTTGCAATACTGAATATATATGAGGCTGTGCAAGGGCACGCAGGCTGACTTTGCATTGCCTCATAGATATGAGTTGGAGACCTGCTCCACCAGAACAGCATGAACAGTGATGCTCCAGCAGCACAGTTCACTTGTACATGTGGCCCACAGTGGCGTTGGCGGTCTCAACATGTGTTCTTTATACCGTGTTCCCCAAGTCACCTTAGATCGTCTTCGAAACTGAGGTCAAATTTATGCTTTCAAGCATACTGCTTGACCCAAATGGTTTAGATCACATAGAATATAACACTTTAAGGAGCCTGGCAAAGGCATCCTTGAAGTGTTCCTGCAAATACTAAATAAAAACAAAATGTTTCTATTTGCTTAACAAATCTAAAGCAGCTAACTTATAAAGTAACAAGAGCCTATGTTGTATGCTGTATAACATTTTAATGGTCACCAACATTAAAATGAATATATAAAAAACAAAAGCATTACACACCCATTCTACTAAAACGTTTATTGAAATGGATGATTGTAAGCTGTTCTCAATAAAACACTTACTTCCCTCAACTCACAAAACATAAAACACTGACTACACTTTCACACAACAGAATGGGCCTCATTAAGTCCCTGGTGGGCGGCCCGCTGTCCATTAAGGTGGTGGAGTGCATCTCCTCTGCCACTTCAGGCTGAGTGGCCTTCCCAAATTCTCTATTCCTTCACAGGAGCCGCCACGAAGGCAACTCCTGTGAAAGCACTGAAAGTTAGGTGCATGGCTGAGGTCTTTTGCGTGCCCTTGCACCAACTTTTTTGTTTTTGACAAACAAGCTGCAAAAGTAGAAGATTGTTTTTGAAAAACAAAAAACTAATGACTCCCACACCATGGGCATTTTTGTTCCTGGAGTGTAGGTGGTCATTATTTGTATTTCAATTTGTGACAGCCAGCTTTTACTTGGCAGGGATAGACAAAAAAAAGATCTCAGACAGTCCGTTCAAAATAGGGAAGGCGGTCTGATGATCTTTCTCCGACGGCCACTACTGCGCTGGGCTGTCGCAATATGTTTTCCGAGGGTGTAGCCGAAAGTGTCAACGCAGTGAAAAAACTTAGGGCCCCATTTATGAGGCTCTACCGGCACTATTGTGCCACTGGAACGTCACTTTTTTGACGTTCCGGTGGCGCAATGTGCCACTGGCATATTCATAAGGCCATGTAAAGCAACGTTTTGTGGCTTTTCATGGCCTTATAAATATGTGCCCCTTTCACGCAGAAAACTGCGTGAAAGGGGCACTCCATGGGTGTTGCTGGGGGCGTTCCAAGCAACATCCATGGCATTTTGACACTGCACCAGATTTACTTTCTCCTTGTTTTTCCTCTTTCTATGTGTGCTGCAGAATGCAGCACACATAGAAAGAGGAAAAAGCCTCTTGTGATTGTTTTTGTACAGGAAGGTTTCCCTTCCTGCACAAAAATAATCATCCCCGCAACGCAGGCACCCTTGCACCATAGTGCAAAGGTGCCTGCGTTGGCGCACTGCTGCCCATGGTGCACCGGTGCAGAGGAAAAGGACAGGAATGCGCCGTATCTAATAGATATTTTCTTTTGCCGTAGGGCAGCGCAGCAGCAAGGCCTGCTGCGCTGCCCACAGCAAAAAAAACATAAATTAGGCCCTTAAGGTCTACCCTACTTGAAGAAGAATGGGTCGACCGAGGGTTTGGCAGACAGGGTACTTGGTTTGTGACAGAGTAACCTGTCTGCCTACCTTCAAACCAAACCAATCGTTTTCTTATCATTTCAGAAAACACCCTGTTCAAATTTGTTACTACACACAAACACCAGACAATAAGCAGTAAACGTATTCACAATGACATGTCAACCAGTCTTTAGTCAGTCAGGTTATGTGTACTCAACTGGAAGAACTTAGCTGGTTCAAATCTTTTCTGATTGACCACTGCAACCTAGTAAAATTAGGAGCCCGCAAATCTAATATATACAAAGCTACTGGCCGGGTCCCTCAAGGATTCATACGATCAGCAGTCTTTTTTAACCTCTATGTGGAAACTCTTGATCAGCTCATGCAAAACTGCACCAATACACAGATTGCATGTAATTCTATTTAAAAATATCCACTCTAAAAGACATAGCAACAACGGATGGTAAAGACTAACCCCGGGCGGAGCTGGCAGAGTGCAACTATGCGGATGTCCACGGAGTTGGGGGAAAACTCTGTGGAACTCCGCTCCGCCACCCGCCTCCACCCCCCCTAATAAAATAATACTAACAACCTAATTTAAAAGAAATAAAGTCACTTACCTGTATTGCGGCATCCCCGGGCTGCCCTCCTCCTCCTTGCCATACATCTTGCATGAACTGCGCATGTGCGCATGCGCAGTTCGTGCAAGATGTAAGGCGAAAAGGAGGAGGGCAGCCCGGGGACGCCGCAATACAGGTAAGTGACTTTATTTCTTTTAAATTAGGTTTTAAGTATTATTTTATTAGAGGTGGAGGCGAGGACCATTTAGCGGGGGCGTGGGGGATGGCTAACTTCGCTCTGCTGTGGAGTCGTAGTTTTGCCCTACTCCGCGTTCTCAGCGGAGTGTGGAGTAGGGAAATCTCCGCACACTCCGCTTGCGGAGCGGAGTTCTCCGCCCGCCCTTAGTAAAGATGTGCATGGTAGCAGTAGATGCGTTGTAAAGACTGAGCTACAAAGGAAGGCGTGGCAATGGCATGCATTGTTCCGTCATACATCCACAACAGGAAACAACCATTACAACGTCTTTATCATGCAATACATTTTCCACAAAATCTTTACTACTCCTAAGCCTTGACCACACATGCCTTTACCACGCATATACCTTTACCACGCATGTCATTACCCTGCATGTCTTTACCATGCATTATTGGGTAACTAGATAGGAAAGTATATAGGTACGTATATAGGTAAGTATAGGGTATATTTATTTATAGAATAATAATATTTATATATGATTATAAGTAATAGCATTATTTATTTAAAATATTTTTTAAACTGCAACACCAACCTTTAGGGACAGGATGTAAGGGATATAGGGATATTGGGTGAGAAAGTGAATCAATACTCAGACATTAACTTTAATACCTGAGTGTTAATGTTTAAACATTATAATAGTTGAAATTTAATCATATTACTATTTATTTAAAAACATTTTTAGGACTGTAACACTAACCTTTAGGGATGAGACGCAAGGGATATAGGGGTATTGGGTGGGAAAGTGTATTTATACTCAGGCATTAATTTTAATACATGGGTATTAATGTTTAAACAATAAGATATTTAATAATAATAATATAAATTTCAAATATTTTTAGGACTGAAACACAAACGTTTAGGGACGGGATGCAAGGGATATAGGGGTATTTTAATGGGGAAATGTCTTAATACTCAGATATTATTTTAATACCTGAGTAATAATGTTTAAACATTATAATATATGATATTTAGTCATATTATCATTTATTTAAAATATTTTAGGACTGAAATACAAACGTTTAGGGACGGGATGCAAGGGATATAGGGGTATTGGATGGTGAAATGTCTTAATGCTCAGATATTATTTTAATACCCGAGTAATAATGTTTAAACATTATAATATATGATATTTAGTCATATTATCATTTATTTAAAATATATTAGGACTGTAACAGAAACCTTTAGGGACGGAATGCACTTGATATAGGGGTATTGGGTGAGGAAGTGTATAAACACTCGGGTATTAATTTTAATACCTGAGTATTAATGTTTAAACATGATAATTTATTATATTTAATCACAATAATATCTATTTAAAATATTTTTGAGACTGTAACACAAACCTTTAAGGACGGGATGCAAATGATGTAGGGGTATTGGGCGGAGAAGTGTATTAGTACTCGGGTATTATTTGTAATACTTGAGTACTAATTCTTAAACTTTAATGAAATATTTATTTACTGTCATTGGTAATTATAAAATCAGTGGAATTAATTTGTAAAATAGATAAAATATATTTTAAATAAAACATCAATATTAAAAATAAAATTCACTAACTATAATACATTTGTTATTATGTTAATGTAGTAGATAAATAATCACACCATGTTTATCATTTATAACATTGATTTGTTTATTTTATAAAATTTGCAATTTTTTTATTAAGTAGTAAAAAAAGTAACTTATTATACAAAAATATAACATATTTTTTAAACAAGAAAAAACATATATTTTTATAATTTTTAAAGTGTTTTCCCATGCTTTTTCATTGACTTTAATGGGGAACATTTTCTTTTTACTTTCAAGCTTGAGGTACGCGGATTTATGTGTGTTTCTACAGTTGGTGGAGAGTCACGATCAAGATTGATGCAAGAAAGAGCTGGAGTCAGGTAAGAACAATTTACTTTACATTTTTAAACATATAGGAGGCTACATTTATTGTAAGGTGAGAGAGGGGGTAGGTAGATGTTATAGAGTATAGAATAGTATTTTCATGTTGCTTTAACCACTTTTGCATCCCCATGCAGGTTGTGTTCATACACCCACGTCGGGATGGTTGATTTTTTTTCAAAGTTTAAAAAAGTTGTAAAAAAATAACTTTTTACTTTTTAAAACCTATTTCAAATAAAAGCAACATTTTACATTTTTGGTGTCGTGTTTTTTTAACCCTTTAGTGACTTTTCAAGACTAAGGGGTCGATTCCGATTCGGGCCGGAAAAAGCACCGACCGACTCGGATCCGGAAAAAATACCGACCGACACGTACCCGTGGCGCCCGACACGCCAAGTACGATGCAAGGCGCGAAAAATCCGACCGACACGTAAGGAAACCAAGTCGACCGACCGAGCCGCACGGAAAACAGCAATCCGGCCGGAAAAACGCGAATACAACCGACCGACACGCACCCGGAACAAATCCGACCGAAACGTACACGCTAACTCCAACCCGCCAAGTACGATGCAAGGCGCGAAAACCACGAGCGAGTCGGACGGAGGACAAGCCGTACGACCGACACGCATACAAAACCGAGCCGAAGCAACACAATACACCGCGACCGACGCGTACGCAGCATACAAAACTGCACAAACACAGCGTGAACGAAACGGAGAACACCGAACGAGACCAATGCAGGGTCCGACTCGGTCACAAGAACGTTTCCAACATACACAAACAGCACAAAGGAAAAATCACCCAAAAAAAGGCCAAACAAGCAATTACCAAGCCAATAAATACTGGGGGGTGGGGACAGAGAACAAAGACACACCCACAACTCCACCTATATAAAGGACACAAATCACTACCATGAGCCTTTGCAAATGCCATTCCACTGCCAGCACCCAAGAGAAAGCAACCACACACCCACAGCTCATCCCTCACACAAGCCACACACCATCAGCACACCAACAAATACCTACCTCACATACACCCAGCAAAACACACACTCACACACCCTCACCTGCACACCAACACACATATCACCCACCAACACCACCCATCACCATGCCCCCCAAGAAGAATCCCAAGTTCCTAGATAGTGAATTGGAAGTCATGGTAGACGAGATCCTCAGGGTGGAGCCACAGCTGTTTGGCACACTGGTCCAACAGACCCCCATGTCGCAGAAAACCAAGATGTGGGAGAGGATCATCAACAGGGTGAACGCACAATCACCATGTCGGCGCACAAAGACCGACATCCAGAACAGGTGGTATGACGTGCGCAGGAGGGTACGGGACATGCTGAAGAAAGACTACATCAACAGCCAATACACCGGCAGTGGCCCTCCTGCCAAGCCAATATACCTCAGGCCCTGGGAGGAGAAGGTGCGGGCCATCCTTCCGCCAGTGAGCGTATATGGACTAGAGGACATCCCAGAGCCTGGTGAGTACACAACAAATGTACACAATATACTGCCACAAAACACACACATCACTGTCAAGGGAGAGTCAAACCATGCACTCCTAGCAATTACACAGCAACCAGAACAGAATCATCCCAAAATGTGTATGTCAGTCAGATAAACACAACACATGCCATCAAAAAAGTCACATCCAACTGTGCCAACACATGTACAAACACAACTACAACTACAGCTAGGCAGTGGCAGAAATAGAACTAACAAACACATCCACACATGTAGCCACCACAACAACACCAACACACAGTGAAGACCACTCAAAGGAAGGAATTCTGTGTATGCTGGCCAAGTCAGTGTAGCCAATAGCATCATGGGAGTCGCAGTCACACATATTGCCCCCACAACTGTCCCATCCACACCACCATGAACCATGCGCACATCACAGGGAGTGGAGAAGGACTCACAAGATGGCTGACACTGGCTACTGCTGTGGGGAGCACAAGGCCCTGCTGGCAACTGTGCACCAACAAACAGCAGGACACCACTGACTGACATCCTGAGAGACAACTTACACTCCCTGCAATGCAAGCACGTTCCATGGTGGGATAACTGGCTGGCTGGCTGGGTGGGAAGGAGGACTTGCAGCACTAACCATAGTCACAAGCACCTCCCTCACACACACCCCAACACAAACTCCACAGTACCCACCTGGTAGAATGCAATGCCCCCATCCTAACACAAGATCCCACAAAGAACCACCACCCTGGGTTATGTTGTGTGAAGCACAGGGACACTCTTGGGACTTCCAGCCAAACAACTGCCAGGACAACACTCCCAGCCATCCTGTCAGCACAGCCAGCCCACCCCACAGGGAAGCAGAGTCAAAAGGAAGGAAGCATGGGCATGCTGGGAAGGGGGGTGGAGGCAATAGCATGATGGGAGTCGTAGTCACAGACATTGCTCAGCCTCACAACTGGCCCATCAACACCACCCTGAACCATGCTCACATCACAGGGAGTGGAGAAGGACTCACAAGATGGCTGACACTGGCTACTGCTGTGGGGAGCACAAGGCCCTGCTGCCAACTGTGCACCAACAAACAGCAGGACACCACTGACTGACATCCTGAGAGACAACTTCCACTCCCTGCAATGCAAGCACGTTCCATGGTGGGATATCTGGCTGGCTGGGTGGGAAGGGGGACTTGCAGCACTGACTATAGTCACCAGCACCTCCCCTCACCCCCCCAACACAAACTCCACAGTACCCACCTGGTAGAATGCAATGCCCTCCATCCTAACACAAGATCCCACAAAGCACCACCACCCTGGGTTATGTTGTGTGAAGCACAGGGACACTCTTGGGACTCTTAGCCAAACAACTGCCAGGACAACACTCCCAGCCATCATGTCAGCACAGCCAGCCCACCCCACAGGGAAGCAGAGTCAAAAGGAAGGAAGCATGGGCATGCTGGGAAGGGGGTGGAGGCAATAGCATGATGGGAGTCGTAGTCACAGACATTGCTCAGCCTCACAACTGGCCCATCAACACCACCCTGAACCATGCTCACATCACAGGGAGTGGAGAAGGACTCACAAGATGGCTGACACTGGCTACTGCTGTGGGGAGCACAAGGCCCTGCTGCCAACTGTGCACCAACAAACAGCAGGACACCACTGACTGACATCCTGAGAGACAACTTACACTCCCTGCAATGCAAGCACAGTCCATGGTGGGATATCTGCACAATATGTGGGAAGGAGGACTTGCAGCACTAACCATAGTCACAAGCACCTCCCCTCACACACACCCCAACACAAACTCCACCGTACCCACCTGGTAGAATGCAATGCCCCCATCCTAACACAAGATCCCACAAAGCACCACCACCCTGGGTTATGTTGTGTGAAGCACAGGGACACTCTTGGGACTCTTAGCCAAACAACTGCCAGGACAACACTCCCAGCCATCCTGTCAGCACAGCCAGCCCACCCCACAGGGAAGCAGAGTCAAAAGGAAGGAAGCATGGGCATGCTGGGAAGGGGGTGGAGGCAATAGCATGATGGGAGTCGTAGTCACAGACATTGCTTAGCCTCACAACTGGCCCATCAACACCACCCTGAACCATGCTCACATCACAGGGAGTGGAGAAGGACTCACAAGATGGCTGACACTGGCTACTGCTGTGGGGAGCACAAGGCCCTGCTGCCAACTGTGCACCAACAAACAGCAGGACACCACTGACTGACATCCTGAGAGACAACTTACACTCCCTGCAATGCAAGCACGTTCCATGGTGGGATAACTGACTGGCTGGGTGGGTGGGAAGGAGGTCCGGCTGTCAACCAAACACAAGCAATGCAGACCATGTTCACACCCCAGAAAATACATAGAAATGCCCAAATAATGCAGGACAATGTGCCACACCAATATCAACCCCTGACTGTGACGACTTAGGACAATGCAATGTACAGGCCCGCACCCAGAGGCACAGTCACAACTGTCATGTGTGTCAACCATTGATGCCTGCAGAAACATGACATACATTGTTTGTGTCTCCCAAAAACAGGTGATGATGGGGACACAGCAGCAGACGCTGAGGAGTCCCAGTCCCAGGCTCAAGAGGATGCCGAGCTCACTGGCGTCGTACAGCCTCTGTCCTCCTCGGACGATGAAGAACAACCTGGCACATCCGGTGCAAGTCAACATGCAGCACCAGCAGGACCACCAGCTGCACCCCCTGCACCCACCCCTACAACGACTGTCACCACGAATACCATCCCTGCCGACATGGACAGAATAAGGAGCAACACCAGCACAGTGACCCTGGACCAACCTGGGGCCATGGACACCACCACCACCACCAACCCCGAAGGTGGACCAGGGTTATCTGTGCGTGCCACTGCACACACTGCACATGTCAGCAGGGGTGGTGGGAGGAGTGGGAGACAGAGGTCAGCTGCTTGCAGACGTTGCTGGTGTGCATGACGACCCACAACTGGTACGCATAGCTGATGCGTACCAGTCCAGCACCGGAGAGCTCAGCCAGGTAGTGGGGCTCCTCAGAGACATTAAACAGCAGCAGGCTGCCCATCATGCCCGCTTGGACTCCCACATGTCCCACGTGGAGACACACATGTCCCGTGTGGACTCACACATGTCCAGCGTGGAGTCCAAGTGGGATGCACTGCATGAGATGACGGCGGTGCACAGGGACATTTTACAATGCCTCCGCCAGATGAACAGCAACCAGTCCACACCTCCCTGTGTGCCAACAACATCTGGTGCCGAACAAACTGCAACTGCCACAGGGAGGGAGGAGGACTCTGGCGGAGAGTCCCCTGCACCGCAGCAGCCTGCACTTGAGGGCCCCCCCCAAGAAGAGGGGTCGTCCGAGGAGGGAAAAGTGAGAGGCCGATGGCCAAGCGCAACTCCCAGGAAGCCTGAACCTGTTCTGGATGTTCGCCTTTGTGCACAGACTGTTCACCCTGTTGACGGCAACACTACTCCCACACATTGCATGGGGAGTACAAGTTAGACCAATGTGTCAGACAACTGTGGCCCCGATACTGGGGATCCTGTCTACCCGGACTTTCAATTCACCTAGGAACTTGGGATTGCAAGATTCATGTACAGCACAACCCATCCTATGCACTATTAACACAAATGTATCACAATAAACACACTAATACACCATACTTGCCTCTGTCGTGATTCCAACGTGGGTGCTGTTATGGGGATGATGAACTGCAAAATTACACTGTGTATGCGAACTGCAACAGCAAGGACAACACAGGCATGTGAGTACAGGCAACGTGACACACATGAGGGAGACACACCACCAGGGCTACACGACACATACACACCTAGGCCATCTGACTCATTGCCTACACTGATGTTGCCAGGGAAGACGGTGCAATGCACAGACACCACACCCATTCCCAGTTGGAGTCAAGTAGCCCACAGGTGCAGTAAGCAAATGGCAGTCAAATGTGTGACCACAGACAACGCACATCACAAAGTGAAGCACAGGTTTATTACACAGTTGCAACATGCCGTAACCACTACAGATGCAAGGTAACCCCACCTGGTAGCGGGCACACAGTCAACAACTGTAGACGGAAGGAAGTCCATGGGTGTGGCGCACATCACCTGTAGGGACACAACAGCTAC